>JAJJMC010014426.1:468153-555171 GCA_023531435.1 Papaver californicum | reverse complement strand
CTTGGTTATTGGTTACAAGTGTAGGGAAACATAAGGTTTCCTAGTTTGGGTCAGTTTCCTTGTAAGATAGGTCGCTAAATATTGACCAAGGTTTCCTAGTTGAGAGGGTTTCTTATTCTAAAGAGACTAATAATTGGGAATCAAGTTCGTGACTCCTATATAAGGATGTCTATGTTATGACTTAAATTATGGAATTCTCAATGGAGTTGTGATGGATTTCATCCCACCTCTTGGGGCGGTTATCTTGTGAGAATTTTCATGGTGAGGCTAGAGAGACAGTGGTGGCTAACATTTAAAGGTGTTATTGTAATTGTTCTTCGGAGATTTTTCATTATAATAAAAAGATTCATCGTTGCAAGTGGATGTAGGCACATTTCCGAACCACTATAAATCTCCTGTCGTGGTATGATTTTGTTATTTACTCATTAATTGTTTTATGCTTGTTCACTTTGTTATATTTCTATGTGATTTGTGTATGTCTACTCTCCTCTATGCCTGTTTTCCGACATTTATCTGTCAAATTCCATCTGGAAGCTTTTGGCACATACATTCCTTCTGATTTTGTCTTTATTGCCACTGACGCCAGCAAATGGGTATGTTTTGTATACCAAAGTTGTATTGGAAAGAAACACCAAACATAGTCAGATACATAAGTTTTAGAAGTAAATCTTGATTGTCATTAAGTAAACTAAATAGACTTTTACTAGGTGATCTTACCAACAAATAGTTGAGACAACCAGTAGTATCTTCAACTGCATTTTAATTGTCACTAAGTCTCTTCTCTAAGAAAGAATGTATCAAACATGGCCATAAATATCGAATCTGTGAAGAATCAGACCCGGATAATAACCTTGCCTTTTTTAGTATTTCACGAGATTTCGTTGCTTGATATGAAGAGTTTAATTCGTGCACAAACTCATCTTGATGTGGTAGGAATATAAGCTTGTCTTAAAGTCTTTCAGTTTCCAAAATACTCTCCAAAACACGTAAAGATTCTTCACAGACTCGATATTCAGAGAGAATGAAAATTTCTTGCCAAAAAGACTTTTTTAAAATGAAAGGTGGGTGCCTTTACCAATTGAGTTGGGTGTCTTTAGTAATTTTCTAGATGCCTTTATCATTTTTTTGAGTCGATTTTCCCACAAATGTTTATTTCCCAAAAAATACCTACAAACTCATAATATAACACAATTATTTACACAATCAAGCACTATCAATATAAATAATTGAGACAAATCAGACACAAAAATGTGTCTATCAAATACCCCCAAACTTATTATTTGCTAGTCCTCGAGCAAATCTAATCTAGAAAATAAAGGTCTTAACTCACTTTCGCAAGCATCGCGATTGCACTTAGCGTGTGCAACAAGCCTTTGAACCCCCAAGTGGCCCTGGTGGGCGGGTGTTGTCTCGTGAGGGTTTAAAGAGATATAAACTTTTTTACTCCAATGCCTAGCTATTTGTGAACGATTAGGGTAGACACTAAACATGCTATTTAGTTGGCTACTAAATTATTTGGCTATAAGAATAATTACCTTGTATGAATCCAATTGTTGTACACGAGTTTGCACTCAAACGTACTAAAATTCATATAAAAGAAAACAAAGCACGACTCAGAAAGTCGTACAATGGACCACAATACTCGGAATTTAATAATTCACAATCACATGAATAAATTAAGAAGATGGATATGGGATAGAAGTGTGCGCATGTTGACTAAGGTGAACGGTGTTTCCCATAATATCTATATGATTGTCTGTCCCTAATAGATTGAGACACGCACCCACTGTTCTGAATCCTAATTCTAGTATTAACTCATCTGGTATATACAAGGGTCCCAGCGGTCGATTTATTGAATATATACATTTTTATTTTATTTTTATTTTTTTTCCCAACAATATGATTAGATATTTTGAATCTAAATACATGCTCCTTGTCAGCATATTACATGATAGTTCCCATGGATCCTACATTCCACGCTTGCTTAGGTGACGAAGACAAGGAGAACACACACATATTGCTATCCAAGTATCATTTTTTTTTCATTGGTCAAGTTCAATCTAAAATAATAGGGCTTGATCTCAATCATTCAGCTTCATCCTAGCAGAGACAACAAGGAAATACTAATGCCCTACCAAATCACTTAGAGAAACACAAAAATTTATAAAAATAAAAATAAAATGTGATACAGTGACGACTCCGAGATATGGTGACGACTATCATGTTTTCTACCACCTGATCTATGTCCTTTCATGAATAGACTATTTGGGTGGATCCCTCAACTCCTACAGCCAAGAAATTTGTTTTCATCTAACTAGAATGGTCTGAATTGTTCACAAGTTTCTAAATTCTGGAGTTTTTGGTACAACTAATTTTTTTAAATTTATCTCTCTTACCCCAAAACTTAAATTGAACATAGTCCTCGATGTTCTAGAGATAAATGAACGCAAGCATGAACAAAGTAAAAGAGATAAGGAAAAATATTACCAGCAGCGTGTACCAAAAGTATATGAGTTGCCTCCTATAGAGCGTTAAGTTTAAAGTCTTCAGTCAGACCAAGAAAGGATTAGTCACAACTTACGAATCATATAACAATAATCGAAATAATTGCGGATCCTTAAAGTCAACCGGATTTGACTCACAAAGTTGATCACAAATGGACTATAGTAGAGTGGTGGTCATTCTTAAGAAAATGCGTCGATTCAGGTTTCCTAAAATAATTAGGCTTAGTTCCAATATTTAATATTTGACACATCTGAAAATTATATGTTCCCACATTTGGTAAATAAAATTATGGTGGGACAACAAAGTCAATTATGGTATTATCTTCTGGGTAAACCACATCAATCAAAGGATGGGTTTCTAACAACTAAATTTCTTTATGGACATAATCAGGCTCGGGAAAAAGTGTATAAAGATAATCTCTTAAAATGGTGGAGGCATATATGTCAAGTCCCAAGTGAGGGACTTTAAGCAGGGATACTTGAAAATTACAAGAATCATCGGTACCCCCAAACTTATGGTGGACATTACTCTCAAATGGACCAAAAATATTGGTTGGGTTATAATGTCCTTAAAGTCTGAACTACGCTCAGATTTTTCTGAGGATTGGTTACCTAAATGATCCAAAAGAACATCATCATTAAAACCATACAATGGGTTATCCAATGTGATCCTAAAAGCCTCTTCTTATAAATCAGTGATCCCAAGAGGTTCATCACATTCATATAATGGATTGTTAAACACAATGCTTTGTAAAGGATCATGAATAGTCCCACAGTTTATGACAACATCCTCACTCATATTTAAAATCTCTACGAGTCTATCATCTTCATCAAAAACTATTATTTCTGAATCGTTAGACTCTAAATTACTAGACTCAGGACAAACTCGTTCCTCTAAACCATCATTGTCTTCATAATAATAGGGAAATATTTCACTGTATATAACAATGGTATCTTTAGTTAAATCCTTTTCCTCTTGAATAGGTAAATAATTATCAATATTATTAGGATTAGAACCAGAAACACCATTATTATCATGAAGCTCAATTGGTGTAAAAATTTCCTGATCATTATGATAAATAATTTCAAATTCTTCATAATTACTATCCTCATCCTCATAATGCCATGAAGATGATCGAACCTTATTTGAAAAGTAGTGTATTCAATTCTAACCTCGTCCCCTAGATTAGGTAAAAATTTGTCATTATTATCTAGGGTAAAATTGGAAACACTATTTTAACAATTAAATTCATTTTGAACAATATTAGCAGCTAACCGTTCTTCTTCTTCGATTTCATTTAAACGTGTATTAAGTTCACTGAGAGCGGTACTTAAAGTTGCAAGTTCTTTATTATGTTCTAATGACTCTTCATAAAATTCCTTCACTAATATATCGCTCTTACGTGTCGACTCAGTTTTATGCTTGAATGACTCTTCTAAAGTCATAATATGTTCATAGGATGTACTAGATCGCGTCTTCTTGACGGAATTTTCAAAAGAAATAATACTAGAATGCAACTGCTTGAAGGCCTCCTTTAAAGACAAAAAACTCAAATTTTACTCATTTTCCCGTTCATATGACTGGTGCGCGTATGAATAGCAATTGGGATCACCATGGTATGAACCATAACCTTCAAAAGTTTGTTAGTGGTCCCAAGTACTATCCACACTATGGTCATAGTACGGGTAATGTTCATTTTGAAACTTAATCGGATATTCATTGTATTGGCTATCGTAATACCAGTTTAACATTTTTTTTTGTGCACGTGCAAATGCAGGTTCGACTAAAATAGGTAAGCTCAGGTTACCTCAACAAAATGTAACTGCACCCAAAGATTGGTCAAAGGTATAAGGCTGAGGTTTGTGGTGTTTCAGATGATAACGGCCAGAGGGTTCACCGTACTATCCCACGTGTTTTCCTAATAATCGGTAGCGGACGATGCAAATGATGTGTGTGCACGTGTTTTATTATATACAAAATAAATTAAAATCTAAAATAAATATATACAAATAAAATAAAAAATCTAATGAAAAAATCTAAAAATAAAAAAATAAAAAAATAAGGTATATTACTTACCTTTTCTGGTAGGAAATTTCCACAACTAATGTAAAAGATCACTTGCACATCAAAGTTAAGAAAAATACCCACATACAATCTAAAAAAAATAAAAAAAGAAAAAAAATCCTAATTAACTTAATTAAAAACTAAACCTAAAACAAAATCTAAAACTCTAAACCTAAAAAAAAGTCCGCGTCGTCGGCGCCAAAAATCTAGTGTGGTTGTAAACAGTGGTAAGGAAAGTATCGTTCACTCAGACTTATGAAGATTGATTTTAGATTTAAATGCTAAAACTAAACTAGAAATAAACAAAAGATGACAATAATATTATTACGAGAGACTGGGACTCATGATTCCACCATTAATCATATTCAATTGATGCATATATTGATTCTTAACAATTTAAGCTCTTTTGTGGACTTTTTTTGTTTGCCAAAAGTAGATTTCTAAAACATTAATTGTAAATCATAAGCATGGCACATCAAAAGTTCTAATACTAAGCATACATCATCGAACAAAATCACAACTAATTAGTAAAAATCATAAATCAATTAAAATCAATGCAAAAGTCATAAAAAATAAAAAATAATTACCATTCATTCATGAAATATGGCTTCCTCCATTGTTCCAGTGATGAGATTTAGCTCATAATGTCCAAAACACTCTCAAAAGATAGGTACATAGCTCAAAAGTGCTTGAGAAGAAGAAAAGAAACAAAAGAAAAAGTAAAACATGGAAATTGCAACGTTTATAAGCGTTGCAGACACTGTCTTCTCTGTTGCTAAAGAAAAGGTAACACAATATGATTAAAAGCTTTTGCAACAGTTTCTTTAACCTTTTGCAACAATTTCCTCATCTTCTTCCTCTCTACTTGAAATCAAAAGTTTTTTTTTGATTTTTTTTCTTGGTTTATGGCCAGGCCAACCTCCTCTTTAGCTTCTTTCGACTCCCTTTTTATGCTCCAACACCTAACAAATCGATTAATTTCCAAAATATTTACAAAATCTTCTCTCAGTTAATGAATTATATGCTCGACAATTTTCCTCTTCTCGGATATGATTTTTCTTCTTTTCATAAACTCGTTACTGATGTTTTCTCTCATTGATTTTATCTTTTTATTTGTTGCCCTGACTAACTAAAAAACACATGGAAACAAAATCGTGATATAATAGGAATCATTCACGCGTGATTGAGTTCTTTCCCTGTTACCAAGTTTTTACTTGATTTTGTTTAATTTATTGTGTCTTGTAGTCGAGTACAATCTTACTTTTGATAAGGCAAGAATATTATTGTCTTAACTCTTGAAGGTTCACCCAAAATATCATTTCAAATCTTCTCAGATTCGATATTCAGGGAAAAAGAAAAATTCCCGGCAAAACGACTTATTTGAAATGAAAGGTGGGTGCCTTTGTCGCATGGGTTCCTTTAACAACTGAGTTGGGTGCCTTTATCATTTTTTTGAGCCGATCTTTTCACAAATGTTTATTTCCCAAAAATACCTACAAACACATAATATAACATAATTAGTACACAATCGAGCACTATCAATATAAAGAATTTAGACAAATCAGACACAAAAATGTGTATATCACTGATGCTTTCAACTGATCAGATATATCTAATTCAAGAACAAAGTACTTTCAAACAGTACATATCAACCATAAACTAGGATTTTTTGGCAGTACATATTAATATGTATTGTAGGATCATACACATCACACATGCAATAGATATTGATATGTATTGTAGGATCACACAGTACATGCAGTAGAAAAGGTTCAAGCAGTACATATTGAATGTACTGTAGGATCACACAGTACATGCAATAGAAGGGGTTCAAGCAATACTGATATGTACTGTAGGATCATACAGTGCACGCAGTATTAAAACAGTACATATCAATGGTTTTAGCAGTACATACTGATATGTATTGTAGGATCATATGAATAAATTGCTATGAAAAATCAACAAAAGTATAAGTAAAAACATTACAAATATTGGATTGTAATTTTTAAATTAGAAGCAATACCTTTTTTGGCAGAAACACCAAGTTTCTTTGATGTTGGTTGAGTATCAATAAATTTTTTCTTCTTCTTTGATGCTGGTTTAGAATCTACAAATTTCATTTTCTTTTTTGATGGTGGATCCGAAGCAAGAGTACTTTGTTTTTCTACCACTCTCTCTTTTATTGTTATATCAATTCTTCTTTTTGTAACCATTTTCATTGGTTTCAATAGAAATCATTTTGGATCTACTTGTTTTTGATGATTTTAGGTTTGTTCGCTGGGTTTCAATTTTTTAGATTTTGATTTTGATCGGTTTTCGATTTTAATGCGTTTTCTCTTTCGATTTTTCAATGCCCTAATTTTATGTTTGTTTTTGATTTTCAGTTTCAGGTGGTTTTAGAAACTGAAACGTAATTGGTATTGAAGACGTGTACTACGTGGCTGGTTCACACGTGATTGTGATGGGCATGAAGGTAATTTTATGTTTTCAAAAGACCTCCGGTTAATTGATTTTTTCAGCTGGACTGTAGGATAACTAGTACCTGGGTTTTTGGACCATCCAACGAATTTCATATATGGTGAACTGAAATGGGCATCAGCCTATCGGATCTTCTCAAATTGGTCGGATCTCGTGGACCAGGCCACTTTTGCTCACCCGGAACTAGATCCGATAGGGTGTTTTGCTTTCAGCTCCGGCTCGTTCCTGTTCGATACCGAGGACATTCCCCAAAACTCAACAGAGTACTTCTCTCTCTGGCTTTCCTCTACGAGGGTCTTGTTGAATATGAGCAGCGAAGATCAAAGTATAGATGAAGGTTTAATGGCGAAAGCCACTAAGGCAGCTGTGGATCTCTACCATTTGCGAGACACGTATTTCCCAGCCAACCAGCAAGAGAAAATCTCCAAGTTGCAAACTGAAGCAGATCTTGCTCTTGAGCTCCTCAATTGCATTCCGTCAGGTTTCAACTTAACTCTCAAAGATTCTGTAATTTTACTGTTTTAGGTTTCCTATTAGAGGTAGTTGTCGATGATTTATTTGAACACTTCAGAAAGGGGATCTTCGAGTTGCTCTCTTTGATTATTAGTACGTCCGTGATTAAAATAACGCGTAGAATATTCCTGAAATATTACGATCAGTTAGGTTTGCTAAGTATAAGCGCTATTACCTTTCGTTTTCCTTACTAAGAAGGGTTTGAGTCTGTTGTTTGGTCATGCCACCTCAATATTAAGCAAATCTATGTTTTTGCTATGTCATGCCAAAATCAAATGGTATCTGTGGTGAACTATAATGAAGTGGTCGGCAAGAAATATGTGACATGCCGTTATTGATTATCTGAATTTAGGATTTTATGGTAGTTTAGGTGCAGGGCAGTAAAGGTGTCAGGCAATAAGAGCCAAGGATGGCACACAGCTGGTGAGTTGGTGAAGGATTGATGTGGTTTGCAATGGGAATGACATATATGTCATGGTAACACTGAGCTAGGAAAGAGTGGCCATAAAGAGAATGAGAAAATGTAGTGGTGATTAGGTGTGGTTACATTTTCAATGTTTGATGTTAAGCTTTGCTGTCACTACTTCTACCTAAGGTACAAATTTTTCGGAGTTGCAGAGCTGCCAACCCCTTTTTTTTTTTTTATCAAACCTGATCTTTACTATGAGTTGAATGAGTGGGCTGTAAGCCTTTATGGTTTTTAGCTTCCTTATAGGCTTAACGTGCTGTTGAAAATAGTATTATAATTCGTAAAGTTGAAATATTTATATAAATTAGTAAGGAAGTACAATTGACATGCTGATTTTGGCATCACAATACATTTTTGTTTTGTGAGACCTATAGTATCCACATAAGGATAAATTGAAAGCTAATTTACAGAATGAAGCCTCAGTTTATCTTTACATGGGCTTTACTAGAGATTGTGATCCCAATGTCAACAGAACCATCCTCATTTATATTTTACAGCTAGAGATGTTAATTACGACTCGAAAAAAAAAAAAATCTTTCTTAAAGGTCAACCTGTCTGGCTAGGGTTTGAACAACCAACCCGCCCAATAAACTAGTTAGAGTTAGGTTGATAAAGAACAACTTGCAAATCCATTAGATTTCACCATAACATGTTGCCACTTCTACATGGTGTATATATTGCCCATCTTTAGCTGTCAGAAACTTGTGAAATGCACCTCTGTGTTTTAATTTTTCTGAACATTTTAAATATTCATTCAATGACAATCACACTACTCTAGTTCTCTGTTCTTCTAGGAAAGGTTAAACACTTTGTCCATCTTTTAATCAACATCCTATATTTTCCCCGAAACCGAGTGAATCCTTCAGTTATTATGTTTCACTAATTCTCTCTTTTGTTATGTTACACTTGTGACCTTTCTTTGTGTAACATGCAGATCAAAGGAAATCTCCTACACAACGTGCAACCTATGAGTTTTTAAGAGGAAAAATACTAGACGTATTACCAGATTACAGGAAAGAAGCAGAAGATCATCTTTCAAAAGCTGTATGTGGTTCTCAAACCTTTTTGCTCTCTTGGTGGCAATTTATTGTATAAGTACTGCCTTAGTAATGGATCATGGGTTGAAATTGGTATTTTATGTTCCAGGTTAAGTTGAATCCATCTCTTGCAGATGCTTGGCTTTGCTTAGGCAATTGCATTTGGAAGAAGGGAGACCTTCTTTCTGCAAAGAATTGTTTTTCTCTAGCTCTAAAGAAGGTCAATTTTCGTAGTGAGGATTGTTTTAACTACTAAGATGTTTGTTTTGGTGCAGACAATGTTGAAGTAGATCTCATGTGTCAATTGCCTGTACTGCCTTCAAATTGCAGGGTCCAAACAAGAAGATACTTTGTCAGTTGTCAATGCTTGAGAGGAGCTTGGCTCAAGGTAAAATTCCTTAGTGCATGCAGATTCTATTCTTACGGATCAGTTTCAAGCAGGATTCTTTCATGTACAATGCGCTGTAAGGTGTACTTTTATTTTAAATGCTAATTTGTTTTACATTTCTATGTAGGCTCTGAGAATCAGGCACAAGTTGTCGAACAAAGTATTGAACATGCAAAGGAAGCTATCACCTTGGATATCAAGGATGGAAATTCGTGGTGTAAGTCTTCTTAGCCTTACCTACTGGTGTTATTATGTTTTCCCTCTGCTTTTCTTCCTTCGCAATTATGGAACATGAAATGATTGTAATTAGAATTACTTGATATTCAGTATAAGATTGTATTATGTCATAGTTTCCAGTGTCTAGACATTAGAAGTCTTCGAATTGAAATACTGATCACTTGTTCTTCTACTACAAGGCCATGGATGACTGCTCGTATAAGGCTTAAATCTTTTGCTGCTTTTTATTGGTAAAGTATGTACTATCTTTAGGCTTAATGTTGCAAGTTGTGAAGGCGAAAAAAAAGGAGAGGGAAAGTAAGGGGAAAAGTGAATTAGAGGGAGGGATGGAGATTATGGATTGCTTTTAACATTTATAATTTTTATACTGTAAAAAAATGACAGAAATAGATTATACATTGCGTTGTAACATTAAGACATAAAACTTGGGTGGCAAGTTAAGGGGTTAACACTCACTATTATTCCCATTATTTTGCAAAAGTTGTGCTGCTCACCGTGTCTACTGTGTTTCCCTTTTCTCTCCAGTTTCCCTTGTTTGAAGGTGTTTTTTTCCCTTCTCAACAGATAATCTAGGAAATGCATGCCTCACAAGTTTTTTTGTCACTGGATCATGGGAACATAACAAACTTGTACAGTCTCTGAAAGCTTACCAGAATGCTGTAAGTGTGCATTAGTAAATCTTCCAATGATAACCAGTTTTTCTTACCAATGCAGTTTTTCTATGAAAGTGAGTTTGATTCTAGCGAGTTCTTTAATGCTACCAATTGTAAATCAGCAATAGTATTCTTTATGAATCTGAGTTAAGAAGTTCAATCCAGTATTTGTCCTATTTGTCTCAACTTATTCCAGATGCTTGATTTTCTTTTGTCTTGTACTTTTTTCTAGGAGAAAGATGAGCGAATGAAATCTAATCCAGATCTACATTTCAATTGTGCCACTGTAAGTCTACAATATGGAAATTTACAATATTTTTATCCATTAAATCTGAATAATTCTATAATTTCTCGGAGACCATAGAACTATAAGCAAATTATTTACATCTAACAGAGGTGGGGATAGAAAAAAGGTGTGCACAACCTTCAATTATTGACGAGGTCCAAGGAAAAGTACTTAAATATATGTCTGCCAAAAGTTAAGGGCTGCCTGGGTTCGTCGCAGTTTCTGTAGACCACCATTTGTTTTTTTATTTCAGTTACAGGTATTGATTTTGTAAGTTCGGTTCTCCAAAATCTACCAAGTTTACATTCTGCTACAGATCAAGGAAGGACCCGTTATGATTATAACATTATTTATCTATCATCTGCAGTGGTGTGGAGACCGACGTACTAGAAACTTTTCTATCATAGAACTTCCTAGGTTTTCCATGCTGAATTATCTTTTTAGGCTACATAAACAGCTGTATAACAATGATATGTATATGGACATTGATGTGGGTTTTCGACACGGCTGGAGAAAAAAATAGGAAACGTGGACACGACATCCACTATATTACTAATATATACTCTTTCCGATACATGAATTATATTTGGTAAAGAAAAAGTGAAACCATGTATATTTTGAAGAAAATAACAGCCACGTGTCTTCATGCTTTATAGAATTAAGTTGGAAAGATGTTAAATGTTAATGGCTATCAAAGCTGTTGCCGTGTCCATGTCTGCCCGACTCGAGTTCCACTGTTGTTAGGTGTCCCTATGGGGAAATTTTGGAAAAAGAAAGTGTCGTTATACAGATAAGAAGTACATTCCACTTTCTAAATCCTGATGTGTCGGACCTTTGTGTGGATGCTTGCACATATTTGTGTTTGAACCTGTGTAACAGTAATACGCATGAGTATTGATATGGGTTCTTCGACATGTCCGGAGAAAAAAACAACTAGGAAACATGAAACGGTATCCACTATTTTAATTATGCATAATTTTACGTATACATCAGTTATATTTTGAATAACGTGACACCATTCTGAAGAGAAAAACAGCCATGTGCCTTTTTCTTCTTCTTTTCATTCTTTCTTCTACTATCATTTTATGCTTTGTAGAACTAATTTACGAAAACGTTAAATTTTAACCGCTAGCTAATCTGTTGCCATGTCCACGCGTATTCGGCATGATAAGTTAATACCTTGCACATATTTACAACAGTAAGCAGTTATCTAACACAGCAAATTATAACTAAAAAATAAGCACTTAATTGTAGCCTAAACCTCTTATAGTGTTCTGGCACCGACACAGTTACCTGTACCACTGGCACTATTTTGCAGGTTTGGGGAGTTTCATTTTAGTATTTCCACTATTTAAAAATCTAGCAACACTATCATATCCCAGTTCAGTAATAATTATCAATTTTACAAAAAATGGCTTGTTTTTTCTAATCCTTTCCATTCTTCTCCTCCCTAGTCACTGAACCATATCATATTTGGTATTAATTATCATTTTGAAAGGTATGTGTTTCCAGGTTAACAAATATCTAGAAAATTACGAGCGTGCACTTTGTGGATTTGAAGCTGCTGCATTGAAGGATCCTGGCCTCAATGCTATTGAGGAGGTAAAGAAGATTGTCCATCTTCTTGACAAAATTGAGGCTTCCTTCAAGGTAGTCCGTTTTTATTTTATTTTCTATATATTTTCATTGTCCTTTTTTTTATACAATTTATGGCATGTAATAATTTTTCTATTTTCTTTCAAATACATAAGCTGACTGTTTAAGTTTTTTTTACAGGAACATTCTAGGGCTAAGCGATTTGCATCCGTTACCTTATCACTACATGGGGTAAAGTGTATGTATCAAAAATTAGCCCTTTTTTCCTTGTTAAATCATTTTCTTTGTTAGTTCTTCTTTATTAATTTTGATTCCCCATCTGCCTACATTTTGAATTTTTAAGTGAACCCTTCACACAAGAAAGCCACTTTAAGTGTCCTCGGGGAAGGGTCTAACAAAGCAATAGAGGTTGTGGGAAAAGTGCTTCTCTTCATTAAATATAACAATGTAGCTCCCTTGTAAGTCTATTTCCAATACAAACTTATTTAAATTTATTTTTCATATAAGTATGATAATGTAGATCCCTTGTGGGGAAAGTGCTTCTCTTCATCAGGTTGTCCCGCTATTGATAGAAATACCTTTATTTATTTTTTTGAACCATTTAGATGCCATTTATATTTGATATCATTCTTACATGAACTCTGAAGTCTTGTGAACATGTGAATAGGATTTGGACATGATATTGCCCTTTTGGCCTGTATTATATTACTTTGCAGATACTATTTAGCATGCGACTCAGAGCAGACTTGTTTCGTCCTCTCGGTGTATGGGCTGCGTGTTGAAGTGGTAAGGATGGCAGATGACTTGATTAAGTTTTTATTAATGTCTTGTGTTCATTCTGTTACCAGAGGAAAATGGCGCCTTATGCTTCAGAGATTCCCCTCTTGTTTTCTGACAAGCGAGATTCTTTGATTTTTTAGAAACCAATCAGTCATACCCAATTTGTGTAGGGTATATAGAGAACTTGGGTGGGCTCAACCCGGCCGGGGTTTGGGCCTGAGCTGGGTAAATTGTTGGAAGATTAGCATCTGTAAACCCGACAATTGTTTGGGCCTGTCGTCTATAACCCCATCACAACACTTAAGGAACCTCATTCTTCTTATAAAAGAAACAATGATATGATTTAGATGAGTCTTCCTTCTGCTGTCCCAAACAATTCTCCTTATTTTGTAGCAGGACCTGAGGTAAAATTATGCGCATCTTGTACTCATTGAGAGGTCAGTTCATTCACATCACACTACCTATCACAAGTGTTATAATTCATTTTAAAAGCCTCAACCTGTTCTGGAACAGAATTTATTGCTTGTTCAACTAGATAGTCATCAGGTAGAAACATGTCCAAACCACAAAGCTTATAGATTTGTTCTGCGATTTGAAGAATATGCACTCCTATATTACCTGGCCCATCGCACTTCATTGAAGCAACCGACTCATATAAGTGATAACCAAACATTGTTGATCCAATAAACTACGAGTGAACCACCTCCACTAGCTCCTTAGCCATCTCTTTATCAGGAATTCCTCCTTGGATAACATCAGGTATAGTACCACGGACGAAAAGAAGAGATGTTCTGTTTGCTTTTCCCATTTAAGTTGTTCACGCTACCATGTATTTGTAGAGTCATTTGTAAGGTTGTCTAAGTTCTCGTAATGATATATCAAAACCAACCAACCAACCTAGGACTATTTAAGCTGCGGCTTCCACCTTAAGTAATTTGAGCTACTTAAAAGCTCGACACCAGCCAAAGTTACTTGAACTTGTGAAGGATTCATAACTAGAAAGAAAACAGAATTCTTTTTAATTTGCCTTTGAACTGTATGGCAAGCATAATTGTTATACAGACTTGATATCATCATAACTTCACCTTTGGGTAATCTTGTTTCTCACTAAATTGAAAGCTTCGTTTGTATAGTTCTAGAGATTAGAAACTGCCAAGGTTATGTATAAGAGGATTGTACATTATGATTCTTGTACTTGACCCTTCATATCTAGAAAGGGCGAACTTTGCCTTCGCAAACATTAATGACATTGACTAATTTAATTTTTCTTCATAATAGATCAAGGAAGGGGATCTGCTGACGTTGATAGAACCTTACTTCCGTGACTTTGATTTTTCTTGGAAGGCACGGGTATGTTCGCTCACCTAACACTCGGTTCATGAGTTTGGCGTATTTAATTATGACTGTAGTTTCAGAAATATTTTTGGTTTTGCATAAGCAAATAAAACAGTAAACAATGATATTGAAACTTAATTGAAGTTGCAGCTTGCCTTTGTGTGTATTATGTGCCATCTTTATGAGATCTATATCTAAATTAGGTCTGTTATAATAAACAATTTTGACACGTTGTGGTGCACTAAAAGATTAGATTCAATGCTTGAAAACAGCGTTGTTGCAAGCTGGATTATAAGAGAACTGGAAAAATGTAACCCCATATAAGAAACCAAGCTGGATTATAAGAGATTTGGGATTAGCTTTGTTCACATTCTGTATCAACCTGATTTTTAGATGTAAGATTTCTATGAGTTGCTATCTTAGTAAAGTTTCAACATGACAACGGCGATCAATGTCTTTAGCCAATCATATAGGTGTGTATAGTAGACTGATTGATTTTTATGTATAAGTCAAAACTCATAGCTAGTAGTACACTATCAGTTTTTCTTGCTGTAGTTTTTACATAGAGGGTCCAGATTGTAAGGTCAAATCTGATCCATCTAATATACAAACCAAGTTTTGGGGATTATATCTTTTGTCTTGATGTATTATTTTACTGATGATTATTTCTCAGTTTTGCTCTGATAATTCTTTTCTACAATTTGTATAGCGCTACCAATTCAAGTCTATCCGTGTTGATTTTTCTGAACAAATTCTTGTGAATGGAAAAGCTTTGGCCTCCCATCAGACAGTTAGGACATCTATATATGCACAACATAAGGCATAAAAATTAGTTCTGGTTGTGTTGTGAAGTTCTTTCTTTTGTTGCTCTTTTTGTTTCCCTCTTTTTCACTTTGTCTAGGATATGTAATATTTGTATCTAATGGTGTCAAAAGAGTTAATAGTTGCTCTGTGTAAAATTTCTGTTTTAATAGGAAGTTTGGCTAAAAAAACAAAAAACAAAAAACAATGGTGTTAAAAGAGAAAAAAGAATTATTTCCTCTCACTCAAAATGGTTGACAAAGTTGTATTTTCTTAAAATGGATTTAACATAAACATATGATAGAGAAATTCTATTTACCAGTTTCCGATGTACAATTTCATGTATCTTTTATTTTGTTCACATTCAATGTTTATGTTCTCATCCTATTCCATCATTGTGTTAGTTCTGATTCTAACAGGCCTCATAAATCCATGAGTCTAACCAACCATGAAAACCGGATCCCTCCACGCCCATCCTTTTCTGTTTTGATTTTTTTTTTTATATAATGAAGTGCTCCTTTAGAGTTTTTGGAAACAAACGAAGTTTTTATCTGAATTTGCTATTAACTTGTGAGAACTAGGTGCTCATGTAATATTACAATGCGAACTTTTGGTTTAATTTTAGTAATGTAATTTGAGACGAGATTCTCCGCAAGCACGTGTGGTACTGTCGACCACTAAAATATTAACCAATCGAATTAAAATGTCAAATTAATACTTTTTTATGATTAATGTCAAATTAATACTTTTTTATGACTACTACATAACACATGCTGCATCAAGTCTGCTGTGATTTATTTATTTTTGTTCTGGCCTTCGTTTGTATCGTTGCTCTTGCTAATGCTATAATAAGTTATCTTATACTCACAACTTGTAGAGATAAACCTGAACCAATAATCAAGTAATGAGTGATAGTCACCTGAACTCATAAAATTAGTTGCGACCTATGTTGTGAAAGGTGCCGCCTAAGCGTCAAAGTGGCCTTATTCTCCATAGCAACTCCACTAGTCGAGAGACATGTTCATGGACATTCCGGTCCCATCGTACAGTGAGAAGTTAGGAGAGGAGTATCCTTCTGGTAGTGGGATCCTTTGGATCTCGGGCGAATAAGGAGGCTGGTGTTGATGAAATGAGAATGATTCTTCCTTACCATAATTCCACATGAGTATCTTCATATCTTCACGAGTGAAGGAATTGGATCGTTGGTTCCTTAGTGGCGGACGATCAGTGAGGACATGAACTTCGTCGTCCCCTTGAGTTCTTGAAGTACCCGCATCAGTTGCTGATGTGAGAGCATTTTTGGCTTGCTCTGTCAGGCGATGATGTTGATATCTGGAAAGTTGTTCCGTTAGGGTCTTTGAGACAAGCGAGTACCTCCTCTGAGTGGTAGCCACGTTTGCTTGCGTCTTGGCCAGAACTTCCTGTCTTTGCATCATGTCGACTATGTTGAGCGAAGTTTGAGTGTTTCTAGTACTCTCAACAGTAGCATTACCGGAAGGAGATGGGTGCCAACAGTGGTGTTGGTAGAAGGAGGGTTGGTGACAACATGAGTGGCATCAGAGCCGCCATCACTAGTATTACCAGAACTGGGGTTAGGAGTAGTTACTGATCCTGACCTAAGATCCACCATTTTTGAACAGTTGAAAAATTTGCTTTGTAATCGAGAGGTTAATCTCCTGTTGTGGTCGTTAATTATTTTAGGGTGAAAAACAAATGTACCGGAAATAATACTTTTTATAGGTTCGAGAGATCAAAGTCGTACAAGGCGAGCCTAAACCAAGAAATGACTGTTCACGTCTTGCTTCGGTCACAAAGGTGGAGATGATGGGTTGATCGTAGGGTAGGGAAGCAAAAAAGGTTAAGAAATCATTGTTTGATGAAAATGGTAGTGTGTAGTTGAAGAATAGATTATCACTGGGATAGATCTCCGTTTTGTCCTTGTTTCGAAAAGATGAAGCCATCTATTTGTACAGTTTTTTAGCGAATACACTGATTTCTCGTAAGTTGTGGAAGTTGTGAAGAGATGGGGAAGTGATTATCGTGGAGATTGCAGTGGAGTCATGTACGCTAAGTCAAGAGGACTGTATGACCACTATTCTCTCATCCTCTCAACTGCTCTTAAGTGTCCCACTACTTATTACCTTTTCGTAGTGGATGTGTGCCACATCGCATGCTGCTGTAAACCGCCAGACAATACCCCAATGAGAACCCCCCCATGTGACATATTTGATGTATCATAGAAAAATTGTAAAGTCATGGACTACTAGTATTTTTTTGTTAAGTCAGGTCAATAACCTGCTAAATTAGCTAGGCAGTCACTCAGTTCATTAAGTGGTTAACTAGACTGATCAGTCTCAAGTCTAGTGAAAATAGTAAATTTAGTAGTGATGTACTAGTCTAAAAGTAACATGGCATAAATTTGGAAGTGTTTGAAGCCAAGATTACGCAGGAGCTGTCGAGGACCGAACATGGTGTTCTGGAGGACCAAGCAAAAGAGGCTTGATAGACTGTTATTGAGAACAAGCTAAGGAAGAGTGTGGCACTAGCATTAGGCTAACGCCAGGAGAGACATGACGCTGGCGCTGACATTGAGCCAGCTCCAAAGATGGTGTGGCACTGGCCAATTGCCAGCGCCGTGAGTGATACATCTTTGAGATACGAACGCTAAATTTAGAACGCGTCCTCAATGATAGAATCATTAAACCTAGAGCGCGTCTTCGAGGAGCAGCTATTAACATGAGATGCTTCCTCGAGGACTAGCCAGTGAATGATGACGTGTCCTTGAGAAAAAACATTGACGCTGGTATTAGGCGAGGCTATGGATGAGCATGGCGATAACAACATTATTGCGCTCCCTCGAGGAACGAATATTGGTCCAGGACACGTCCTCAAGGATCAGTTTGGGTTTTCAGAACGCTTCCTTCTGGACCAATTACGGTGTTAGGTTCACATCCTCGAGAACATGGCATTAAGTAGTCCCAAGATATTACCTATTTGAATGTTGTTTCTTATTGCGTATAACAGTAAGTTGATGTTGCTTGAATATTGATGCACATTCAAAAGAAGTTCAAGGAATTCAGTCGTAAAAGTTATGCGACTTGAGACTAGTTCGATAAGGCATAAATATATGTATATATTTAGAGAGGCTACGAAATTAGTATAAGAAGCTTGTAGTTATTTGTAGAGACAGTATTCTTAATTCTCTTGCGGAATATATATAGAAATACAATACTTTACATTTTTATATAAAGTCGGAAATATGCGCGGATATTTCTACGTTTTCTGCTGCTGGACATAGGGCAATTTTACGATTCTAGCCCTTGTCAAAAATCCACCATCAATAATAACGAAGTAGAGCATCCCAATGGAGAAACTCAACCTAGTGGAAGCGATCCACAAATTGTACAAGTAATTCGAAATAAACATCCGAAAAATAAAACGGTTCTCGGGAACAAAGGGGATCCATGAAAGAAGTGAGCTGACCGAGCACCCTATCAATGTTACAACCACCGCATATATTCTCCACATCTTGGGATCTTTTATATTCCCCGACATTTACGGTAATCGGGTGAACGCCAACTACATCTAGTTAGTGGAATCATTGAACAAAGTCCGCGACTAATCTTTGGGCAATGCTTACCTTTCCTTCTTGTTGAACGAGATGGGAAAGTGTACTATGGTAGACATGACCCAAGTCAGAGGGAATGTGACTCTTCTTCATGTAATTCAAGGGCTTCACTTATAAAACTTTGTTTATCTTATTTTTGCTATTTCACATATATTCCTAAGTTGATGCAGGTGTGGATATACTTGCACTTCCCAGAGTTCGCTAAAAGGGCCAGTGTGAAAGAAGATTTGGACCGTGTTTTTTTTGGAAACAAATACTCCTTTAATGGCAAGACGAAGATTCAGGAGAAGGACTTCCTTGATTTGAGGGACAACTAGACGACGTCGAATGTTGTCTTTCACCCTTACAAGCAAGAATTTTAGGAAGGAAGGATGTTGGGTGCGAGGAACAAAAATACTCTGGACCTATGTTTCATCCCAAAGGCTATGTAAAGTACAACCCGATAAAAGTGGCGAGGCAATATGGTGTCGTGCAAAAGATTCCTGATGGAGTCGAATACAAAATTGACAAGCCTAAATGTATGTCCCTTGAGAACGAAATTATGGTTGTTCACCCTCCTTTACCATCGTCCGGTATTTGGAACGATATGAGGAGTCGCATAATTGGGATGAGTAGGGCTCCTAACTCAGATGCCGAAGCATTTCCAGATTACATGGCGTGGTACCGTAACATTTTTCATACTCGTATGATAATAATATATGAGATTCCCTTAACCAAGGACAGGGATATAACTCTCGATGTTCTGGTACGTATTGTAGTCTCTTATGGTTTGGCATGACTTGTAAAATGTTTGTTGTTTGAAATAAAAAAAGAGAAGACGAATCACGTATCTGATCAACAATGCAAAAACCTGTATGTGAAGAACAGTCGAGGTGAATCCTAGGAAGATTAAAGAATACAATACTCTGGAGGATGAACAATTTAACACCCATATTTTTTACATGACGCTTACTCTGGGACGCGTCATTGCATGGGATGAAGTTGTATCTCAAGCTTGTGAAGCTTACTCAGGGATGCATCAAGGTGTGGATGCATCGCTTGGCTTGATTGCGAAATCAACTTGACATTATGATGCTAGGATTGTACCTTGCTCAGAGATGCAATATTTTATCATGTTGCTTACTAGTGGAAACATTACAATATTACGGCATCATTATGTTTGGCCCTCACTAAGGCATGCGACATTGATGAATGTTGCTTACCCGAGAAAGCATTATAGTGCTAAAGCACTATTATGCCGTGATGCATACTCGAGGATGCATCACTGGTGTGCAGTCGATGAATGTCCCTTTCCCTCATTTTCTCTACTTGTAGAAATGCTGGTAAGACATACATAGGGAGGAGGTGTTGGTTGGAAATTGATGCTTACTTAAGGAAGCATCATTGACCCTATAAAACTTACCCGAGGATGCATAACCAAGGAAGCATCCATGTTACTGTAAAACTTTCCTGAGGAGGCTTGAATGATGCGAAAGCATCATTCATTCGTGTTGCATACTCGAGAATGCATATTTGCATACAAAGATATCAGTTATGCACAAGCTGGTGCATACCTTGCGAAAGACCCTTGGCCTATACGGACTAGGCTTTACTTGGCCTTTGGCCTTGCGATACAAATTGGAAATTGTTGGTTACGTGGATTGTATATGTCCAAGCATATCCTTTCGAAACGATTGACCTTTGGCATCAATGTTGGATTTTCCTTAATAAGCTTAAGTTGCTTGTCCCATTCGAAATGACCCTTCAGATGAACTACAGTCATGCTTAATCCCTTCATGATATGGGTCGGATATGTAGGCAGTCGCAATACAATATATTAAGGTGCAACACCTTGTCGATCATATCATCTAATTTGGAGATGATTGCGATATTTAGGTAACTCATATCATCTGGCTCGGCTGTTCGAGGCAAAAGATGGTTGTTGCCACACTTGGTGAGGTAGTTGTATTCTATTTGATGGATGTCCATACTTCCTATCAAGCTATACGATACGAATGACATATGTATGGTTGATGTACCCTGGAAAGAGCAAGATCAGTGCATGCACCCTGTGTATAGTCGAAGCATAGTTATGAAAACGGTAAGTAGGTCTGAAATGGCATACGTGTTAGTCCAAGGCATGACTTAGGCCTGGAAAAATGTGGGTAAGTATGTGAGGCGTATCAAAGGCATCATCATTGGCTTTTATAGCCTTGTACCCTTTTCAGAACAAGGGTAAGTTGGAACGGTATGAAAATTACGTTTTGAGAATCATGCTTGGAAAGACAAATTGAAATACAGTTGCCTAGCGAGAAGAGAATCTTTAAGGCCCGTTTACTGTGATGGACCGGAAAATTCCGCCTGAAGCGTTATGCGCTGGGCAGGACGGAACTCCCGATGCGCCACTTGAAATGAAAAATAACCGGGACTTAAAACTTCACTTCTCGCTGGGCAAATGCAGGTCGATTTACCTTCCCAAGCATGCTTTACAAGCATGATACTCGAAAAGTAGTTTCCATACTGTTCCAACTCACCCTTGTTCTTCTAAGGGCTCAAGGCCATAATTTCCAATGGTGATGCCTTTACATCACTTGCTTACGAGCATTGTCCAGACCGAAGTCATGCCTTTGACTAGCACACAGACCATTGTAGGACAAATTTTTATTTTCCTAACTCTACTTCGACCATGCGCTGGAGCCTGCACTTATCTTGCTCTTGACAAGGGTGCAACACCCAGGCACATGTCATTCCATACTGTAAAGGTTGATAGGAAGTATAAACAATCCATCAAATGGACTTGTAACTACCTCATCGAGTGTGGCAACAATCATCTCTTGACTTGGCCTTGCCGAGCCAGATGATATGAATTACCATAATATCACAATCACCTCTAAATTAGATGATATGAGCGACAAGGTGCTGCACCTCAATGCATTGCGTTGCGGTTGCCTATGTATCCAACCCGTACCTTAAAGAGATCAAGCATGACCGTAGTTCATCCGAATAGGGACAAGCATCTTAAGCCAATTAAGGCAAAGGCAACATCGAAAATGGCCAATCATTTCGAAAGGATATGCTTAAGCATATACAATTCACTTCCAACTATTTCCAACATGATGTAGCAAGGCCAAAGGCCTAGAAAAGGCTAGTCCGCATAGGCCAAGGGACTTTCATAAAGTATGCACTGGCTTGTGCATAACTATCGCTACTTAGCATGCATAAAGCATTCTCGAGTATGCAACATGGATGAATGATGCTTTCGCATAATTCATGCTTCATCGGCTAAGCTACAAGCAACATTGAGGCTTATGCATCAAGTATGCACCAACGTATAGGCCACATCGCATATATGTGTATTACCGCTCATGCACCTTCAACCAACGCTCCCTCCCTATATATGTCTTAGTCGCATTTTCATACTTTTGGATAAGATGGGGAAGGGACGTTCATCTACTACACTTTAGGCAAAAACGCCAACGGGTTAGCCAGCTGCTAGGATAATCCGCTTTCTGGTTGACGCCTCTAGGAAAATCGTTTTCTGGTTGGCGCCTCTAGGCAAATACGCCAAATGGTTAGCATGGCCGCTAAGTGGTTAGCCAGCTGCTAGGCTAATCGGCCAACTGGTTAGCACATCCGCTAACTGGTTAGCCAACTGCTAAGCTAATCCGCCAACTGGTTAGCGCGAAGGCCAACTATGCCAAGGCCAATGCATCCACACCCTGATGCATCCCTGGGTAAGCTTTATGAGCTTGAGAGGAAGCTTCATCCCATGCCATGATGCGTCCTCGAGTAAGTGTCATGCGAAAAATACGGGGTGTTACATTTACAGTATTTCAAATGGCGCATCGAGGAGTTTCGGCCTGCCCAGCGTATAGCGCTAGCGAAGGAATTTTTTGGTCCGTCACAAACAAGATGGTGATATGTATGTGGAAGCGGTAGAGACGTCGCCATCAATAAAAACTAAAGTGAGAAAGGCTACCCAGGGTGAATCAAGCAGGGATCAAGGCAGAAATGACCAACATGATAATGACGATAATGATGACGCCCAACAAGGACCTTCCAAACGAGGTCGAGGTGGTCGTAGTGGCCGTGGTCATGGTGAGGGCAGTGATGATGTTGAATTAATGTATTCTTGTTTTCCGAACTTATTGTCTTTAACTATGAATAAATTATGTCTTTAGCTTATGTTTGTCGTTCGAATTTAAACATGTTAGGTTTATTAGTTTATGAATGAAAGAATTTAGTTGTTTTTAAAACTGTTACGTTGGCTAAGACGCGACAAAAAAGCTATAATTTGGGCTAATTTATTATTGGCATTCTAGCAGTTTTCTTACTAACAATCGTTCGATGTGGACATCCCTATCGAACGACTTTGGTTATTGGGATAAATTACAAGTTTACAATCGTTGGATATGGCTTTGCGTATCAAACGATTTTGGGGCAAAAATGCCAAACTTTTTTCAGGGTTAAAAAACCGGTGGATGTATACGTTCATATCAAACGATTCTGGGGCTAAAATGCAAAAGGTTTGTCAGGGTTACATATTCGGTGGATGTATAATTCACATAAAACGATTCTTGGGCCTGGGAAGAAGCCAATTTTTAACTGTTTTTTTAGGCTACAATCATTAGATGTGGACATCCATATCGAACGATTCTAGACATAGGAAATACCAAAATTTCTGGTTATTTTTTAGGACTTAATTGTTCGATGTGGACCTTCTAGACAAGGGAAATACCAATTTTTCTGGTTATTTTTTAGGAGTTAATTGTTCGATGTGGACCTATGTATCGACCGATTCGAGCAAGCCAAATTTGATGAGCCAAAATCGTTTTATGTGCTTATATACATAAACCGATTGTAGCAACCATCGTTTTCAACATTTTTGATAAGCCAAAATCGTTTGATGCGTACTTATATATCGAACGATTGTTGCTTCACTATATTTTGAGTTCTTAAAAAAAATTAGTCGTTCGGTCCTCCTTTATACCAGAAAGACCTCTATACCAGACCCAATTTTCCCCTTACTTACACCTTTTACTCATTCCCACTTCATCCACTACTCAAATAGAGTTAGGAAAATAGCATGGGAACCGGAAGAAGATATGAAGCTCGTCAAGTCGTTCATTCCCGTCTTCAACGAATGTCCGTACGAAATTTATTTGATGTTCTGGAAGAGAGTTAAAAGAATTTTTCAGGGAAATTCTAAACATCCCAAATGGATAGACCTAGCATTTAGATTCGATTATATCAAAAGCAAAATGCGAGAGTTTCGTAAAATTAGAAGAATGGTTGCCGAACATCATCCCCAAGCTTCTCCTAGCGAGAAACTGAGTAATTCAGCATGTTTATCTCCATCTCATTGTTTGATGTTTGCATACTAACATATAATCGATTTAGTTTTAGGGCGAACGATTTCGTAGCCTATAGCGAATACGAAACGGATAAACAATGTTCATGCACGCGAGAGAATACATCTTGTTGAATAAACATGCAGGGAGGTTCATTAACGATGTATTAATGTGCGAGCTTCAAGAATACGCGTACTAGATTATATAATACAATGCGGTAACTTCCTAGACTATGTAATGCAATTCACTAATTTCCTAAACTATGAATAAAATTTGTCTTTATGAAAGTGTAGCACAATCGTTTCATAAAAACATCTACATAGGCCGATTAGTACAATCGGCGTTTATTAAAAAAAATATACACCGATTTCTAGTGTTCTTCGTGATTGAAGAACACCAACCCATGGTCGACATACATTATCCATCGTATTCACCGATTATAGTTGGATTAGCTTAAATAAAAATAAAATTTCTCAGTTTCTTTCATGTTTTGACGGTTACTTAATACTAGTTGATTTCACATCTAACACGATTAAACAACTACTAATTGAATTAATTAATATTAATTAATCATGAACAAATTAGTCATTAACAAAAATAGTTGGATAAGAGGTTTTTACTTTTACTTTAAAATATCTTTTTTTAACTTTAACCCCTTGAATCAAGCCATTCAGTTGAGCCTGTTGAATAAGTTTACTAAAGCATTCCATACATATTAAGAACAAATAGAGTGATAATGGATCCACTTGACACAATCGACGAGATGGAACAAAAATAGTGGTAGGTGTGCCATTAACAAGAAGTGAAATAGATGTTGTACTAATACATTGATGTATAAGTTGACACCAGTGAGAAGAAAATCCCATGTGTTTCATTATCTGTATTAAAAAACTCCACTCCATACGATCAAATGCTTTGGACATGTCTAATTTGACACCAAATACCCTAGTAATTACCTTTTTCTGTTTCATATAAATAATAATTTTATGAGCAATAATAATGTTATCAGCTATACTGCGACCAGGTACATATGTTGTTTGCCATGGTGAAATAAGGGTACGAATGATTGATTTTAATCGATTGGTGAGGAGTTTAGATATAATTTTATATGAGATGTTACACAAACTTATAAGCCTATAAGAAGCAGCTGAGTGAACACAACTGGATTTGGGAATTAGGACTTGGAAGGTATGGTTGAATTGTTTGAAAAGGTAACCATAAGCGTAGAAAGATTGTACTATTTTGATAGTTGTTTGCCTAACAATGTGCCACTGCTTTTGATAGAATCCCTGAAATCCATCGGGTCCTGGAGCAGCCCATGATATGATTTTGAAGACTGTAGCTTTAATCTCATCTGCAGTTGGCATTTGAATAAGAGCCCTATTATCATCATCAGAGACACCGTTAGGAATCAAAGATAAGAAATATGAATTAGTTGGTGGGTTGGTAGATGTCGTGACTGTTTTAAAATGATTGAGAAGTATTTCTTTAATGTCATCTGTGTTAGAATGCCAAACTCCACCTGGATCCTGTATAGAATCAATTTGATTGCTTCGTCGTCGATAATTGGCTCGAGAGTGGAAGTATTTAGTATACTTGTCGTCACACTTCAAGATCGTTTCTCTAGATTGTTGAAAAGCTATGCTGTTCTGAGTCTCATATAAATTTGCCATCTGAGTTTTTAATTGCTGAATGTAATTTATGTCTGCATTAGCTTCAATTGCTTGAGTGAGAAGATCTTGAGTATAAGAAATTTGTCCATTGATATGTCCAAATATAACTGATTTCCACTTCTTAAGAGCTATCTTCGTAGATTTTAAGCTTGTAGCTAGATGATAGGCGGAAGAACCTTGAGGTTGTGTATTCTAATGTTTGGCCACTACTTCGCTGAATTGAGGATGCTTGCACCAGACTTCATAGCATCTAAAAGGTCTGTGCAACTTAGAAGCAGCAGGATCAGTATGTAATAAAATTGGTGAATGATCGGAACCCACTGGAAGGAGATGATAAACGAATCATTAGTGGCTAAAGCTCGATCCAAACAAACTCGAACTCTAAGGTGTTGTTGGCGATTATTATACCAAGTAAAAGGACTACCAGAAAAAAGGCACATCTACTAAACCGGCTCGATGAATAACATCATGAATGTAAGAAAATGAAGGTGCAGTGTAAGTAATAAAAGATTGTTTCTCATGTGAATGCAAGGTAATGTTGAGATCACCTAATATGACCCAAGGGACAAAAACCGAGTGACTTAACTGATGAATATAATCCCATTGAGCTTTCCGAATATGAGGATAAGGTGATCCATACATACAGGTTAGCATCCAAGAATCAGGGTTAGAGTGAGATGTGATAATTGTATTAACTATATGAGGGGTATTATCCAGAATGGTAAAAGAAAAACCATCCTTCCACAATAAAGTCAGGCCACAACACGACCTATAGGGGGAGTAGACCAGTAAATTGGATACTTAAGCCTATGAAGATATGTAATGATTTTAATGGATGGAGTCTTTGTTTCTGACAAAAAGATGATATCAGGTTGAAATTTTGGATTGTATGAATCAAGTGATTGCGAGTGACAGGGTTCCCAAGACCCTAGCAATTCCAAGACAAAATATGCATGCGTAACAAAATAATCGAAAGATGACTACAACAATAAAAGAAGGGAAAAAAAACTGCAATCGACAGAGATGCCAGGAGAAAACGAGAGTGAAAAGAGGATGCATAATCAAAAGCACAAGGTATAGATGGAGAACCTGGTCGCTATCTCTCAACTGTTCCTCAGGTTCGTTTCCATGGAAAGTGTCAGGGCGAGAAGAGTTGATGTCAAATGAGTCTGGGTCCATCTCCATAGGTAGATTAGAAGCAACAACCACCTTACCCCGATGGTGAGGATCAATAGTAGTCTCATTCATCAATTTTCCAGTTCGAAGCTTTTTCTCACCTCTGATGGATTGATCAAGCATGGCGGTAGCTAAAGCATCAGGTGGTGCAGGAACAACACCTCTACGAGTAGGTCCAATGACTATGATCAACGGTGAGACATTTTGGGCAGAGCTTAAATAGGGGATTATCATAATAGAAATGGATCCTGTCAATAACTCCAGTTATTCTTTTAATCGGATAACCACGTCTCCACGGGCGACGAACAGAGAAAACAACAGTAACTGTAGCTGTGCCATTGACAGTGGTAAAAGTATTGTCAGGAAAATATCTCCTCCAACTAAGGCTGTAATTTTAAAGATCAACTTGGGAGTCTGATATTCTCGAGGTAGGTTCTGTATCTCATATGTTGCCTTTACAATACTAAAATCCACATCATTAAGAGTAAGATCGGGGTTCTAGTCTCGTACTAATGTGAGATGACCATCAAGAGAAGTATAGTCTTTTGCTAACAGATCTTGTTTGTCATTCAAGTTTTCAAAAGTGACAACAAAAGTGTTTATGGCTTCAAAGGAGAACTCAAAGTCTCCCTATGCTTTCCAATACCAAGATGCATATCTCTTGGCATCTCCAACTTTGATGGGTTTTTCATGAAACACTTGGACAATCACACTATTAGTCCACTTGTTGAAGCCTTCTTGAATATCATCTTCATCCACTTCAATAACACGAACTGGCATTGAATAAACTTTGACAGATGTGGTAGTGAATTTGTCTGTAAGTTGATGCAAATCTTGAGAAGAGGATGCCATATTGTATTCAAACCAAACGCCTCTAGTTTGGCTGAATACAAAAAAGATGAAAAACTGAGCTTGTATACTAACAACAGTGAAAGGAGGTGAATTGGTATATTGGGGAAGAATTGAGTGTATTTTGTAGACCACATGGGGTAAGTGATACTTCTGCCATGACACATGGAAACGAAACCTGAAGAAACAGACACCTAGCAACAATAACGCATGAAACAAAATTTAAATACAGTAAGAACAAAGAGAAAATAGAGAGCAGATGTCGAGCAAATCACTAGTTGATGCGAGTATATGCCAGGATAAGGATGAACGTCAACTTTATAAAAAACTTCACATAGAACCAACAACAAATAGTTTTTAAGACAAGAATAAAAATAAGAAGAAATCATCATATAGTGATATGTCATTCCATGGAATTAATAGATCATGTGAAGAAGGCTGTAAAGAGTAAGAAGACATACGATAAGGATTAATAGAAATTGGAATTAAACATTAAAGGAGTAGGAAAACGAAAATATGAAGTTAATAACGAAAACAAATAGATAATTAAACAGAAACACTAAAATTAAAGCAACGGGACAACATTAAAGATGAGATCAGACACTAAAGATCGTCTAGGACTGTACTACTTCACACTTTTTGATGGGAAATATCTGGGAGTTAGATTATTCACATCAAGAAACAAGACTGAATGCTTCTTACATATTGTATCCAAAACGCAAACTAGACTTCAAGGATGGCAAAGCAAGCTTATTAACCAAGCAGGAAGATCAACATAGATTCAATCAGTGGTAAGTACTATGGCTAATTTTCATATGGGTTATTTCTTACTGCCTAAAACTACACTTACCCAACTGGATAGATTTCAAAGTACTTATTGGCGGAATAAGAAACATCCTAAACATAGAGTTTACAAGTCCTGGATTTCATTATGTTTTCCCAAACGACTTGGAGGTCTTGGTTTTAAGAATCCCCGACTTTTTAATCTTGCACTTTTAAGGAAATTAGCTTGGCGATTACTCACTGAGCCCACAATCATCTGGGTTCAAGTTCTTCGCGCTCGTTATTTTTATAATAAAGACCTTCTTTCTGATTCTCTTAAGAATCAAGGGACTTGGATATGGCGAAGCATCCTCAAAGGTTTGAAAGTAGTAAAACAATTTTATATCTGGAATGTGGGCAGTGGACAGTCTATCAAAACCTGACAGCATCACTGGATTGACTGTAATACTGCACACTCTAATTCACCCTTTGCACAGACTCAACATCCCACGGTTTCTACTTTCTTACTGAACATGGTACTTGGGATCAATTAAGTCTGCAACAACACTTCAGTCCAAATCAGATGCAACATACACTTCACATGCCACTATCTCCTAATACAATTGACACTCTACAGTGGTCTCTGACCAGAGAAGGTAAATTCACTGTTGGCTCAACCTATTTGAAACTTCTTCAGCAAAATGTGTCAGCGGCTCGCTCAAGCTTTGGCATATGCCTTTGCCATACAAGCTGCAGCTATTTCTTTGGAAAATATCTCACGACATATTAAGTGTTGGTTATATTGTATTTAGGTATTCAGATGGATTAAATAGATTGTGTCCAATGTGTGGAGTTGAAAAAGAAACCACCACTCACCTATTTATCAAGTGTGCATATGCACGCGCAGTTTGGTTTGCCACTTCAGAATATCTTCTGTACCATGTCCAACACGTCAACAATCTTCAGCAATGGATGCTAACATGGCTTCTTTCCAACTCAGATGTCTCCTTCAAATATTCTTATAACACAAATCTGGTGGCAGTTGCAATGTGGCAACTCTAGAAAGCTCGATGCTCTAAAACCTTCAATAATCGCATCCAAAATCCTCAACCACCATGCATTGCATATTTAATTTTGCTCTGACTTTCACATTAGCATTCATTCCAGTGGTTCTGATATAACTCCAACCCATACTAATGTTGTTTCTCATCCTAAATGGACTCCTTTGCCACCAGGATGGGTTGCTGTTAAAGTCGATGCCTCAATAGTAGATCTAATCCATCTGCTGGTTTGGGTATTGTTCTTCGTGATGATGCAGGTCGATTCTTATGAGCAACATATTTCTGTCAGCTAGAGATATAGACCAAACTGAAGCTTTAGCCATAAGCAGTGGACTCATGAATTAGACTACTTGAAGGTTATAGTACAAAGTGATAAAGTGATAATAAAGGAGTGGTTGATGCTGTGTATGTTAACAGGTCATGCAGACGCGAGGATCTCTCACTGATTGCCTACATCAGACATCTTATTCCCTTCGTCTCGTCTAGGAAAATCTTGTATATTAGTCGTGAATGTAATAATCTCGCTGACAGATGTGTGGTCTATATCCCCTCCTAATCTTATTGGAGACAGCTCCTGCAAGACAGAAGCTGAGTTTGTTTGGCTTTCCCCCACAAAAAACGAATTTCTTTTTCAAAAAAAAAAAAAGAAAAATTTGTGATAGGCCTAAGTAAAATAGATAGGTCTCAAATTAGCTAGGATAAATTAATACTTCGATAATGGTATTAATTTATATAAGGTTTACTGTACATGGTGAATTTGCATTTACCATACATATCCAAAAAAAAAACGCACAAAGCACTAATCAATTCACATTACAGTTTTCCAAGCAGTCCATCTGCGTCTCTACTGATTTTATCCCTACTTCCCAGTTCTCTACTTCCAACTGCAGAGACTAAAGATTGTGTGAACCAATAATGCACAAAAAAACAAGAGCGAAGCACAATAATCTATTCCTGTTTGGAATTGGGTTTTTGAAATAGCGGATGGTCTAGGGCACCTAAATTTCAGCAGAACTGTAAAAACAGTACAGCGTGATCCCTTCACCAGTACTTTCATTGCAAGTGTAAGCACAAGAACGCTTAACCCCCTCTCCCCCGTTCATGAACTACAACCTACAACAAAGATAATACACGAAAAATTCAGTCCTCAGTTAAAGAGAATGATCATTGGGAACCAAAAACATCTCAAATCAAGCATGCTGTAACCTTCATTTCCCTACTTTGAGAATCGATAGCAGAGCCTAAAATTCAATCAGTTTCTGACATGCTAAAGTGAAAAGAATTTGACACCAAATTTTCTTACCAAAAGAAAGTGGAAACCCAACTCTTTCCACTTTCTTCTGTTTACGAACTACAACCTACACCAAACATAATACATGAAAAAATCAGTCCTTAACTCTTTAACCATTCGTCCAACTAGAATAGCTTCATTGGGAACCAAACACATCTTAAATCAAGCCTGCTTTTAGCATCATTTTCCTACGTTGAGAATCAATAACAAACCTAATATTCAATTCATTTCTAACATGTTGACGCTTACTTATACTTACGCTCCATAGTCATGCAAACACACCATGGATTTGCAACCAGGAAATACCATGCATTTGCAGACAACAGGGGCCAACACACTCTTTATTTGATAATGACACTAGTGTGTCCATAACAACTCTAATTGATTTTAATTTTTCGAGTGTAAAAACCAAAACAAATAGTGCCTTCTAAAGACGAGATTCCTCTAAGAATAGCAGTAATACAAGACCTCAGATCAAGCTAACAAAAAATACGTTTATGCGCACCATAAAATTTGAAAGCATTATTAAGCTCTCTTAATACACCATGTCCCTTCAAAATGACACTACAGTCTTGTTACGACAGTGCAAACAACAACAACCAAGCCTTTAGTCCCAAACATGTTGGGGTAGGCTAGAAATGAAACCTACGTCGAGATTTCCGAAGACCAGAACAGAAAAATAAAAGAAACAGTATAAATAAATAAATAATAATGGTACCAACAATGCTAGTAGTAATCCAAATATTAACTATAATATAAATTTTAGGGGTCAAAGTACTAAGCTCTAAGTCCTTGATCCCCAGTCGCTAAACCAGAGTACTAGCCTCTAATGTTACCCCTAAATAAAACTTAATTAAACCCCCTAGATCATGGTTCTGGTACGTGGATTGCTAACTTCAATGGTAAACTGTTACGACAGTGGAATGCAAGAAGATTAATTAATTAAAAGTGAATCATCAATTTGTTCAACTAACTGCACACTGGGGCATAAAGTTCAGAGTCTGCATCCTTAGACATCACAAGACGAGGGAACAAATATTTACCAGAAATGAATAAAAGAAAAGGTAACACAAGTCTCGCGAATTCATTCCTAATTAGGCACTATGATTGTCACAGGCCAGATCCCTATCAGTGCTCCAAACAATATTTCTATATTAGTTTCCCTAATTTTTAAGTTTATAGAGAAATCAACAATCATGTATGCTGTAGCCTGTGGCCTATAGGTATGCTGTGAAAGACTTAACCTTCTTGCAATGAAACATGAGGTATTTTAGATCTAATATCATCAGAGCCTCAACTCCATTGGACAAAAAATTTGAAGACCCTTCTCGAACGGCTGATGCTTGTGCACCCATCGCTTTTGGTCACCAGACTCCCATAAAATCTTTACAAGTTGAATTTTCTGCTCGTATTTCTATGAGCTGTTCCAATGTCCCTGGCAATTTATAGCAAGCTTGAGGTGTTCTTAGTGTAGCTTATGATTGTTTAATATGCTGCTTCTCTAAACACCTACTCCTGATTAACCGTAACTTCGATGACGACAAAAGGATGTCCTAGACCATATGTTAATTCTAAGCCTTTTACCGACCTCTGTCTATTTTGTGTCCCTGTATAAAGGCCTAAATGTGGTTTCAGGACCCCCTGACTCCACACGCTTAGATCTTTTGAGTCCACCAGTTACTTTACTGCTATGATATAGTGACGAATTTGTATTCCAATATTTGATGTTTGTACTTGGATTTGCAATATAAGATCCTTTCAGCATCTACGCAGGAAGAAAACTTGCATTAAATGATTACTGAGTATAGCATGATAGCTACGAGGTCTGGACATGCTTCAGATATGGAGTTGTTAGGTATTCTGGTAGCAGTGCTCTTGCTAAGATGAGAAGTAGTTGAACTAAGGGTAAGTGTTAAGATGGGAAAGTTATTTCGATGTGATGAGCTGCCGAGGTCGAATTTGCACCAACTAATTAAGTGTGCATATTCAGTCTCTAGATATTGTTATATGGTTTCTATAATCATAATGTCTACAACCTTTTCATAGTAATATGGCAACAAAAATGTGAAATGGTGGAGATATCCATTAGGGCTTCAAATTTTAAGTGAAAAACTAACCCCTTACAGTTGTTCAATCAGGATAATAGAGTTTGCCTATGGAATCTAGAAGGCAGAAAAATGACTGTAACACCATAGGCTCATTCCTATAACTACTAACTACTATAACCATAGTTTTGAATCATTCCCATAACCCCTTATATTCTTATAGGCTCATATTCAGACCCGTTTTGGCACATCAGTTTAGCCACTTCAAATATCCATTAACTCTTTAAACAATCCTCTCAAATAATAATAATTCATATAACTAAATCCAGACTTTTGTCCCATCCATGCTCCCGCAATGGGATCTAATATAGTTAAACCAATCAATGGGTACCTATGTCTTTGAAACTAATGCTTGATTTAACACATGAGAACTCCCAATACTTGTAGCACACTACTTTCCAGTAAACAAAATAGCCTAAAACACATTCAATAAATAAATTATAAAACAACAGCAAATATGTTTCTTGAAATTTATTTTCATTGTTATTTCATCATAAAGAACAATTTAATAACAGAAAAATGAAAAACTTGAGATGAGATAATATCAGAAAGAGTTAATGACAAAAATGAGTAAAGTAAAAATTAATACCTCAGTAATGTTGTCAAAGTACAAAACCCTTCAAATAAGAAGGATCACGCTTGGCTCGTTCTTGAAACTTCTTAAACCATCGATCTAAAATATCCATAGGAACCACAAGTTTACTTCCATCAACACTACAAAATGATTGCATGAAATTAAAAAGATTTTCCCCAACTTTAAGAGCCAAATGTTCAATCCTTTTCTCAGCAACAACATCAAGTGAAGGTAGAGAAGAAATATCTTCAACAGAAACACCAATTTTGGCAGAAAGAGGAGGAGAATCTAAAGCAGTAAGTTGCATATGAGCACCAGGTTGAGGCCATGAAAGAGAAAATACAGCTGAAGGACGAGAAACAGTAATGGCACCAGAAAATACAAAAGGTGAACCAGGAGATTGTATGTAAACAGCTAGGGATTTATCAGGTGGTAAAGATAAACCATTGAGTAAGAATATACATATCTCTCTTATATCATCATACGCCTCCCCTGCTCACAATAAGATAAGATTATTAGTAGTAGAAATTACTCCTATGAAAAATACTACTTAATAATCAACCAAAGTGAATAAAAGACTTACCAACGAAAGTGTTCATATCCAGGATCCAATGAGAAGTATCGATTTGGGAGAAAGTCGAGATGTCAAGTGGAAAACTTCGATTGGGAAAAACAACTCCAAACATTTTCTTCTGTTTCTTCAACTGATTACTCACTGATGAGACTAGAGGCAGGTAGGTGCTTGCTTATGTTTCGAGGGAGGAGATGAGTCACAGTAAAAGATCGGTTTTTTTTGGGGGTTTTTTTTTTCCGTTCACCTGAGAGAATAGAACTTTCTAGTGAGTGCTAGACTTTTGAAGAACTAGGATGGCCTCCGCTACAGACGAGTTAATTTAAGATACTTGTGTAGTGATTTTGGATGAAATTAATCTATCATAATGGTGGGAGATTGAATTAGGGTTTTACATATGAGGATTATTAGTGGAGAATCAAATCAACTGTTAAAACAGTCGTTCTAAACTTACCTGGATTCCATGAGCTCTTTTTGTACAGCTGTTAAAATCTTACACCGGATGTCATGACTCATGGGATTGTGGCCCCAGCTTTCAGTTTCCAACCGGATTTTCTATGCGATATTTCCCCGGTCGAATTTAAATTTGTGCACCCATGTAAATCCCTCTTATTGATGTACTATGCTTTGATTGCAAATAAGAGCGAGCTGTGGCTTTCAATATCAGTATTCTATGGAAAAAGGTGCACAAATTGGCACTATCTAAAATTATTGTTATAAAAAGTGTAGTTAAATTCGATCGAGGTGATCGAGATTTTGTCGAGATTCTCGATTTCGGTTCATGATTGAGACGAGTTTTTTAATTTCGACGAGATGAATGCCGAAACAAGTTTAACATATCCAAATTCAATAATAAAAAAATTAAATTCAACTCTTAAAAACTTAAAAATTTACCTTTCTTAAAATTACTGTTATTTCTTTATATATATACACGAGTAATATATAAATTGAGCATAATGCTTAACATATATATTACGAGCATAAAAATTAAAAACAAACACTGTCAGATTTTTCAAGAATCTCCCCGAGATAAAATTGTCTTATTGTCCCAGTCCCGACTGAGACGACATCAAGATCTGAAATTGAATACATTGGTTGTAAATGAGTCAACCTATTGTAATCTTTTTTAGCTACCTGGCTAAATTGAGGCCTACTCCAATTATTTGAGGTAATATGGTTATTATGAAATAATTTTAAAAACCTCTAATCCATCTATTTTTATTGATGGCTAATGTATCCTGATTAAATAATATTAATTAATCGTGTTAGTTCTCAATTAACTGTGTTAATGGTGAAATTAATTAATATTAATGAAACTTCAAAACATGAAAAAATCTGAGAAAATTTGAATTTTTTTAAGACCATCAAAGTAGAATTGGTGGATATGGTGACTCACATATGCAAATTCTGGGTTAGTATTCTTCAATCACGAAAAACACTAGGAATCACTAGATATTATTTCATATTAACCGATTGTGCTACACTCTCATAAAAAAAATTCATTTATAGTTTTAGGAAATTAGTGCATTACATAGTTTAGGAAATTAGTGTACATACTTTAGTACGCGTATACTTGAATCTCATACATTAATATTTCGTTAATAAACCTCTGAGCACGTTTGCTCAACACGAAGTATTCCTTCGCGCGCATGAATATTCTTTCCCTGTTTCGTATTCGTCATAGGCTGTAAAATCGTTTGATCTGAAATTAAATAAATTACACGTTAGTATGCAAATATCAAACGATTAGATAGGATAAACACACCAAATTACTCACTTTATCGCTACGAGAAGCTTGGGGATGACGGTCGGTAACCATTCTTAATGATGTTGAAATGGGTTTTGTAACGGAAATTTGATCATTTCCATCTTCGTCATTCCTCTATAGATCTCTCTACAACTTCCTCATCATTTCCATCTCTCATTCGATAACAATTGACATAACCGGTTAAAGCTGTAAATTCGTCAACTGGGTTGCTTATTGTTTTATATCGACAGAATAACCCAGCTAGATTACAGTTATTCGGGTTACCGGTTTCAGTTCAAAAGTTTTTATGAATGTTTTTCCAAAAACCAATACTCATTGAACCATTTTGTAGTCATTTTTGACCCCTAACCGGATAGTATACTACTTTCCTCTACGGTAAACTCTGCAGGATTAATAAAAGGTTGAGCCATCTTTCAGTAATTTTGACTATGATATTATTGGTGTAGAAGGCGTGGTTTTGATATGAGGATGTGTGGGTATATATAGGACCAACGAGTACTAAAAATATATTTTTTCAAACATTACGTCCAACAACTATATTATTGGTTACATAACGACTATATTTTGTTCATTAAACTATATCATTTTTTTCTAAACATAACCTACCAAAGCATTTTTAACCAACACCGTTAATACATATTATGAAAGCAAAGGTTAATAGATACTATGTATGAAAGCAAAAGAAGTTTGTCCATTATGTTTCATGCATAACTATAGTCTGATGCAAGGACCTTGGATGTATTTTAAGTGTCCACAAGTAGGTTATTCTGGCATCAAAATGGTCATTTAATCAAATCATAAAAGATTAGGTATTTGCAATGTCAATATCCAAACTGTCATGAAGAAGCGCAGTTGCTACACGATTTTGTGGAAGCTAAAGAAAATAAAAAGATAAATGAACTGTGCAAAAACTTCAAACTTAAAGAAAATTAAAGACGTTTTTGTGCAACCACTGTGGAGAAGAAGGTCACCAAAACAAGCATTGTCCGAACATAATATGGAATGCTAAAAAGTAATTGAATGTTCAATGCCTAATTGTGAAACTTACATGGAAATACACATTTATGAAACGAAAAACACATATGGAAAATATTTCTGGGAATTTCCGATATATTATTCGGTAGAGTGGACTAATTAAGCGTCAGTATGTTTTAGTTTAGTCTAGGGTTCAAATTTCATGAATATGATGTAATTTGGTTTTTAATAATAGGTGTTGGTTCTTTATGTAATTTGGTTTTTAATAATAGGTGTTGGTCCTTTATGCTACTGTCGTTATTTTCTTAATAGCAAAATAGAGTATACTGATTGAAGTACAAATAACAAAAGCTGACAATGGTATTTAATTAAACCCAAACTCACTTTTGTAGGAATCACGGTTAGACTTAGCATGTACCACGAGCCTTTAAAATATTAGGTGTCTTTGATGGACGAGTTGTGCCTCGTAAGGGGTTTACAGATAGACGCACCCATAAAATCTATTATTATCTGACTTGGTGTTCACAGGAAGACGTGGAAGTTGGGTCACTAATTTTAGGGAGTTGGGTCACTCGGTTGGGTGAGTTCCGGGTTCAGATGTGAAAAGTTGTGTTTGAAAATCGAAATCGGCTTCCATGTTCTCGAAAATAACAGCCCTTCAACATATCTTCCTACAACAAATAATCAAAAATCAATTTAGTGTTCACTTTTAACAAATGAACACAAAATATTTGTAGGTAACTGAAAATTACTTACATTGGTTTATGTCGTCATGTGAGGAGGGATTCTTCGATAAACAACTTTATGTAGTTCGACATACCTTTTCACTGTTATTTTTATTTTGAACACCTTTTTTCGAACAACAAGAATTTTTTATTAGTTCGGATTCCTTCACGTATCTACATTTTTTTTCATCACCTGGTCCAAAAGTTTGTTCCATTTACTAAAAGTATTACGATATTAAACTCTAGCATAACAGTTACCAAGGAACCAATGATGACTCTATATTCTTGGGGAGTAAACCTAATTACTATTATTTTACAAAAAAAATAAAAGTATAAACAAATTAATTAGGACAAAAGATAAGTTTATTATCGTAGATGGAGAATAAAGTTGGAAGAACTGGATATGTCTATGGTTTTTGAGAAGGAATTTATTTAAACAGGGAAATCAATTTTATGTTTTCACTGTAAGACATATCCACATCATGTAGAAAATAAAATAAAAGAAGTGGGTGAGATGCCTGCATAAACTGTAGAATGGGATTGAAAGAAGTGACAAGATGCCTGCATAAACTGTATAATAAAATTGGAAGAAGTGGAAAGACGCTTGTATTAATAAAGTTCAATGTCTCGGTGTCATACATTCTTATACGTTTGCATCCAAAAACAACATGTGTTTTATTAATAGCAAAAGAGAGTACACTTATAGAAATATAAATAACAAAATCATATTACGGTACTTAATTAAACCCTAAGTCATTTTTGTAGGAACCACGGTTACACTTAGTATATGTAACAAGTCTTTAAACCATTAGGTAGCCTTCATGAACGAGTTGTGTTTCGTGAGAGTTTGAAATCTATCATTATATGAGTTACTCTTTATCGGAATCTCTGAGAGCAACTATATGACTTTCCATGAATGTTAGTAGATCATGGAACTTTGAAAAAAAAAACTGATAGCATTCAATTTTCTGCCTTTTAGTTGATTGTACTTGATGTGTGTCAGCCTCTCCTGCAACATTCAAACATTAAAATTGATTGTTTTTTAGTTGGATGATACATAAAGTAAAATATCAACAAGTAACTGGATATAGATTTACAAGTATTTCATTTGTCATTGCTTAAGGACATCTGGAGTTGGAAAAAATGTTTGCTTGGAGGCCTATAAAAGACGTTGTTGCTTCATGTACTACCACATGCCTATCTCTTTGGCGGGAATTTACAACGTCTATTTTATAATGGTGCCAGAATCGGTTCCAGAAGGTTTCGGTTGGTAAAGCTCTTTGCCCGACTTCTGGGCGAGATATTTGGCTGACCCAAGTATTTGGTTAACTAAATATTTTGTTGAATCATAACTAGCCATAGAAGTTGAAGAAGTATTTTTAATAGATTAACAAAATCTGAACGTGAAATTTAGTGCAGACGAATTGAATTTATAGGGATATTTCAAAAGATCAGTTGATAAAGTACATTTTTCGGGGAAAAAAAAAGACACTGAGATCCAATGAATCAAAAGATAGAGCCGTTAATAGCATAATCACAAACAAACCTGGAGAAAGTAAAAATGAAGTCAAACTCTACATTCGTTAAAACTTAAAGCTGCAACATTGAAGAGTCTAAAGTCAACCACCATGATGAAAACTATCTTTCTTTTAAGGTTGGTTAAAGTATGCACTTCCATCTCCATCTTATCTTCATCTTTCTCGGAATCGACGTATTTTTCCTCTACGTATCCATCTTCATAAACATGTTCACCTACATACTATAATCATTTGGAACTTATTCATAATATTGATCTCCATCTTATTCAGCATTGTTGGGACCTTCTCCGTAATAATCAAATGCATCTTCTTCAGTTTGACCATGAATTCTTTCTTCGTATTATGATTTGTATCATCAGATTCTCCATCTGATGAAGATTGATATACGTACTTTGTATATGAACCTTCAGAACATGACACATATAATGGTTATGCTTGGCCTCCTCTACCAAGACGCAAGTTAATGTGCACAACAAGAGAAGTTCTTAATTTGAGGTACAATTTTTTATTGGAACTTGTTTTTGTAAATTCAATTAATTTGTGAATGTACATTCATAAAATTTACCTTGGAACTTGTTTTTGTAATTTATTTTTCATCTCTAACTAATATACATTGTAACTAGTACATTGGACTTGGAAATTTAAAGGTAATACGTAAAACCTCTTTAAATTAATAAATTATTAATTTATCGATATAATAATATCTCGCTAAATTAATAAAATATCCCGGTCCCAACATTATTAATTTATAGAGGTTTTACTGTATCTAGCATTTTGATGAGTGTGTAAAATTGATGTAGTTTTAAATAGTGGTAAAAAGGGTTTGATACTCAGACTTGTGAAGATTGATTTCTAGACCTAATTTTTAATAACTAAAAATAAAACAGATTAAAGTAAAGTCGATTTAAAAGTGATGGGAGGAACCAGGACTAAGGATTCCACTTTTAACCAATAACTCAAGTGATAAAATCGTGCAATTCTTATATTCAGTTAAATCAAATCATTGCCAAAGTTAGGTTTTTGAAAAAATAGTTGTAAATCGTAAGCATGAGACATCAAGAGTTTAAAACTAAGCATGACCCATCAAAAGAAAACACAACTACTTGAGAAAAACCATTTTTTCCATTTAATTTAAGGCAAATAATAATAAAAGAATTGTAACATAAATAAATAAAATAGAAGTTACCACTTAATTATTGGAGAAAAAGCTTCCTCCATCGTCCCGGTGATGGTGATTAGCTCATTGTATTGAAAACACACTCAAAATAGTCTTTCATTGCTCAAAAAGTGCTTAAAATGATTATAGAATCGCACACAGAAATTTTGATACGCTTATAAGTGTTACTATGGGTAGTTCTGTGCGTTACAAATGATATTAAAAGAGTATGGGAAAGAAGTACAGACTGGTGGTGCGGCAGGAGAAGTACGGTTTCTCCAAACTATCAACGACAGTTCTGGTGTGCAGTTTGTTCTTCGAGTTCGTCTTCAGCAGCAGAGTTTTGTTTTGCTTCTGTGTTCTTTTTCCCGAGCTCTGATCTCTCTCTAAGATTCACCAATGATTCTCCCCCTTACCAATCTCTTCTAATCCCTTGTATATATACTACTCTTCCAAAATAACCCCAAATCTTATTTAAAATCTTCTTCTAATTCTTGGCAGGTCACCGATGAGAAACATTCCAAAAACAGATTTTTTTTCCTTCCTGATTTCGCTTCTTCCTCTCTTTATCGATTCTATTATGAGGATGATACTTATAATAAACTCTTTCCTAATAGAGCTTGAAAAGATTTCAAAAAAAAACTTGTTTCCAAATCCCGTACAAGGTTTCCTGTTTTTGTACGTGAAGAAAAAATTCTCTTCCCGCCCAAATTTGTCATTCAAAATGTTGGGTGCCTTTATCACTTTTGAACCACATTTTTCCCAAGTGTTTATTTCTCCAAAAATATCTACAAAGGCATAAAAAACCATAATAAGAACAAAATCGAATACTATCAAAGTAGATAGTCGAGCGTAATTAAGACATAAAAATGTGTCTATCAAAAATACGTCATTTTTACATCTTAATTTGTATTTACTAGTTTTCTATTTTTTACATATTTGATGGTTTTGTTTAGTTTTGCAGTTTTTAGGGAAAAAACTCGATTGGACTAAAATGTGAAACTTTTCCCATAAAATGGACGAAAAGCCAATTATTCCTTTGACGGTCTCAAACACGGTCATATATGGTTCATAGATCACAGAAGTTAAAGCCCCCCGAAAAGTTGATGTCAAAACTATTGGGTCGAGATGGGCGCGTACGTGGAAAGGTCCATGACTTGTCTAGTTTATAAAACCAAACCATGCTGTGAACGGGACTTAGGATGTTTGGTAATGTTTTCTTTTGTTTTTTTTTTAAAGCACTTTCAAACATATATATGTAGTAATAATTTTTCATATTAGTGTTTGTTAAATTTTTTGTAAAGTGCTTTTTATATAAAGCACCTTGAATCTTTTATAAATAATTTTTACATCCCCTATATCATATAATAACTATTATTTTCAATAATAAAAATAAGAGCAATTATTAAATGATTATCTAATTTGAGTTTGATTTTTTTCTCACAAAATTATGTCTATAATAAAAATATGGTTATTCAAAATAATAATAATTATTATTAGTATATATATATATATATATATTAAGAACCAAATATATATTTAAATATAAATATATATTTATTTTTAAACCCTGTAAATTTGAATAAAACTATTTTGTGATATGTCTGTTTTTATCAATTATTACAACAACAGTTGTTGAACCTGATATTTTACCAAACAATGTTTGATCACTTTTTTTAATCAACTCTAACTTTTAGTTTATAGTTTATCAAACACTCAATTGTTTTTTCTTTACACAGCACAACACAACTACGCACAGTAAAAAAATGCTTATATGGAATATGGAAACAGGATGTGGTGGTCGACATTATATATAAGGATCTATTTCAAAAAATATATATATACGGATATTTTTTCAAGTCACGAGTAAGCAAGAGGTCTGAGTACAATAGATATAGTGTAGAGCTATTTTTCTTTTTCTTTTTCTTTTTTTTCATTTCTTTTTGTAATGGATAGTTAGTTCTCTCTATCAAGGTTTTGAAAGAAGCTCTATTATGTATGCAGAGATTTAAGTAGTTTTTAATAATAATTCTTTCTAGTCCTATATTTTCGTTCGTTAACGATAATAGTTGTCTTCATGTGTTCTTGTGCTCTAATCAGTATTTTGATGTTCTTGTTTTAGAGACCAACATTTTTAAATGAAGAGGATTGTTACTTAGAAATATTTTGAATAGTTAGAAAGTTACAAAATTTATAGGATGAAATGAGGAGGAGACTCTCCCCATTCACTTGTTATATTATATATACTTCCTACTAAATTTAGGTTCTTTATCAGGTATATTATTCAAATCCTTGCTAAGATATTCAAATCTAGAAAAAAACCCAGAGTTTTTAAAAGAAAAAGACAATCATCTAATATAGTACCAATGAACCAGCTAATCTGGTTGGTAGTTCTATTCAAATATAACATGACATTCTTAGCATCACCCCTTAGACATAATTTAGAAAGACCCAAAGCTTTAATCCATTTTGCTGCTTCTAAAAATGCCAGGATTTCCGCTTCTTCTGCTCCACGTGCTATTCCAGAGATGACCTTGTAGCACCTGTATCTTTCTGTTTTATCCGTCATCACAATTCCAATTCCAGATTTCTTATTATTAGTATCAAATGATGTCTCACAATATACAAGAATTGTATCATTAGGCAAGACAAAATTTATTTCAGTAGAGACAATAACCATTGGATGTACATGTCTGCACTCAGATTCTATAACATTTGAAAACTCATTGTATAGTCTAGTTGCATATCTAGCCACATTCAGATGATTTATCTGCTTATCTTGAAAGACCTTGCAACACATTTCCTTCCATATGCACCATGAAGTAGTAAAAATAGAGCACATTAGATATGAATTAGTGCTATTATAAAGTCATTTGATAATACAATTAGCTATAGTAATATTGCTTCCCGAATCTTGAAGAACGAAATTCCCATGTTAAGTAGCAGACCACACAGATTTAGAGAAAGCACAATGCAGAAAGATATGTTTTGTAGTTTCATATTGGTTATCAGCACACATATCACAGAAGTTATTCTGGTTGGGAATGAATGTGGCCAATTTAGTTTTCGAGGGTATGATATTTTCTAGACACTTTCAGATAAAGATCTGGACTTTAGGTAGAACAAGAGCATGCCAAATAGATTTATGAATAGGTGCTAGTGGGTTATATGCAAGACGTATTATCTTCCAAGAAGTAACATAGAAATTGTCTTGAGCAATATAATAACGAGTAACATAGAAATTGGTTATTAATCCCTTATGCACAATTGTGGTGGAATTCAAAGCCCATGGTTTTTTCTACTCTATTTGTTTATTTATTTTTATTAATTTTAATTAATTTAATATTTTTTAGTTTATTATTTTTGGTACAATATTTATTAGAAATTAAAGGTAATAATATTTTACTCTTTGTGGACGAACATATTTGTATAATGTCTAATCGACAGCCGTACACTTGCGGCATTTAGATTTAATTCCCATCACATTCTAGAAAATCCCCGTTCGGCATTATCAGCTAGCAACCTCTTCACATCTTCAGGATTAGGTTGACGCAAGTATCTTTCTCCAAAAGTCATGCATATTATGCTGCAAAATCTTTTTAGATAATAGTATGTTGTTGTGGCTCCAGCACGAATGTAGTCGTCGATACTATCAACAGCTGTATTTTTTCACAAATATTTTCATCACGGCTACTAGTTTCATATGTGGAGAATGCGCCATAATACCAGTTGCATCTGGACGCTAATGCCATTCCTCATCCACTTCAAGTAATTTTTCAAACAATTTCACAAATAAATCTTTCTTCATACCTAAACGTCGTTTGAATTGTCTTGAAGTATAACCATCTTTTTGAGTGAAATAATCATTCATTATTTTCCCATCATGCCACACTCGGTCTCAGCTAAGAAATTGTCGTGTCTGCACTTTATTAGGCACCGGTTGACGAATAATACGCTACAAACATCCAATGGCATTAGTTGAAACAATAACACGATTTTTTCTTCTTCATCTCTTGAAGTATTCAAATGGATTATGAATGTATATCTCACATTAGCACGCATGGGACTCATATCGTACCCTTGCAACAACAATTTTATTTTCAATTTTTCAATACCGTACATGGAATTCGGTTCAATCGACATGCAACACCAATAAAATAGTGTTCCATCTATTTCATTATTTTAGTCCGCTTTGACAAAGTCAAAATATTAAGGAGACCATGGGGTTTCCTACTACCGTTAGTTAATATCGTATAACTGTCAAAATTAAATTTTAATTTCATTACTAAGAATCGTATAAATTGGTAACAAATTTATTTGTAATAGGAAATAAAAAAAAAAGAAATTAATTTTTTTTGGAAACTTTTAGAAGAAAATAAATGAGAAATATTTTTGATCAAATATTGAGTTTATAAATAGAAAAAATAAAAGGTATATTTGAGAGTTTATCGAGAAAATGCCTATAGTATAGAGGAAGGAAATAATGAAATGGAGGGAGTAGTTCATAACTATTTCATTCAACGTTGATCACCAATACATCACAAAACCAATAATAATTATGGATTTTTAACTACATATGTGTTCTAATGTTTGTTATTGAGTTGTATACAATGTAACTAATCAACAAAATATCAAGAATTTCATGATTATAAAAAAATTACATTACAAACCTAAAAAGAATGACTTATCATTGACGATTTTATGGATAAAACTCAAAATTAAAAGATACAATAGAACCATCTATAAATATGGAACAAACCCTTTTGATTTTATACAAAGATTCAACTTAAAACACCTTTAAAATCAAAAAGGAAAGGTTTTAATATATAAGAAGAAACAAAATGAAGAGAAATGAATAGGAAACTCGACCAATATTCTAGAAGTATAAACTTTAGAGACGAAAACTCAGTTTTCATCTAATCAAAATCAACCCATTGACCTTGGTCCTTGATGGAAACTCAGTTCCCATAATTCACTATTCTGATGGAAACTCAGTTTCCGTTTCAATAAGCTAAACGAATATTATATGCCATAGTGGTTGGTTTTTTGGGCCTTGGCTTGGCTATAACTATAGCCAAGCAAAACACCCAACCAAGCTGCCTAATATAATAATGACAGAACGGTTTTTAGCATTAAAGTGGACTTCAAATCACCAGTAAAAAGTTGGACAAACAGAAGTTTAAATACTTTCTCCGTTACAAAAATGTTACTATCATTTTTACCAAAACGGAGGTAGTATAAGTTTATGTACACCACATATACGGAGAGTTAATTCATTCTTTGCATACTTTGTTATTACTTTTCACGCTTGTTTTACTGCATGTTTCTAAGTGGACGTCATACACAGCCGTTTTTATACTGAACAGAAGAAAACAATACACAATACAGTGAATTAATTTGGTTCCTAGAAACTCTTGCAAATTTTGCAGGGGTTAGATATACATGCTTAAAAAAAAATACAAAGACGAGTTACCTGCACAATGTAATACATTTTTTATATACATTAATTGTAGTGCAACACATCACAGCAAACAAAATCACGGTTAGACATGCTTACTCGGTACAATACAACAAACACCTAGAGTATATAATTAGCCCAAATGAAATCCATCACCTTCAAACTATCAACTCAATTCAGTATGTGGCCATGCTGCTTTTGAGTGAAACGTTTCCTCAAATGTCGAATGATGATTTTTCCTCAGATTGATGCACCACAAATTCACAACCAAACACTAGCTTACAATCTTGTTCTTATTCACAAAGCTATCTTTACTACAACCAAGTACATTCTTTCTTCTAAACTCTGAAGTGTGGTTTCGTGTTCATATCCATACTCCTGCAGAAATTTAAGAGTGAAACATTGTGATACATACTAATATAATTTCACAGCTTAGCTAGCAAAGAGCGAAAAACTGTAATACATACTAAGATAACTCACAGGTTGGCTAGTAAAGGGAGCACTATTGGGCAAATCAGAGCACTCAAAGCAGGTTCTCGAAGAGATATTTAGATTGGAAAGGCGAATATGCTATCATATAGGTGTTTAGATCCATGTGTAGCTTGAGAAATTGAAGGATGGATTCTACTGGTTTGAAGGAGTCAAACAATCAACAAAGCAGTTCTTTTAGAAAGTGAGGCAATTTGTATTTTCCCCTGATCTAAATCAGCCCGGAATCACCGGACATGAATTGGAATCTGAGGTCAATGACACCCAAGTCGGAGTCCAATCATTCCAACCACCAGTCCTTGTCCACACTGGATAGTTTTGCCAATGATACTCGAGATTTGGAAGCATTAAAATGATTCACAGAAAATATGATCAAGTTAAGGAAGAAATTTACCAACAATGTAGATGCATTTAGCCCAGAGGAGGAGAGCCTGGCTCAGAACCACAGATTGATGCGTAGGACATTGTATCTTCTTTGGAAACTGAGACAAAGTTTAGTGGAACAGTTGTCATCCTCCTCATTTCCTTGAAATTTCCATTATGACGCCCAGATCGGGAACGAGGTGTGAGGAGCTCAGGAGTGGCACTAACAACAGAGAGTCGTCTAGGTGTGGCAGGCATAGATCCATTTCCAATTGTACGGTATCCATTTGCTTGCCTGAAGCTGTTAGTTCTTCTTGGGCTAGATTTAGATCCATACATAGATTCCTTCTCTGTAAGAAGCAGGTCTTGTAACTTTTTCTGATCCTGTAAAAAGAGGACGGGTTCAATGGAGGGTTTAGAATCAACCCTTCCAAGAGAGATTATGGGTCTAAAATGTAACCAGAGCACTACCCGATATCGCCTTTTCTCCTCTTCTTTATGTTGTCTGTTTACTTTGTAATCTTCCAACATAGCCACTAGTCGAATCTGTGAAGTTTTATGAGCATAAAATATTAATATATTAAAGGCTTGCCAATAGTCGAATCTGGTGAAGTTTTATGAGCACAAAACACTATTAGATTACAAACTTAAACAGCAGGAAGAGAGAGCGCAGGCAACAAGAAACTCACTCCATCATATAGAAACATCGATCTTCTTTCATTTTCCCAGGATAAGGTTTTGTTGATTAAACTGTCAACTAGTGCTGGAGATGAGTAACATGTTAGAGTTGCAGAAAAACTAGTGGAGCCCCCTAAATATGACTACCTCTAGAAAATAACAAACCTGGGATTTTGGTAACAGTCACTCGAGCTCGTTCAGCACGTTTAAGATTTATATGTGCACCTCTTCCAGCACTGTACCGATTGTCATCCTGAAAAACCAATACAAATTTTCTAAGCATAATAATAGGCATCCAGATGCTTTAACCCCTAGAGAAATTATGAACCGCAAAGCGAAACCACACTTAAAATTGCTTTACTTGGAAAAATTATATCAAGTCCCACATTCTGTTTATACTAAATGGAGAATGACAATTCCTTGTCATCCCACATGGCTATACATGATAAATATAGCTAACAAAACTTACTTGGTTATAGTCTTCAAGCCATCTTTCTTCATCACAAGCTGAGAGCCATCTATCTATTTTCTCCATTATTTCTTTTCTGTTCTCAGCTTCGTCTTTTGCTTTTGTTACCTGTCCTTCAATGTTAGCTAGAAGTTCAGAAGGATCCACAAGACCTGGATAGATAGTGATACAGAGAGATCAGCATTTAAGTACCACAATCATAAGAACATAATCATTTCGCTATATTGTAGCCAAAGTCTATAGTCAACAAGCCCATACCGGAGTCTATCATTGCAGTAGTCTTCTCAGGAGAAGTGCTTGTATCAGGCTCAATATGTGCTCTTCTGCATATATCCTCCAACTCTAACCTCCGTTTTATAACTAGTTCCTTCATTCTGCTAGCTTTCAGTTTAGTGAGACGCTCCACCTCTGCAGCCGCCTGTAAAGAGAATAAGTTTGATCTAAGGATCTGTTCAAAAGCATGCAAAAGCACATGGGAATAAAAATGCAAACCTCCTCAATAATGTCTACTGAAAGAACACCAGATTCTGTAATTTGTGCTTCTGACATGCCAAGAATGAACAAAGTCGTCCTGAATCGACTCCTTTCCTCTTTGGGTGAATCCATCAAGTTCCACAGTTCCGAAAGTGATGCCAGGACAGCTTTCAACTGCATTGGATGTTGGCATTTGAATACCTTACAGATAGCACACCAAACACAAATTAGGAAAAAATGAGCTTTACCTTGTGAATGCGAATTCTTCTTTCCTGTTTTAACTTGACAATTGCCTGGTCCAGACCTTCTAATGTTTGATTACTGATGTTTGTTGAATTTCCAGGACCTGCCTCATTTAAGCTTGGATGTACTTGACCCACAGTCTTTCCGAAATCCAATCCAAGCACACCACATAGAGTATGCACTTCATTTACATAATCTAGAACTTTGCATAGACGGTCAGACTGCAGAAAAGGGACAATGGTGATGAAGAAGTAATAAAAGGTAAGCACTTAATACCAAATTCACTTCTAACCACACACACACACCTTTTCCTTTTGTAGTTCAAGAAGATTTGCTTGATATTCATTTAGCTTTCTAACAGATAAATCTTGTTCGGTCAAATCAGCTGCAGAACCTGTAGTAGTACCATTGATATGACTATATTCTGAAATTTCTCCATTGATCATCTGAATCTGTGCCTTTATCTCACTAAATTGTTCCATTCTTTCATCTTTCTTTATTCTCAGATCTTTTAATAACGGTGTGATAGATGACAGCTGATCTTTCAACGATGTTGACCTTTTATCTGCTAGGATCTGCATTTTCAAAGAATATCAGTAGCTGGCTGGAAGATACAGTAGCCAATGCATCCAAACATTATAAACTATTAGAAGTTAAATCCCATTTGACAACAACTGAAGCTGGAACACCTACAGCTGAAGAACCTACACTACAAGTAAAGTAATGACTAAATAAGAAATTGAGAATTTTACTAGAGTCATCTCACACCTAGGAAAATAAAGAAATGGTTGAGGCAATATGTGAAAACTACTATAATGAGAATACCCCAGTCAAACCGAAACTACATGCAGAGGCAGGGCAACACAACCACACCAGTACTGTAATTTCCTGGTAAACTGACCTCTAAGTTCACTCTGCAATTGATGAGAGATAATAATGTCATTGATATTGAGTATCATACAATTGATACGCCTCGAGGTGTACACCTTGCACATTTGTTAAAACCATATACAAAAGGTTTGAGATGGACGTATGCTTGCTGATGCAATAAACCTGATACAGCAATATCTAAATACGTCCAACCTAAATGTTGGAAAAAGGTCTGGGGCACATACTGATATTTGACAGGGTAAAGTCTTGATATCACTCATATCCTCAGCAGAACTATCAATATCTTGCTTCGGAATTGGACACACTCTCCTACTCTCTCACGTACACTTAAAAGTTAATTTTGCAATATAAGAAATATCCTACAGAACCCCAACAAACTAGGTCGTAATTAAACAATGGCATGCTCAAACTATATTTGGTCAGACTGTCTTCAATTCACATGGCGAATTCAACTTGCATATAACCTAAGCACTGCCTTAGGTTAGACGTCAACTCCAAACCTAGCAAATATGATCTTATGCCAATATTACAACTTCCTCCTTCAATATCTTTAGCATTTACTATTTGTTGTTCAGCATTCATATTTCATGACAGTAACCAAATAAAGCTGAATAAAATACAGATTATACTTATCACCAACTATATATTATGACAACTTACAGCAGCACCAAAATGAGTTGGCAATCCTCCAATAGAGACACCAACCTTAACAAGAAACAAATAAATTGATGGTGCCAGCCATGCAAATAAAGCAGAGGTGGTTGGTTCAATTAGTGAAACAGACAAGTAAAGAAGCAAAATCATATATTTATCTTTCTTTAGAGATTGGTCAAATATATACCCGGGAATGAAGATTAACTTCTCCAAGAGAAGCCATGAGTATAGCTAGCTCAGCTTCCTTCGCCGCAACAGACTGATGAAGGCGTGCCTTGGCGTTGCTTGCCTCCTCAACTTTTCTTCTGTACAATTCTAGACAATCTCTTTCAAGTTCCATTAACATACGGTCCTTGTCCAGTTCACTCTCACCCATCTCATGCCATATATTCTGAATTGCACACAAATTAACCACAGGAACTTAGGAATTTTAAATATCAGAATCAGTAATGCTAAATAGGTTAAAAACTCAGCCTCCGTTCATTTCATATCGTACAAAGGAAAAAAAATAAATTTATTCGAATTTAAAAAAAATAACATATATATGAAAAGGACCAAATTTTTTACATATGAAGTCTTCTCAGGAACTCCCATGAAGAAAGAAACATTCTTTGAACTAATATTACATATTTTTCTTGTGTTTATTTAATTTCTTTCCAAAGAATTTAAAGGAACAGGTAGAATTTCATGTTGATCATATAAGTAATGGTCTTTTTATTATGGTAACGAAAGGTGGGTAGAAACACCATATGTACAAAACCTTGTAAAAAACAGACAAAATTCAAAGAAGAAAGAAACATAATGAGAGAGAGAGAGAGAGAGAGAGAGGGTCTAATGATGATTGTTAGAAGTAAAAATCATAGAGGAAAGGTAGGGCCACCTGAAGTTCTCTGAGTAAAGCACCGCAACTGGTTTCCATCAAATGAACACTTCTGTTGAGAGGGCTCCCAAGGGCCTGCATTATTTGTACGTTTGCTGAGCCAAGAATCACTTTGCCTCTAGCGAAGGGAGAATTTAAGTTAGATTTTAGTCTTGTCAACTTGTATAATGAAGAAGAGTGAAAACAGAGGAGAAACACAAAGATAACTCTCTTCTCCTGTAAGGTTTTGTCAGATCTGAACCTTTAAAGAAGTTACAAGAAGAACAGAACAGAGTTAGGTAGAGGAAGAGAAATCAACATATGAAACTGGGGAAATTTTCAGAAGAAAAGAAAATCACCATTAATTAAAGACGACTTCAATCATGAAAAAAAGAGTTGAGAGAATCTCAAAAAAAAACAAAAAGTCGCCATTAAAGAGCTTTTAAAGAGAGAAAACTGTACTCAAAGAGTGAGTAAGTGAGTGGGAAAGAGACAAAATTGAGCATTAGGGTTTTTAGAAATGAAGGAACAATTTGAACTAATTTTAGTGGGCATTTCTAGGGTTTGCCCTTTTCTTTCTTCTAAATGCTTAAATACTATAATTGAAATATTTTAAATTTGTTTTATTTACATATACTTTTTCGTTTTGGAATAGCTGCGAGCAAAGTAAGATAAAATATAAAATAATAATATAATAAAGAGCGAAAACAGAAGTAGAGTACAGAGAGGAAGATAGTAAAGTCCAAGTCACAGTCGGCCCCTTTTTCTAAAAAACTAAAGCCCTTTTAACAAACGGAGCGGATCACAAATACAAAACGATAGTAGGGATGATACTGACTAAATTTTACCGGTGTTAGTGCAGTACACTGCTAAAGTTAGGTGACGATACCAGTGATCAAAGCACTAAATTTTTTATCCATCAAAAAATAAGAGATGATACTGACTAAAGTTTACTTCCACAGACTGTTGCGAGCTGAAACCAAAGTTTTCTGGCTAATTAAGATACAGTTGTCTTCCATTATAGATAAGTACTGATTGAATTACAAAACACAACAGATAATGTAATTCTGCTTAAAAAAAAGTAATAAGAAGAAAAAACAAAATCCTTTTAACAAGCAGAGTGGAGTGGTACGTAGTTTCATCATCTTCCTCGGGAAATTGATGGACGGCTGTGATACGGTTAAGTCGGTACAACAACTGTTCCTTGCTGTTGGAATTCGTAAAGCAAATGTTGGGACCAAGGAATCTTGTGCTGTGAGATAGGAGAGATGACAGCACAAGTACTAGGAACCAAACCCTCTTTTATTAGAGTGTCCCATTTTCAGTATAAAACAAGAAGACAGTTAGTATTGCTGTTCTGTACATCTCAACCGTCCACTAGCTGTGAACCATTTGGTGGATTTTGTATTCTTTGACCAGATATATTTCGTTGCGCACGTGGGATGTCGGTTTTGTAAGCCCTGTTTAGGATATGACCAGACCAAAGTCGAGATTAGTTAGCAAATAATTTTTAATCCGGCGGCGCGCTCAAAATGCAATCATACGAAGAAATAGGAGCATGATGTAGGGGCTCCAATATAAATAGTGGGGCTCTTCTATGAGGCGAGGTGACCCAATTTTCCGTTAAGGGATGTCCTAGGGGTAAAGTTAAATGTCCATTTTACTCTTTACCCAATAAAACAAAGACAAATTTGTCCTTTAATAAAAATCTTTTCATCTCCTCCATATCTTTTCCTTCTCCATTTTAATCAAATTTCTCCATTGAATCAAAATTTTATCGCCGATTAAACTCCCAATTTCGTGATGAAGAATACTAATAAATGTGTAGAAAGTAGTAGTGATGACAATCTGGATAAAACTAAATTACACTAACTAATTTGATGAAATCACGATTTGAAAGATTGATTTTTTGTTGTTCAGAGAAACTTACGGTTGGGTTTCATGTCGAACCCAACCGTAACACCAATAACACCGAAGAACACCATTTTTGCCCAGATTTACGGTTGGGTTTTCAACCAAACCCAACCGTAACTAATTTGGTCTTCATATTACGGTTGGGTTATTAAACAAACGCAACTGTAACTTCAAATGTAGGAGATGAAGATTCAATTAAGATTTACGGTTAGGTTTTCAACCAAACTCAACCGTAACTAATCTTTAAACCTCAATCGTAAAATTAGATAAATAGATTTTAATATTTTTCATTTCTATCTTGTATGAAGGAGTTATGATCAAAACGATGAAATGTATCCAGAAATATTTACGGTTGGGTTCGCCAATAAACCCAACCGTAAATTTGAGATTTTTGGGCTTCATTGAGCCCAAATTTACGGTTGGGTTTATTGGCGAACCCAACCGTAACTATTCCTGGATACAAATAGATTTCACCGTTTTGATCATATTTAGCAGTTTTGATGGGAAGTCTGTTAATGATATATTTAGCAGTTTGAATAGCCTCGACCCAAAATGTATTGGGTAAACCAGACTGAGATAATAGAGTCCTTGTGACACCTAACAAATGCTTATGTTTCACTTCTGCAACATCATTCTGTTATGGTGTATGAGGACATGATAACTCATGAGTGATCCCTTTTGAAGCATAATATTCTTGGAGGAATGAGTTTAAAAATTCACCAACATTGTCAGTCCGGATGGTGGTGACAGATTGAGATAACAAATTCTTAATTTTATGGACAAAGAAAACAAAAGCATGTTTAAATTCAGATTTAGATGACAAAGGAAGAATCCAACAATATTTGGTGATTCATCAACAATATTAGCATAGTACAAGCTACCAGACAGAGATGCAACATGATAAGGACCCCATAAATCTATGTGCAACAACTCCAGAGGTTGTTGAGCAACAGTACAAGATAATTGAATGGGAAGTTTTTGACATATACATAGCTTGCAATCATTACAAAAGAAAGGTTTATTGACTATACTAGATAAGTGCAACAAAGAACAAATTTTTTGCATGGTTTGAAAGGATGGATGACCAAATCTTCTATGGAGAAGAACATTGTCACTTATTTTAGAGGCAAAGGCATGATGAGCTGAGCTGAATGGAATGGGATAGAGTCCATTTTTATGTGGACCTTGGAAAAGAATCCTCCCCAGAGGACTTATCCTTCACAAAGAAACCATGAGAATCAAGGGTTAATGAGCAGTTATTGTAAGATGTGAATTTATGGATGGACAATAAGTTGTAAGAAGACTAAAGTACTATGAGAATGTCATTAAGAGCAAAGGAATGATCATTAACAAGCCTACTAGAATTTCCTTTATAAGTAATGAGCATATCTTCACCATTAGCAGCATGAATGACTTATGATCCATCATAAGGTGTAGCTTCCTGAAGAACCTTCATAGCTGGTGCAATATGATTAGTGGCACCACTATCAACAATCCATTCCTCATCATCAAATATGTTAGCAGCAGCCAACATAGCACTGAGATTAGATGGAGGTGATCTTCCTTGATAAAAAAAATTTAGTATTTGAGTACATGTAGTAGCAATGTGACCAGAAGTATTACAGATCTGACAAACAAGCCTGTCACTAGAAGAAAAACCCCTACCAGATGAATTTCTTTGGAAAATAGTTGGATTAGGAAACTTGTTACCACTACAGGTACGACCTCTAGAAAAACCTCTTGAGTTAGAGTAAGAATTCCTGAATGAGCCTATATTTGTGTTATCCAGAAAAGCTTTAGCATTAATATCATCTTTGAGTACTTTAGATCTCTCAATAACAACTGCTTCCTCAATTAATAAGTTGTTATGTAACTCAATGCAAGTAACATGTGGATTTATATGCCTCGTTGAGGTGGCAAAAGGAATGTATTCTTCATTCAAAGCCTTAAGAGTAATAACTACCAGTTCTTTGTCAGAAATTACCTCTCCAGCAGCAGCTAGTTGATCAGACAAGAGTTTTATCTCATTGATTAAAGTTGGAATGGATTTATTAACTTGGGTGATGGAAAGAATTTTGGTGCGCAACTGTATTGAATGAGTAGAAGATGCTCTTGCAAATCTATCTTCAATACTTCTCCACAGATCATGAGAAGAAGTAGATCTAGAAAAATATGCAATAACTGAGTCAGAGATTGTAGAATTTATCCACATAGTAATGGTGGAATCCTCATCTAACCAGTCAGTATAGAGAGGATTTTCAATTCCATTTGTCTGATTTCGTGGACTTGTAAACTGGAATGAGCTTAAACTTATGAATAACTTGATTTATTAGATTGCGCCATGTAATAAAGTTGTCTTCCTTGAGCTTTAGATAAACAAAATTTGTGAGTTGATTAAGTAGAATATTTTAGAATGAATTTGATATAGGATTATCCATTGTTGAAGTTGAAGTTGAAGGAAATGTTTCAATCATTCGTAAATATGAGAAATGAAACAATCACCACTAACACAGAACAATCTTTGCTGCAATAGCAAACAGGATGAAGAAGAAGCTAAAAAAGAATTACTGGATCGAAGAAGAGTTAAACATTAACTCTATAGTTGCTTTAATACCATGATAACATTGTGTTAATGGTGAGAAAATCTCTAGTATTTCAAAACAAGAAGTTGAGCTTCATTAGTTACAAATGAATGTTTAAGTTCAGTATTTAAAGAAGAGATCATCCAGCTTAAATATGAACACCAGACTAGCACACGTACACAACACTTGTCTGCACATAACAAAACCTGACTAACACAAGTAGACAACACCTGTGTGCACATAACAGAACCTGAAGAAACACGTGAAGAGTGCAGTTGAAAAAGGTTTACTGGCACTGGATTGTTGCAAATTATGTCTGTGTCAATATTTTATTTCAAACCTACCACTAAAAATTAGAAAAATGACATTTTAAAATTAAAACAAAAATATTTTATCCACCTAATTTTATTAATAACTAATATATCAATGATTAATTAGTGTTAATAATTCAAATTATAGTTAAATCAGTTAGTTAGTGATTTAAATTGGATTACAGTTAATTTTTTTTTAAAGCATGAAATTTATTAAACTACTAAATGGGTATTACAAGAGGATATGTGATACCCATAGGTTCAAATACAGTTGGACCAGTATGCCAAGAAATTACATTAATATGACATTGAAGTGAGATGCAAGTAGCATTCTCCGGATTCGATTTGCAGGGGGGGTAATTCTTGGAATTGGCAAGGTCGATCAAGATGATATTGTCAAGGCTCTGCAGGGCACCGACGAATGCTTTCCACAAGAAAAGTTATATTTTTGATGGACATGGATGTGTCCATAGAAACTTGGTTGTTGGTGATGTGGTTCGTCGCAATTGATCCGAGATGCTAGTTAGGCCTTTGTCTCCAGATGCTGCAAAGTACTTCTCAAACGACTTCAATCTACCTTCTTGTTTTACGAATTTATCCGTAGCTTCAACCCGAGTCCTTAGCTTTGAGTATGGTTCGAAGTAGAATCTGATCTCTGCACTCGAAGAATATAGCTAATAATAAAGCTAATAATCGCTAATATTACTAATATTACTAAATTTACTACAAACTAAAACTGGAAAAATACAAGATGAATTACAGATTAGACTAATTTAAACTAAGGTAAATAAAAGATAAAAACTTTGCTTGAAACATAGTTGAAAATCAAGATGGATACTGCCTATGTTAAACTAGATATATGAAATAAGTAGAATCTACTGAACTAGTCAAAAGAAAAGGTGGGTATTCCACCGGCCCATAAAATACCATTTAGAATTTGCTATAAAGTTTTGTGATTTCAGAAAATTGAAAATTCCTACTTGGATTTCTTAGATTCTCTTGTCCTGGTAAAATTCACGTGGAGTTGAAATAATTGTTGCTTGATGTGAAACTTCCCCTTGGTTATGAGCTTGGTACAAATATTTATGGAAATGACAATAGCTTGAAGAAAGAAAATATAGTAGTTCATTATGATATTGCTTCTTCCCTTTGTTAGAGTAGAGTTTTTTTTAAAAAAAAAGTTTGAGGAAGAAGAAAAACTTGAAGAAAGCTAGGTTTTTGTGATTCGTAGTAAAAATGAAAATTTATATTGACGATGAAGATTCTAGTGGTGATGAAGAAGTGGGTGCATCTATGTATCACCAATCAGATTATAGTGAAATTGATCCTACCAATTTGGAATATTTGTTGGATGAACAAGAACGTGTAAATCAAAGCATATTTGATGATTTTACTCAAGCAAGTGAAGAATCTAGCCGGGAAAGTGATGATTTCAATGCTTCCAATCATCAGGTGTACGTGTTAAGGATCTCGAAACATGTATTTGTACCTTATAATCCCGCAAAAGTAGTTTTTTTTTCTAAATTTTTGAGTTATTTTATGGCCTATGTAGTATCCAGAATCGGCGGATATGATGACACCACACCCGCCGATTCTACATCTTTTCAAAAATATGAACCACAATCTGCGGATATGGTCATGAACAACGACTGATTGTGGTTGATATTTGGCGGGATTGTTAGGTGAAAAAATCGGCTTTTATGGAACCACATATCGATCGATTCTATCACTTGGTGATTTTCCCAAAATTCGTCAAGTATACAATCGATCGATATGTGTTGCGCTATGCGCCGATTCTAATCGAAAACATGGCCAGAAAGCTGCACTTTACTGAATGCTAGAATCGGCACACAAGTCAGTCTACGTGTGTCGGTACCATCATCTGGGGATTTTTTGAAAAATCAAGACTAGGTGGAACCGGTGGATAAATATGGACATAAAGACCGATTGTGTAGAATTGTTCGACACAATTGTTTTCTATCCGCCGATTGTGTTGCCCTAACATCTTTTGGTTTACGTTATAGATTGTTGAAACGCTCGATGATGATCAACCTGAAACCGTGTCTCATCTCGGGCCTGATACTTCTGACCACTACTATACTGATTTGGTATGGGAAAACATGGACGATGACAAGAAATGGTTTATGGACAAAGGCATAAAATTCAAATGCACATCAGTCTCATGCTGTCGTTCGAGGCGTGATCGTTTAGAAATTATCTACGCATCAACCAAAATGAGTGATTCTAGTGGGAAATTCGGGCTTATCTAGATTTTGATTAGCTCAAATGTCCTTTTTATTGCTCAAAATTGGTAAAGTACATAAATAAATTGAACTTGTTTTCTTTTCGACCGGTTTACGGTTGAGTTTTTCTTTCCTAACAAACCGTAAGACAAATTTACGGTTAGGTGAAGATGAACTCCTAACCGTAACTGGGTAAAACTGAGAAAAATCTAACCGTAAATAAATTATGGTTAGTTTGATCAATAGAAACCAAACTGTAAAAACACTTGGACAAAGATTTGATGTTCCAGGAATTTTTATTGTTAGCTTTTAAAGAGACAAACCAAACCGTTAACTGGTCACATGCAAGTATTTATTTTTTTATTTACGGTTAGGAGTTCTGTTTTCCTAACTGTAACAGTTTCATAGATTGATATTATAGTTAGGAATCAAGGACTTCTAACGTAAATAGTTATGCAAACCAAAAAAAAATTCATTGATTTCAATCAATCTAACACTTTTCAAACACAGAAAAGAAAAAAAGAAAAAATAAAGTTGGGTTTATCGAATCATACATAATATAAATCATGCGTGTGTTGTTGAAAAGTTTGAAATTATGCACCCGATTTATTCTTGGATTTCTTGCTTAGGTTGTTGATGATTACCATCACTGCTATTAGGTTTAACTTAGACATTTGTTGTCTTAGGAAACCCAACAACCATTTAGTCACTAGGAATCCTGAAATTCCTCTAGTGTTTTCAACGCCCTGTATGAGGTTTCTTAAATATATGAACCATGCTGACTATAAACCAACTTTCTCAACAATCAACTTATCATCTTACTCCGCATTTTCGGAAGCCATCACAATTTTCTCGTCCTCCTTTAAATAAATGCAGCATGCTAACTAGATACCAACTTTCCCATCAACCCGCTTATCCCTGTATAGTGTTCACCTTAAGGGAATTTATTGCTAAGACTATTGGTTGTTTTTGTCAATCATTTTGACTGGGAAGTAATAGCTTATACTGACGTAATGCGCTTGACGCTGGGAAGATTGGGTGTTAACTAAAGGCTGTTCACTTGGGCCGTACTTACTATAGAGAGTTTGTGGTTTTAGGTTAGCTAGAAGGTGTCAAGTCTCTCTTTGTTTCGCATGTGAGACATGACAATAAGCTTAGCTAAGCAAACAAATAAGTATCTGAGCACCCTTCTTTGCCCCCCTTAGTTTCTAGAATTACAAATCGAAAAACTCAAGTTTAAACCTTTTCTAATACAGTTATGAACTCATTCCACTAGAATTGAATAGCAACAAGAAGATCTTCACCTATGATATCCCAAGAATATCTATAAAAGCATCCAGATAACCCGTCAGGTCCAGGTGAGTATATATTATTCGAACAAATTATTGGCCAGCAATAATATTTTCAAGTCAAGCTCCCGTTTTTGAGGGCTATTCAAAAAGATTTTAGGGCTACTAATTTAGTCTTATCCAATGAAGGTGGCTATGAGATATCTTAAAAATAGAAAATATCTATAATATCTTTTACCTTTACACTAAACTTAAACTTATATTCTTTATTTTCATAATCATTTTGAATTCTCCTTTTCTTCTCTATATCTACCGATTGAATTTTTTTTCCCATCGTTTTCATTTTGACTGAAATCAAACATCATTGACCAAACAAACTTTAGGATTAATTGTTTGAACTTAAAACCAAAATTCATTAACCTTAAAGTTGAAACTTAGAACATCAAAACAAATTCGAGTTAAACAAACAAAACGGAAAAAATTATAGTAGTTGTGTCATAACTTCGATTTTATTGCTTGAAATCAAAAAATTGATCGAAATTTTTTCTAGGATTTACAGTTGCAGAAACATAATCGGTAGGTAAAAAGTTGATTTTATCCACCAATTATGATTGACATTCAATTTTTTTGTACTAAAAATTAAGCATAATCGGTAGATAACATGAACCCGTGTCTACCGAGTGAAAGCACAAAAATTCGAAATTTGATAAGTTTTGCAAAAATTGTATTTTGGGCTACTTTCACAATCGGTAGATAATGAATATCACGAAACTACCGATTGTGGAAGTAGAGAAATTCAAAATTTTATTAGTTTTGCTGAACTTCAATTTGGGGCTACTATCACAATCGGTAGATAATGAAAATCACGAAACAACCGATTGTGAAAGTAGAGAAAGTCGAAGTTTTATTAGTTTTGAAAAAAATTAAATTTGGGGCAACTATCACAATCGGTAGATAACAAACATCAGGAAACTACCGATTGTGAAAGTAGAGAAATTTGAAATTTTACTAGTTTTGCAAAAAAATTATTTTGGGCTACTTTCACAATCGGCAGATAATGAACATCACGAAACTACCGATTTTGAAAGTAGAGAAATTCAAAGTTTTATTAGTTTTGAAGAAAAAAAATTGGGGCAACTATCACATTCGGTAGATAATGAACATCATGAAACTACCGATTTTAAAAGTAGAGAAATTCGAAGTTTTACGAGTTTTGAAGAATAAATAAATTTGGAATTATTATCACAATCGGTAGATAACGAACATCAGGAAACTACCGATTGTGAAAGAAGAGAAATTTAAAATTTTACTAGTTTTTTTTTTTTTAAAATTGGGGGCAACTATCACAATCGGTAGATAATGAACATCAGGAAACTACCGACTGTGAAAGTAGAAAATTTTGAAATTTTACTAGTTTTGAAAATTTTTTTTGGGGAAACTTTCTCAATCGGTGGATAATGAACATCACGAAACTATCGATATTGAAAGTAGAGAAATTCGAAGTTTTACTAGCTTTGAAAAAAAAAAAGAAATTTGGGGCAACTATCACAATCGGTAGATAATGAACATCACGAAACTACCTATTTTGAATAAAAAATTGAGGCGACTATCACCATCGGTATATAACGAACATCAGGAAACTACCGATTGTGAAAGTAGAGAAATTTAAATTTTACTAGTTTTGAAAAAAATAAATCGGGCAACTATCACAATCGGTAGATAATAAACATCAGGAAACTACCGGTTGTGAAAGTAGAAAAATTTGAAATTTTACTAGTTTTGAAAATAAATAAATTTGGGGCAACTATCACAATCGGTAGATAATGAACATCACGAAACTACCGATTTTGAAAGTAGAGAAATTCAAAGTTTTACTAGTTTTTGAAAAATAAATAAATTTGGGGCGACTATCACAATCGGTAGATAATGAACATCACGGAACTACTGATTGTGCTTAATTTACATGTTTAGAGTGTCAAATACATAATTGTTATAGATATAATTTATCATATTACTTTTTATTATGTTTGTTTTTTATCTTACGTATTATATCAAGTGAATCATCCGAGAATGAGCTACAAAATGCTAAAAGAGCAAGGAAGTGAAGTGTAGATGAAGAAGAGCCAAAGACTAAATTCAACGCATTCAAATCTAGTAGTTCTTATGATCATATTGTAGAGAATTCAAATATGAAGTGAAAGCAAAAAGAATGAGGTCATTCCGAGTTCGGATGAAGAAGTTGTGGGTAAAACAACCGGAATAAAAAGCGAAACACACAACAACCGGTAGATAATGGGGAACCCGAGACTACCGATTATAGGCAAGTACGTTTTAGAGGTCTTACAATCGATAGATATGATGGGTATCGAACCTACCGACTATGAGCACTTTTGGGTAGAAAACTTGAGTTTTTAGGACATTACAATCGGGAGAAAGATGAGGAATGAGACTACAAATTATGGTAAGTTTGGATATATAAAACTTGAGTTTTTGGGACATTACAATCGGGAGAAAGATAAAGAACGAAACTCCCGATTGTGAAATTAGAGAAATTCAAAATTTTATTAGTTTTGAAAAAATTAAATTTGGGACAACTATCATAATCTGTAGATAATAAAGATCACGAAACTATCGACTGTAAAAGTAGAGAAATTCGAAGTTTTATTAGTTTTGAAAAAATTAAATTTGAGGCAACTATCACAATCGGTAGATAATGAACATCACAAAACTACCAATTGTTCTTCTATTTTGGAACAAAAGAGTATAATCGACAAATAACGTACTCTATTATCTACTGATTCTAGGACATTAATGACGCTGATGCATTCAATCGTCATCTCTAATCATACTCATCCATTTTTGTTATTGATTTTAGGTAAACCTAGTTTTCCGAAATTTCTTCTTCTCTAACACACTCTCTATTTCCTTTAAAACTATAACTCAAATGATTTTTTCTAACACTAATATAATCAAAATTAAATAACTAATTAAATAAAAATAGATTAGTCATTATAAAAAATATATAGATAAAGGGCCTATTGATATTACTTTATAATGATCCTATTTTATTTTATTAACCTTCCCAAAATTTTTTAGGGTCACCCTCAAAAACCAAAGGTAAAAGAACTCAAAAGGAACTTGATTGGCGGCTCTTCTTTTTTTCCCTTCAAGATCTTTACAGATGATTAGTTTCAATTAATTAAATATTGGAGCACACATTAAAGCTGGAATCCTATCAATTCCCTCAGAAGGGCCAGAATTCTGGTTAACCTGGCCACAAAAGTAATCCCGTCAGAGCACAAAATGTACGACAGTCTATACCTACCATGGTCATGGCATAAATATACAGAGGAAATCTACTAAATTGTATGCAAGGCGAAACATGCCGAGCCTAATAGATGATATCCATCCTGTACAAAGAACATAAAAAATCCAGATATATACAGAAAAATATCCGGACACCAATGATACATTGATAGATCAGAAGGCAAAAAACTAAATCTGTTATCACTCTTTCTGCAGTTAAACACTAGATATCACCAATAAGATAACTATTTCCGATGCCTTCGTTTCTGTTCAGCTCTCAGCCTCTTCTCTTCATCCCAATCTCTTTCATAAAGTCTGAACCAAGGTGGTTAAGGATTTGCTGTGTCATCCAAATAAAAAGAAAATATATGAATGAAATACAATTGGTGGGTAACATTGTAACCACAAAAACTTGCAGAAAACGTTTGAAGGAAAAAAAAATCTCCGCAGAAAACTGAAATCTGGAAAATAAAAAAGTGATCGATAACTGAAATCTAAAATTATTATAAGCACATCCCAGAAAGACGTAGACGTCTGAAATCAGAATGGAATCAAAAACCTCGAAACAGTATTAGTAAGAAAAGAAGAGATTAGAAGAACACACAAAAGAACGTGATAAAATTCTACGAATTGAGGAATATTTCTGAATGTATTAGAGGATACTGGTCACTATCACGACGGGTTATCTTGTGGGCAGCCTCTTTACCATGCATTCTCGGGGAAGGTTCTTCCAGGAAACCTGATCGTTGGATTGCTGAAACCTTCCGTTCTGCCCGTTCCCTTCCATCGTACAATGACTGAGACATACTAACAGAAGGAGAAGGGAGGGGTAGCACTCCCATCGGATACTCACTGACGTCTGAAGATGATAGGTGGTCTCGCTTAAGTTTCCTCCTCTTTGATGCCGCATTTGTCTCCAAGTCATCCTTTGCAATGTTTACTTTTTCTCTCTCCTCCACCTGAATACACCATCAACAAACAAAACCTAAGAAAGATTTCCAATGTAATGTTCCAAGATGACAAATATAGTTTTGCAATTGAACGGAAGACATTGATATAATAGAAAGAAAACAACAGTACACAGTACAACTCCAACATAACAACTATGAAACCAGGTGGTTCTTTGAAATACTTATTATAGCTGGACAAAAATATACAACTACCCCACTTCAAATTAGATGTTTAAGAGACAGTGTCCACGATATACCATAGAGGTACACATGAAAGGTGCCTCTTACTGAACCTAAATGATAAATGTTGTTTAAGAACAGTTAACACATGAAATATAAACACTAGTAAGTTTCAAAACTAACATTACATGTTCAACGAATTATCGGTATGCTAGTTGGCTTAAGTTACAAAAACTCCTTATCATAGAAAAAAGTTAATAACTAAAATTTTGTAGATATCAATCACGGAAAATGGCAAAAAGTAACACTTATCAGCACAAAACGGAAAAAACAGTAACGAATTGAGGTGTCAAATTGTACCTTTATTGCTGAGCCATCTCGCTCATCACGCTTTCTTTCACGGAAGTCCTCTTCTCTTCTTCGTTTTGCATCATCCGAAGCTAAAGAAATCTCCTCAGAGCGTCTACGGTCTTTTTCTTCGTGTCTAGGAGAGAGCCTTTGCATGTGTCTGGTATTACTGACCCTTCTATCGGCATCTTCATCTCTCCGACTACTGCTAACTGATTGGGGAACCATATGGGACGGCAGAGGTGGCGGTGGAGGCAAGCTTTGTCTGTTAAAAAGGTCATCAAGATGAGATTTTTCTAAAGGTGACTCACTGTAACGAAGTTTACTCCTATCATCTTTATACCTATCATCCTTTAGTTTTTCAATTCTGTCAAAATTCCTATCATGGACTCTTTCAATTGAACGTTCTCTTCCATGTCTTTCCATTGACCTATCCCTAGGCCTTTCACTGAGAACTTCATCCCCAACTGACTTGTCAGGTCGTTCCAATCTTTCTCTGTGGTCTCTGTCAAATCTCTCACTGCCCTTTTCTTTAGATCTGTCTAAAAGCTTCTCAGTTGCTCTACTAAGAGCCTGATCATCTATTCCAGTTTTGACCACATCAGCATGAGGGAACCATGCATCCATAGACCTATCTCGTTCGGAAAATCGACCTTCACCATCTCCGTCTCTTACATTACTGTCTTTCCTTCTTTTGTTCAGCCTATCAAATTCTTCAGATGGATTGGCCCTCTTTTGCTGCTTGTCCATAGACTTAGAGACAGTCAGAGAATCTTCAGGAAAGGACGATAAATGTGCAGTTTTAAAAGCTTCAACATCATCCATTTCTTTTCCAGCTGAAACCTTAGATTCAGAGGGCCTAGTAGCAGCACCTTCTGCTTTTGAAACTTTAGAGGACAGCGTCAGTGTGTTACCATTTGTTGTAGCAGTGGAAGAGGGTACACTTTTCCTACCATCTGCAGGATGTGCAGGGAGATCTCTTTCACTGGACGATGTTACAAGAGGACTAGCATGTCTAGTGACAGGTTTAACACATTTATTTTCATCCTTAATTCCATCATGTTTTGACGGTTTTGTAAGAGAAGCAGCACCCACTGACCTTCTAATTGGTGTCTTAAGCTGTGAATAATTGAACAGGTTAGCAAGTAACGGAAGATTAAACTCGTCGCACACTTATTAATGTCTATAACTTGCACAAATATTTCTGACGCTAAGGACCTACTGATAAGTGATTTACTTGCCAAAACAGATATTAATTCTACATTGTATAAACCATATTTTTTTTCCAAATAATGTACACTTAAAGACATACCTCAGAGTCCCCAGTCTTTTGAGCAACTTTAGCGATGCTCTCATCACACTGGCCTTTTGTAGGATCATCTGTATGCTTCTGAGTATCTGCTGACCTGATCATTCCAGATGGTACTGCAACAGTGGACATACATTGTATCTCCAGATCATTTGTTAATGAGCCACCTTTTAACTTCGGTTGTTCTGGATCAGATTTTGGTAGTGTGATGCTTTCTGTTCTGTCCAGTCTCCCATCTATAGGTCTTACCCTCAATGTTGGGTCCTTATTCAAATTTCCAGAATCATTGAGTTGGCCTGCAATCGTGGTATTCTTCATTCCAAAAGACTCCATTTGAGGAGCTTTAAGAGAAGAACCATTTGGTGCTGTAACACCTAACGATTTTGAAGCTGATACAGTTGCAGGTTTTAGATCAACATAACCCATACAGAACTCTTCATCTGTGACCCACGAACTCTGCGGTTATAGAAGAGTAATTGAACTAGCTAATCAGCTAGCAGATTTACTACTAAACAAAACTGGTAACATGAAAAGAGCAAATTAGTGAGGAAGACCCAGAAGTACCAAAATAAGTTCTCTATAACTCACCTTTCGTGAAGCCAAAGCTGCAGCAACACCTGTAGCCAACACCTTGAGGTCCTCCCTCTCATCTCCTTTAATTTTAGCTACCTGAAAAAACAATCACATTTGTAAGAGCGTCATCATAGATGCACATAATAAAGAAAACAAAGAAGCAGAAGAACACCTCTTACCCGCTTTTCAAGATTAATCCCACTTTTTCGAGTAACTGGGAAAACACTTGAAATTTTTGTTAGCATAATAAGAGCATTTCGAATTTCCATGTACTCATTTGATTCCAGGCACTGTATCAGCAATCGTGTTATTCTACAGCTCCATTTCCAGTGTACCTAACAAGAAAAGGAATTGACATGAGAGCATACATATTTGCAGCCACAGCTTTCTCTCGGATCTTTAGCTTTGACAAAGGACATGTAAACCACAGGAACCGTAAATAAAAATGTCTCACACTTAAAACCACATTGATATTTACAAATCACCCCCAAAATTCTCATGCCCAGACAAATATTTAGAAAAATGAACCGATGAGTTACCAGAGGCCAGTTCGGAGTTTGTTCTATACTAGTACATCATTATTTTCTTCTTCTTCTTCGTTTTCTTTCTATTTTCATTATTTGTTATGGGTACAGCAAGTGCGCAACCAGGGGTAAATCTGGAGCTGGGAAACCTCAGTTAATTGAAATATCTAGTTTAAATATCATATAAAAATGAATTGAAAAACGCGTTGGAAGTTAACATTCTTGAAGGAATCACTGGTTACAGACTGCGTAGCAGAATCCAGAGCCTAGGCAGGACTAAGCGCCGATTAGACGCTGAAATTTAGGTGTTTTCTGCTTAGTGACTTGGGCCAAATAGGCGCCGGATTTTGGCTGCGTGTCCATTATCCAGTTGGAACCAAGCCAAGCCTAGGCCCTAACTCTTAACCAAGGAGGGGAAAAAAAGACAAAGAACTGTTTTGCCTCATTAAATGAAAGTTACTTCTTCTGTTTACACACAAAATTGGGTAACCACCTAGCTGCCTAGCAACAGCAGAACGACTTTTACAACACAGGATAGATGAAAGGCTTCTTTAAAATCTATGCTTAGGCCTACAATCAGATTTTGTCATTAGATTTGCTGGACTAGCTCTTCGCTAGTGAAGTAATAACAGTAAAGATAAGACAGTTTTTCAGGTAAAACTGACTATTTCTAATATGTTCTCCAATTTAACTTCCACTTTCTATTGATTCTCTAATGTACTTTATCATAAATTTGGTTATGGCTATAAACCATTTGAAAGGTTGGGTTTTACATAAACAGACTCATTTACTCCTTGAGCACTCCATCTTTAACCAATGTTCTATCTATCCAAGCAGACTAAGAAAGAGGGTAATAAAGACTGGGGGGCCAACCGAAGATTGAACTTTCTGCAACTATTTTTCAATTTCTTCAAATTCATTGGTCATTTGAAGTCAGTGTAATCAATTTAGAGTAAATTACAGTTAGTTTATAATGCAATTGAAAGCTTTTAGCAACACTTTCAGACTTTTTGAAACTATAGCATACTCTTCTTTTTCCTAATATCATTTAAAACTACACAAGTTTGAGCAAATTTTGGATCTAAACAGTAAGTTAAGTATTTAATTTTATTGTAGACATGTGATTTAGATTTGGAGATAATAGGGAAAAAGCGAGATTGAAATAGTTGCATAAAGTATTTGCATTTTTGCCTCCAATGTAGGCATATATAAGGACGACCGTTAAAGGTGCACAGACACGACTTGGTTCAGGGTAAATCAAAATGCCAAAAGAGCTCACCCGGACACTTTTAACCTAGTAAAATTTATCGTTTACTTAGATGGAAACAATCACCAGAGAAAGCAAAAAATTAAAGAAGGAAACAAAGAACTCACTCTGATGAACTGGCTATATGTGACCCGTTGACTGTTTGGGTATCTGTAGTAGACTGCAAACCCTGGCATATTTCCACACTCACATTCATATGTTGACTCCTCATTCTGAAACAGGAAGTAAATTAAGATATTATGAGTACGCAATTATCTGCAGATCATTATCACCAAATATAACAGGGGCAAAATGGCAAGACTTTTATGGTATATGGTACACATGGATGCCCAGAATGCAACTAAAATAAATAGGATTTACCTTCCAATGATAAGCCATCTTTAAAGTCTCAAACAAAAACCTTCCAAGTCTGCCAGCTTCGTATTCGGTGCAACAGCAGATCATTGGTTGTAAGGTCTTGCATATTAGGACATCAATATGATTGACAGTGTTAAAAAATGGGGTGCCAAGAGAATGTAGAGTGTGCACAAACTGGGCACAGTAAACAGCGTCTGGCATGCTGAAAATGCATCGAGGAAAAATACAACGCTGAAGAAATTCCATATTAATTTTCAGAGTATCAGGACAGGAGCTCAACCACTTGTCCTTTTCCCGGGCAAGCCGCTGTCGCACAGATGCAGCGTTTTCCTCATGCTTGTGGAGTTCGTAAGTCAAACGATCTAGCAACTCTTGAATGCGTTCCTTATCCTTTTTTCTTTTGGTAATAGCCGAACTAGAGTTGTCTGAAAGTTCTTCTAATGCTTTAAGAGCAGCATGTTGCTTGGCGATTTCAGAATCATAACGACTTTTAGGAACACATAGATCATAAAGTGTGAGTCCCCAAAATGTGGCATATAGATCAGGAGATAAGCTATTCCACGCTTTTACAGGCAACACTTTTTTGACTGTATGAAGAAGCTCTGACCACCTGTAAAAAATGAGAGGGACCTGGTTTAGAGAATAACAGCCATAAAAAGATACAAGTAAAATATATACTGGTTCTAAAACTCTGGTCTACTATTTCTGAATTTTAAGTTTTAGTAGATGATAGATAGCAGTACACAGGTGTCAATGACTATTACATGATAGGCTTGCGAGGGTAACCAAGATCCAGAACGAGTTCAGTAGTTGGAATTGAAGATTCAGCCTGCGTGTTTGACATACTTGTCTCTTTGATATTATTACACGGCCAGAATACATCAGGATCAGACCCACTTGTACACTTAAACAGCCTCATGACAGGACGATATATTAAGAATGCCACCTGAGTAAGAATACATGTTGTCAATAGAGTCATACAAGTATACTGTGCAACAATATTACCTTTTTAGCAGGCAACGATACCTATTACTTAAGGATAATGTAGAAAGTAGCATCAGATACTGCACAACCTACGATACCACAAGCGCAAGTTCATGAAAAACAAGGTACGGTTGTTTCTCAGAAGAACACAACAACATGTACAACTGTATAAAAGGGATTCCCTTCTATAAAACTTATCCATTTCGATTTACATCATGATGAAAAACAATAAAATGAAACTTCTAATATTAAAAGAACTTCTTTATTTTTTGGTACAGATACTCCACAAATTTGCATTAGATCCCTATGAATAACTAATTCTTTGCAACTAGCTCAAGAAAATTTGAACAGACAGTAATAGTCAATGGATCTATATCAACAGAAGGTAATAAACTACTAACCAACAGAAGGTAATAGACTAGTAACCAACAATAACAAAAAAATACAAACAACTTTTAAGAAATCTACATACCTCTGGGTCAAGGTGGTACTTGTGCACAAGATCTTCTAGAGGAGGTATCAGTTGAGCATAGGCAGTAGTTGGAGTTAGAGCACTGTTCAGAAACTCCACATACTGCAAAAGAGTCCCATGACACCTATCAAACTGCTCACTGACCATCTTAATGTATGGTGCATCTGCATTTATGACAACCCTGAAGAGTACACAACAAATAAGATCACCAAAAATGTCTCCATAACCATAAAGTAAAATCCAGCCTATCTTTTATGTAAACTCCAAAGATCACACGAATTTTTAGCAGATACGTCTTACATATGCTAATAACTTACAGAGCTCGATGTTGCGCTATGAGCAACAAAAGCGGAAGTGCCAACTTAGGTTCGTCCTTTGGAAGCAGCGAGTCCCTTAGCCTGTTAGTAGATCTAACCAATGCCTGTGTATACACAGTATGATCCTCAAAGTCAACGGTCAGCAAGCTAAAAGATACTAGAAAGCAGAAAAGAAGCAGTTTGAATCAAAAACATGGTCCCATACTCCAATCTGTCATAGGAAATTCTGTTATTATACTCCTATGTTAAAAGAGCACCCCATCCGAAAGTCTTGCTTTTCAAAATCAGCCTATCTGTTTGAAGAAAACTTAGTAATCTCAGTATGGGTAATGTATTACTAACCATACATGTTACAAGTTAACGCACGCCAGAAGGACACCCCCACTTAATGACCATTAACTAAATTTTGCCTGCATGAAGGTACCCTTTTGAATAATACTTGTGAATAAGTAATATATTATGGTTCATTTTCTCTCCTATACCCTTAAAATGCAGTAAAGCTGCAGCCTCACCGATAAGATGTGTACCTCAAAGTATGATCTCGGGGAACTTTCCCTGGCCTATATATAGCTTCTCACTAAGGTGAGCACAAACGTAAGTCAATATACGACTCCACGTAATGCTTTGGACCATTCAGAATACCAAAGCATAGCAAATAACAGAGTACCTCCGGATAAGCGATTTACTTAAATATGTAGCGGATGAAGTACAAAATCAAAAACTTACTTCTAAAAGTCAGAATCATTTAATTCAAGAAAATACACAAATTGGCCTTTCAGTTTAGTAGTAGATTTCTAAGAAATGGCGTAGCTGAAGTGTAGAATGCATATGTTGCCAGCTGGTTTGCATACATATATATGTAGGAATTAAAAGGGCTATCTGTTTTAACAGGAACTAGAGAGGCAGAGGTCGACCAAGATTGACATGGGAGGGAGCAGTGAAAAGAGACTTAAAGGAATGGAATGTGTCCAAGGAATTGGCTTTGGACAGAAACGCATGGAAGTTAGCGATCCACGTATCGGACCGTTGACTTATGGAGTTTGGTTAAGATTTATTTAGGAGTAGCATTAGAGGCTAGGACTCAGTTTAGCGGCCCGGATCAAGGAGTTAGAGCTTAGGACTTTGACCCCTAGGATTCATTAGTATAGTTAGTATCTAGATTATCCCTAGCAATGTTCGTAGCATTACTATATTTTTACTGTTTCTTTTTTCCGCTTTCGCTTTGTGACTTCAACATGGGTTTCATATCTAGCCTACCCCAACTTGCTTGGGACTAAAGGCTTGGTTGTTGTTGTAGCGAGGTACAGTCTTAGGAAATCAGTCTTAAATATCGAGAAAAGAACCTTATTGTTCCTGGTCATTCCAAATGCAGTAGCCTGATAGCGTAGTGTTTCACTCCCTGCCATTGCATCCAGTTGTTCCTCTGTCATATTCTCTGTATACTGAACATTTGCCATTTGCTGGATAAGCTCCTGTAGGTTTCATACAGTGCAAGTTCATCAACATGTCAAGTAGAGGTCCAGATAAAACGTCACTACATAAGATTCTAAATACACAACACCTGCAAGAGGACAAGCTCAATTCCCTTCCCCTTTTTCAACTGATTAACAAGGTACTGGAAAAGACCCCTCAATTCCATTGAAGGGTACTTCTTACACCTACACAAGAAAAATGGCTTCAGTACATCTAAGCTATGGTAAATAAAATGTAAGATTAAACAATTTTTCACTTTGCAAGCAACACTTTTTAAGTGGCCATATATATCATATCCATCAGATATATCTAAGGGTAGTAGCATCAGAAAACTAGCGAGGTGAAGCATTCCCCACAACTATCACATGGAAGACCAACAGAAAGTTAACAAACCTCTCAATGAGGTTCCAGTAATTAATAATGGGAAAAAAAAGGAGGCAGACATAAGAATATAATACATACAAGTGTCCCCAAAAGGAAGCCAAAGACTGAAGCCAATCGCACAAATTAACACCATCATCTTTTAGTTTATCGCGCCCGCCTTGTGCCAACCTTTCAATTACTACATACTCCAAAATATCGTATTCTAGCTGTAATTGAAGGATAATCTTAGAATAAAAAACAGACTTAATTATACGCATCTACACATGATCCAACATCTAAAAGGATATATACACAGGAGGGAATGCTGTAAATACTGCCTTAGAGACAAACTAAAGCACATATCTAACAAATCAATAACATAGCGAACTCAAACATTACCATGAATGAAATTTGTCTATACTAATGTGATCTAAGTTCCTAAATTGCACAAGTTGAAGACTATCTATGATTTGAATTTCCTTCAACACCAGACAATAGTATTAAAGTCGAGAATATTCCATGAAAAGACTAATACTGCACTTCCAGATAGGTTAATACAGATGTGCATCAAGTATATTAGGAAGTAGACCATCTAGGTAGAAAAACAAGTCACAAGCTCTGATAAGTAAGAACTTACACCACCCCCGCCTGAGCCTACATACATGCTAGCAGTAAACAGAAGGGAAGATCATAATGGTGAAACTTATGGTGTAGGATTACAGGGGATTCAAACCTGTGTCAAGTACTTGAAAGCATCTACAACAGGTGCGATCATATCCCTATATGCCTCAATCTGTACATCACAGTTCAGAAACATCATGAACACCTCCAAGAAAATAAATGAACTCAGTTTCTTAATCATCAGAAAATGTACCTGATGAACAATCGTCCGCAATACAGTCATAGGATTGGCATGAGCTAGTTTTGCCACCATTCGACCTAGTTGCTTTAAATTTTCTTTCGCAAGCCGTTTCAAGATTCTCCGAGTATCCAACTACAGAAGAACAATACAGCTAAGAGACCAGGAAAGCACAAGAATGCAAGAAATAGGAAAAGAATCTGTTCAATAAGAATCCAATACCTTTGCCGTTTGTCTTGCAGCCAAAACCATTGGAATGCGCTCATTTTCTTTTTCCCATTCACCATACAAATGATAACGCGCCTAGCAAATGAGTTTCGTCAAACATGTTTCCCTGTGACCCTTTAGCAAGCTCTGAATGGAAGACAAAAACATCTAATTACTAACCTCATATGGCAGAAGACACATTAAGTCCCATATTTCCTGGCCCACCGCAGGATTTGCGGGTATTAACTGCAATGAAGGAAGTATGCATGTACCAAGAGCGTCCTCAACTTTTGCTTTAGCAACTCTTAAGTGCTGACTAGGATCTCTAATCCCAGCAGTCGTAGATGCAAGAGAAACTGGTCCTCCACTGCAATTCACTAGTTCCAATGCGGATAGGTAATAGCCCCTCAATACTCTGCAAACCTGTTCATACACATTAAGATGGTGAGACAGCTGCTCTTCTTTGAAGTAGACAAAATTGCTCTTAGACACACCTTTTGTAGCAGTACAGTGTTACGGTAAAGATAAGGTCCAGCAGAAGCAAGCATCTGAAATAGTTCCTTGGGAAGATGAATAAATGATGTATGTGGTGTGGTTCCATCTGTAGCTTCTGAGAAATCGTAACCAGAAGCAGAGGAGGTGACGAGATTTTGGTGATTTGTTTGGTGGACAGCAGCATAGGCGGACGAGATTGATTTTTCAATAATCCTAACACATAAAATATAGTTATAGCCCCAGATGCACATAACACGTTACCACCCTAAAGAGATGCAAGACACTGTTATCTCGAAAAGCATCAAAATATTCTGCCTTCTGAACAACAAGAATGAATATGATGATGTCCATGGATACGTTTTATTTTAAAAAAGAAACATTATCCTATTTTAAAAAGTAACAAAACTGCAAATTTGGAAATACCTAAACAAGCCCTTACAGATCTGATCATGTGCCACGGGATTGAGAGGGGAGAGACGATCAAATAGGATGTGTGCATGATACCTGTAAAATAAGAAGACAGATGTTATATACAACTACTAAATATGATGGCTAGATGACTCCGAGATTGTTTTCTTTTTTTTCTGATTACTAATGGCTCTGAGATTGTTCCTAGGCAAATAGCAACAATGAGCCATAAATATCTAGCCGCATGCAAATATATATAATTAGAAACTTTGTATGGTTTATATAAGAAGATTCAAGATTCTGTCATGGATCTCGCCAGAGGTTGTACTGATTTTTTAATATTTTTATAAGATCACATTAAGAAGCAATGGATGCCTTGTGAGAAAAGGACCGATAAAGTAGTATGAGAAACAAACTAAACACATTCTTGACTAGTTTAGATTAAAACTATTACATTGGGTTTCTTTGGAAATCAAGATGGGAGAACAATCCATTTAGAGAGTAAAACTTCCTAAGGTAATTTTACAGTAAACTGCAGTAACATACACGTAACCCCAAGGATGCAGACTGAATTTTCTACATTCAGCAGTGAAGCCAACTATAGAAAGGATGAATAGCTTGAATCCGTACAGAGTAGACAAACTGGACCTTACAAAGCTGAACATCTCTTAAAATATGTATTCTAGGTTTTAAATGGTAAGGAATAAGGACCACTGAACAGCTATCAATGTTTGCTAGTAGCAATCAGGTTATGCTGTCATAATGAGTTCATTAGCAGCCCAGATGCCCCAGCAGTACATTACGAGTTAAAACTACACATACCAGTCGTCCACAGAAAGGAATCCATTAAGCAGGCCCAAACTTTGATTATTTACAAGCTCAGGGGAACGTTCTTCAACAGCAGAGCTTTCCATATCCAAGGCAGTATAAAGATCTACTGTTACATCAGCTTGCTTCTCATCCTCCATCAGGTCCTTACCTCTAGCAGCCAGATTTATTTTGCCAATTTTGTGAGCCTACATAATAGGAAAAGAAAAGTATTATGCATAAAACAGTGTGCCAGTGAATTGGATATATATTTTCACAAAAATTAGAATGTCTGCAGAGGACTTGACATGATCCCGTATTTCTTTGCCTTCTTTTTGAAACTAAAACAAAAATAAGAAGTGTGCCACATTCATTAAGACAGCATGCGGGAGCCGAAAATTGATACTCAAATTACGACTTCGTTTTTGATCGGATGATGTTTGAACTACTTTGTGTGTCTTTAGTAATTAATGTGTCTTACACCATGTTTACACTTTTTTTAATTACTCTGTATATAAAATTCATTCTTAATTACCCAGCTCATTCTAAACCTAGTAGATATTATACTTTATGTTAATAACTTACATTACTTTAAGCCATTCTTAATTACCAGCTATATTTTATATGTATTATATGCCCATTCTAAACGTTAATAAATCGTTTACTATGGGCATTTGCCATTATAAATATATATATAGCCCATGATTCAATTCAAATCCACAAGATGCAATTTACACCTATACATCGAAGACCAAACTTTTAGTACATGATAATTAAAAAAAAAAAAAAAATCTTAACCTACAGGCTGTCACTCAACAAAAAAAGTTAAGCTATTTTATACAACTTTCTACTTGATAATAGTTAAGAAAACTCTCAAAGAACCAAGAACTTAATCATCAGTCATTAGATATTTTTAGGCAATTTTATACAACCTTCCCTGTATGTCGTACGGGTCAAAAACTAGTAATTAATAATTCAAACACTGCAGATCATGAATTGGGTATACCTCATCAAAACGCTTTGCTGAGAACGAGTCATATAGTTCAAAAGCATCTTCGTCCTTGGGGAGTAAGTGTACATATCTGAGATGGAAAAGTAGCTGATAAGCCAACAAAACACATAAGATGCTCAAAAGAAAGTAAAACCAAGAAAAACAAGGTAGCAAGAATAAGGAACAGTAAACACAGTAAATATGAGTGCAACCTCTTCTACGCTGTTGACAGTAAACCTATGAATCAGTACCAGTGACAACTTGACCATGGCTCCATTACAACTACTTTCTAAGGGCTCATACACGAAAGTAGAACTCTGCCGAGATGTGGTAACAATGTAACTATTAAAGAAAACAATTTAAAAATGTACCGCCAATTAGATCTATCATACTAAAGCCAAGGTCTCTGATGTGACATCAGGATCCAACGAAACAAATCATCCAGCCTAAACTTAGTCTTGATGCAAATATTAAAAGGCCAGCATGGAATTTCAAAAAATTCACACCACCACCCTTTCTGGATTTGAACAAGACTTGTTACAGTAAACCTGAACAAGTCTTGTTACAATAAACCCTACAAGCCAAGTGCTTCCACCACAGCTGCATATGTTAGATATTGTCATTGCTTTTGTGGAAGACGTTAACTGCAGCCAAATTAGAATTGGGGATTGAAATGCAAGTTAAGCTTAAAGATACACAAGATGAACACAAAAAAGTGATGCTGAAAAATAAATATGTAAGAAATGATGTAACAAAGTGAGAATATACTTTCAAGTGGAAGTGGATCCCCAATTTTTGGTAGAGAACAGGGTAGACATATGGCAGGAAGCATTACATGGAGACATGCAATATATGCAGCAACAAAAAGACCTAGAAGAATTAGATCATCACTGAAAAACGTATGAAACTCTCCCCAGGGTACACAAGTCATCCAGTATTATCCACTGAAAGTACTAAACTGAACTCCAATGGCAGTTGCTCCTAGAAACACCGTGAAGAAACAGAGAAACAAGCCAGGACCTTGATGAACAAACGCAAAATTTGGTTAGTTGAGACAATGGGTTTCATCATCAGATAAGATGTTTGTATGCTTCCATTTGGTTAGTTGAGACACTTTAATGAACAAACGCAAAATTTTCCTCTCAGTCTACACCATATGGTATCTTAGGCTCATCATAACCGCTTCAAATGAAGGATCACATACGCTAAGCAGTACACCAGTTGCAGTCGAATGTCCAAATAGCCACTTTCCCTACTCCATGAGAACAACCGTGGATCATTATGTAATTGAAGAAAAAGTGCTTTAGCATTGTGCATCATCTAGGCTTATAAAATCTGAACAGCAAGAAGGCATGCCTAAAGTTGACCCAAGTCCATGAGAAACTTCTTCCTTTAAAGACAGAACAGCAGTATTGTATCACTCTGCACTCAAAAACACCTTCCACAATGGCTAATCATCATGTCTACTCCAACAATCCAATATATAATCGTCATGCTACTACCAAAGTAAAGGTTTTAAGGGTGAGAGTTCTTCCTTGGTTACAGCTGACAAGCTTATAAGCTGAAAACTATCTTCCAGAGTAAATTCCACAGAATCCAATTGTCTTCGATATGGCAACATTTATACGAAACGCTAACGGGGAGCCACATCCTAACCAGAGAACTACGCAACTTTGTTTATGGTTTGTAGCGACAAGGACCAGGGATTGAGATCTCATTCACTTAGTTGAGTCTCAAGTGTTTTATACACGTCTCATGTTGTGTTCCATGCCGCTCCTCTTCAAAATTGTATATGTTTGACACTGAATAACCATGTTCACTGAAACCAACTGGGATTTAGAGGGGAAAAAAGCTTCCTGCTGGAATTATTGGAATCATTGGCAACAGAGATCAGTTTTCCATCATCTGATGCTCAATTTCAGATATTTTCTGCTACTCAATTTTTTCAGCACTGGCGTATCATTAACTGATGATGAGCAGATGGCCATGAATTGTAAGGAAGAAATGCGACTGTTAGCAGGACCATTCTCATAAACAGCAGCAATGGATTTCATTAAGCAAGCGCGATGTCCATAGTATACTATATATGCATCACAGATCAAACAATAACCCTAAGAGAATGAGAAGAACTGACTACAACCAACATCCTTAGGAGGCCGGATTGATTGACTTGAGCGGGATAACAGATTTACTTAGGCAAAGTTAACATCATTAAACACCAAAAGAAGAAAATAGAATATAATAACCTGTACTTACATGCTATCAAGGCTAATGAAGTCTGCTTTAACAAGCGCAGCTGCAAGCTGATAAAGCCCTGATGGAGCAGGACTGATCACATCCATATGTTGATAATACTGAAACTTGAACCCCAATATTTGAGAAGCATGGGACTGTACGACATTAATGGACAAAAACACATATATAGAGTTAGGGATAGAAAACGAAAAAGGTGGGAAACCACACAGAATTGTTCACTTATGTTATTGACCAAGCTGTCTTTATACCTTGGGAAATATAGGTATCAAGTCTAAGAAAAGGTGATTGTCCGGCTGTAGCTCAAAGCACTCCAGTACCTGGTGCTCAGAAAACAATTGATGGAAGATAAAGCATGATGAGAAAAGAACTTGTACCAAATTTATTTCACTATAATAACTAAGATGTTATCTGATAAACTTCAAGGCCTTATGAAAAATACGTATTTAAATAGTAAAACAATGATATTCTTATCAGGGTCAAATGAAAAGTAAAGAACTCACGATATCGAACACACGATTCGGATCGAGATCGAAATGTCCAATTAATGACTGCAAAAATAATACATTAGAGAATTGTGTAAGTATTCAAATAAAAGAGGAGTATTTGAAAAGAACAGAATCAAACTTGTAACCTTAATTGTGCTGATAGTTGCTCCAGATGCATTCTGCGATAAAGCCTCGGTACCACTTTGACAAAGAAGGGTTACCTGAAAACAAAACAAGATATAATCAAGGGAAAGGAAACATCCACTTTGAGAAACGTAGAAGATTATGGGTGTGTATGTGAAGCATTCATAGAAAAAAATGAGACGGGGGATTTGTGAGCTGCAAAATTACAATCCTAAATGTACCAATAGAAAGAAGCATATCCTAACAAATGTGATGTTTGGAAGAGAGGTCAGGAATGACCACTTATTATTTTAAGGTTACTCAGATAAACCCATTTATAGTTTTCCTTGCTACATGAGAATACCTGAGTGCAAGTTTATCAGATAAACCCATATATAGTTTTCTTTACTACACGAGAAAGCTTGACTGCAAGAAATAAGAAACAATTGTGGTGTCCCGCAACAGCTTTACCTATTCCGACATAAATTATTGGTCGTGTCCCTGTTATCAACTATAAGGTAAAAACACATTTAAGCAAGGAAACATTAGCGGCAGCAAGTTATTTCACAACTTACCAATTTTGCATACCCCTCGCTCTCCTCCCGAAGAAGGTTGAATTTTGTTTGCTGGTAAAGAAGCCGGGTGTTTACTCTGACCTGCAATGAACAAAGTAACAGAAGGGTAACAAATTCTTAAGTATCAAACTGTTTTACATTCACATAATGTTGTAAAAAATAATTTCACCAGTCATAAGACTCCACAAATTTACCAACCACACTAACACCAAAACATAAGCAAAACGTCACAACACATTTATCATTATATCATGGTATAGATTGAGCTAACATAATTCAACCACTAAGACGACCGTGTTAAGAGAGTTCCTCAAATTACAAGAAGAAGTTCTCTCTAGTTGGGGTGAGTTCTACAATGATTTCCTTTGAACTTCCAAGAAAGAAAAAACTCTTAGGCCGCGTTTACCCTATCTCAACATATATGCTGCTCACCAAAAATAAAAACCATATCAGATTGCTGAATCAGAAGCTTTAAGCAATGTTCTGCTTCACAGTGACGGACACATCAGCGATGATGCACTCTATCCACCATTGAATCAAGATAGAGTTATTCTTTTATAACTTCTACCAGCGAGAATATATGTATTATCGATTCTCACCATAGTTTTGACCCTCAGGTCCCAAGGCTACCACATAACTTGTAGAACCATTTTATGTTAAGACAAAACTATTAAGAGTTCCCTCAGCTTTTGTAAGGTTACCATGTAATACTGCCTAATTAATTTCACCAATCAGTCCCTCAATTTCCATCATGTCCATGGTACCACATACACAACTTACTTACTTTTCGCTAAATCAAACCACAATAATACATGTTTTGTCACCCACCTCCTTGGCCTTTAGATCTGGTGCCTTTATCTTGATCATTTCAGATTCCCAGAGGAATTCTTCCTGAGACATTAAAAAGAACATAAGAAAACAACACACTAAGAAAACGAAAGACAAGTGGTAAAAGATGATGGTTGATTAAGAACTTGATTCACCTCACAACTCTCCTGGAAAAGCTTCAATGGAACCAACACAGACTCCACCAGCCACTTGGCCTTTGGGAAAGAGACGACAGAGAAATTAAAGATAATCATAAACAGAGTCTCCAAAATAAAATCAGAAATCTTTCGTTATCTCTAGCAAAAGGTACATAAAGACTTTGCATTTATAAACCACAACACGACCTCAATCAACAGCACACCCTAAAAATTGATCTGATCACTACCCAACCTCATACTGAAACTGCTGAAGCTGATCAATTATTCCATGATAGTTTGCATTTTACAACTTTAATTCGTTACACATAACTCCATGTGCATGTTCAGTGGATTACGTTGTTTATGCCTCTTGGATCAAGTTGATGCTACAATGTTGGTCAGTAATTCTGGGAAAATAAATGCCCAACCAGAGTTATATAAAAAGGATTCCTTGGCGCGCTGGATATTGAGAAAGTCCAGAATGTGTACATTTCCCTAAATTTAGTTGTTCAAATGAACAAACATAGAAAAGAGATAACAAAAGTGTGCATATATAATCCTCTTGCTACAGCATGATACACGAAATTAATTTAGTCTGAGACAGCCAATACCAAAACCATGGAAAATATTTGTGCATGTTCCAGTGTGACAAATGGCTTAATGAACGACATCGTAATGATCTGCTCCTATGAACTATTAGAAAGGTCGGATGATAAAAACATGTGGTGAATGCAATGCAGTGGAAAGCAAGAAAATTGATAATAGAGAAACTTATATGACTGTATAAATCACCATGTACCAATGCAATAAGACGCGCACGGTTTTCCCCAGGCATTGTAAACTGCATTAAAGAATTATGTACTTCAATGAGTAATAAAGTCCACATCAAAACAGAATTTGAAAGAACAAGCAAAGAGGAATCAGGATTGCAACTAGCAAAAGAAACATAAGAAAGATGTCTTCTCTCCAATCTCCATAATATGACAAAATTGAACTATGGAGAGTAAAACTGAGGTGGCAGATACAACTGCAAAATAAATAAAATTATTATTCAAATCTTATCAAGCATATGCGAGACAGAGAACCCAATAACTGAAGGCCCGAACATGGCCCTAAGCCTGCGAATTACACAGTTCTATGAACATTATAAATGTTGTGCCAGTGTATGACAAGAAAGAAACAAGGCAGAAGAAAGTATATATTCTTTCCAAAACAAAATAACTAGTAGCTTAGTTTGTTGTATATGCATCGAATCCATATATACATAGAAAAAACTAAAAGTGAATGATAGTTCTTATCATAAATAACAAAGAAAAAAGAAGTATATGGAATGTCAGAATTCAATAAGAAAGTGAAATTGAATTTTAGAAATTTAACTACAAGTTAGTGTATGAAACACAAAAAAAATTGTTTTTTAATAATGATAACAACCGCCAGTTATCGCCATTTCACACACCATCTGCCAACACCAACGCCAACATCAACATCAACACCATCCGTAAAAGATGTCCATCTTTGTTAAGAAGTGAACCCTTCTTACTTGAACCCAATTTAGTTGGTCTTTCACAAGTTCAAAGAAAAATCTTTCACATGTTAAATATTTCAATTTTAAGGTTCAACAAATACAGCACCAATTCTAGGCTGCATAGCTGAGCAGACTTTTCAGGCCTACTGTAAGCAGAGACTGTATGCTGCAAACCCTAATAACAAGATCCTAGTTGCAACATAATGGCATTTTAAACTTAACACTTGAAAACTATAACAACAAAAACTAAACACGAAACATGATACTGAATAAAGCAGTTAAATTGAACTAATTTTTTCACTAATTTCTATGACCCAGAATTTGTATGACAATAAGAAGTAGAGAGAGAAACGCACATCTTGAGACATTTGAGTCACAATATCTGCAAAAACTGAACTCATATCTTCGTTTGATGTCTTGTCAGAAAATTCAACCGAATCTAATGCTACTTTAGACTTCTGAAAAGGCAAGTCTCCACAGACCTAAGACAAATCAAATTCAAACAAACCAAAAGAAAGAAAAGAAATCAAAATCACAAATATAACCTATCAAAGAAGATAAATATGATAGAGACAACCGTACCATAGTCCAACAAAGCTCATACAGAAATCGAAGCATAGGCACCGAGTTGGGTAGCTTAAAGTTAGTGTTTCCATTTTTCCATTCTCGAAGACACTCTTCTGTAATGAATTTACATTCTACAGGCGGAAGGCTCATCTTAAAACAATAGCCAGATAACACAATGAACAATCACAAAAACACTAGGTTGAGTTGAACTGAGATTTAGAATCACCGACGCCAGATATTTAAGAGTAGCGGAATCCCCATAAGTTGGAGCAATGGAAAGAAGAAATTAGGGTTTCGCGAAAAGGGAACTAGGTCTGGATTATTTTATTTTTTGTGTTTGTTCTTCTCTTCTGATGGTGATTATACCTGTGGTTGAGTGAGGTTGAGTGAATTAGAATGAAAGAGAAGCAAGGAAGAGGAGATTTATCAGTTGCTAAGTAGCTTTTTGAGAAGTCATGACACGGAAATAGATTTGATCGATAAACTTATGTAGGTAGAAGGACTTGGGAGGGTTTTGGTGATTTCGGAGTTTGGGTTCGAGGAACTGTGCGGTGCACTTCGGTATTTGCAAATATGTGGACTTTCAACCTATAGTTCTAGCCTCCTATGGCTGTACAAAGTACCCGGTGATATGCGATCTGCCATCGGCGATGTTTCGTCCGACAGTTCACGGGCTCAAGTAGGCTGTCATTGGATTGCTTGTCATCCGATTATTATTATTAGGTTTAGGCTGAGGAGGGTTGAGCATTTAGGGTTTAATCCGGCAATCTGACGGCACCCACCTGTTATATTATGGGGGTTGGGGGTTCTGATTCATGCACAAGTAAGTTAGACTCATATACAGTTTTAGAAATAGTTAGTGAATTGGATGCGGTGCCAACTAAAAAATTTATTGGATATTTGCACACTCTAGGTTTAGGCATAAATTGGAGTATAAATATTATAGAGATAATCTTGTACTTCAAATGGTTTGGATGTTTTCTTTCTAATCTAGGTTAAGCAGCAGGTGTAGCATTACAACGTCAGAGGTGGTTTTTGAATTAATATATGTTCTCAATTTAAATTAATATACATGAGTCTTTTTTTGGAGCATATCTTATGTTCAAATGTTACATATGATATTTTTATTTATGACATGTAGTTATATAATTGGTCTTTCACAATTCATAGTGTTTTTTGTGGAACATTTCCTTTTTATGGTTCAAGCTCCGAACAAGCTTGTTGGAGTCTGGAAATTTACATCGTATGTGCTCTTCATATTCCATGTCTTTGTGTTTGTCAATACACTTTTAATTGTATAAAGAGATGGGTATATTGCTTTTAATAGTTTCACTCATCAACTTAAATGTTCACTACAATTTCAACTCTATATAATTGTTTTTTCCTTTTATCTTATGTAATAGTAATGTGAATGTAGGGTCAATTGGATTCATCCGCATCCAATTCGTTCATCCATTGGATGATAGATTGGATGCGAATTTCAAACTTAAAATCCACCTTAAAATTGATTGAATGCAGATGAAGCTAAAACCGGACCAATTTGAACCATGTTCACCCCTAACCAAGTGAGCAAAGGTTTTTATTCGGCCTGCATGAGCCTATGCAGCTGTTAGCTTGGTTGATTACCAAGAACTTATTGGGTGCCTATAACCTGTTCGATATCGCATTAACTACGTAATATCTAGGTTGTAATTTAGGGACAAAAACGATTCCTCGAATCTTTCATGTCACAAGTGGTCCACGTTATCAAGAATTTGGCAAATCAGAATCAAGTACCTCCAGGAAATCAACTAATAAGGAGGCACTATTTCTGGAAAAACAAAGTATGGTGCAATAGGCCTAAGTCAAAACTTGCTAAAAATTAATTTTCTCTCACTTTTTGGACTTCCCTCAACTCTCAGTTAAAGCTGGTCCACTCTTTGTCACCTCAAACCAATTAAAAACCAAGAAAAATGTGTGTTTATGGATACAATATTCTACATCTGTATTTAAACCTTATTAAAAGCCTTAATCATAAATCGGTGAAAACTAGAGATATCTTAGTACAAACATAACCTAATATCACCCTCGAATAGTATGGGATCAAGGAGGTATGTCTCTTTAAGCCCTATAAATATGTAACCTTAGCATCAAACTTTTAAGCATCTTTTGTATTTACTGTTTAGTTTGCTCTTAGTAGCTTTGGTAGTTTACAACTATATTGGGTGTGTTGTCTAATATATTTGCAACTGCATTTTGGAGCCGACCAAGGGGACTCGACTTACCTCTTGAAATCAAGACAAAGTTACAAGTATGGTCATAAAGCATTCCTATAACGGTATTGTTTGTGGGTAAAAACGAATTTGGGAATAAAAGGGGGAAATGATGGAGTATGATGATACTAGTCAGAGCAATTTGTCTACATGCCAAACATTTATATTGTATAAGTACTTTTTTAAGATTCGAGAGATCAATCTGTACAAAATTGGCCTAAACCAAGGAATGATTGTTCTAATTTCGTTTATGTCATAAATGAAAGAAAAGGGTTGATCTATATGGAGATAAGCATAGAAGGTATTGATGGAATTGAATGCCAGTGATGGAATATGTTGAACTGTTGTGAAGATGAAAATCAAATTATCTTGCGTAAGTCTGAATTTTCTGGTATGCTTTCTCAGATGATTGTTCTGTGATCGTATCTTTTGTCAATATGTTGAAGAACCTATTTATAATAGTGGAAGTTAACATATTAATATCGTAAGTGGTGATAGTTGCAGAGAAGTGGAAATCGTGGTGAAAATCAATTTTGTTATGCTAGTGGGACTTGACGGTTGTACGACCACTATTCCATTTATTCCTTCAACTGCCAACACGACTTTACTTTCTCGTCATGGGTGTATTGCTACGCCGCACGTGTTGTAGACCGCCAGACCAAAACCCTAGTGAATATCCCCGCCATGTTACATAATTGACGTCTCGAGCATGGTTAGGTCTATTTTATAATTGTATTATTTGGTCAATTGTTGACCTAGCTAGACTGTTAGTCTTAGCATATTGATGAGTCTAGCATGTTTCTCAATGGTGAGTATGACGTGCTAGCTCATTGGTAGATGAAGCATAAAACATATGCCGAGAAAAGCAATAGTGTTTAATATATTATAGACGTATAGTCTGATTGGTTTTGACATTAGTAGTTGTGGCATATCATTGTGGCAGCTGAGGCAACAATGATGTTCAGATGATCTTGTTGGATTAGTAAGCACAGGTTAATGAGATTGCTGGATTAATTGGAGACCAAAATATATATGCGTCTGTATATTTTACAATGTTTGATATGTCAAGCATTGACAGGAATTTGTATGAACATCAATTCGTATGAGCATCAATTCGTACGAATGATAGTGTTAGTAGCTGTAAAATATTTAATTTTATCATACTGTCAAATAGTTTGAGTAGCAAAGTAGAGAAACTAGAATACTTATTTTGACGCAGGAACCAATTAAAATATTGATGGTTAGACCAGTTTAATTATTGGTAGCAGAACCAATTAAATTATTGATAGCATGACCAATTAAATTACACTATTTAATTGATAAAACCCTAATATGGCAGATGGAACAATCAAATAGTGGCAGATGAGGGACCGGTCGAGTGGTAGAAGGACCAACCAATTTGGTGGAAAGGAACCAACCGAATTATTGGTAGAAGGACCGACCAATTAGTGATAGAGAGACCGACCAAATTGGTGGTAGCATGGGCAGGTGGTAGCGGGACCTAATGGTGTTAAGACCAATTAAATTATAAAGTAGTAAAACCTAATTATGGTAGAAGAGGAAAGTGATGAATGGGGGAGAAAGGAGGACCGACCATGGTGGGACCGCCCATGGATGACTCGTTGCTTCGCATATCATATGGTCTCTCTAACAGTATTTTGATATATTTTGTAATAATATCTAGGAGAGATGATTTTGATGTAAATAACCAACCGGTTTAAAGACCAAAATTTATGAAATACTAAAATAATAATATGTTAATATATTATATGATAGGGGGACCATTCCATATAGCTTTACATATCATATAGTCTTTGAAGCAAAAAAAAAATCTAGGAGAATCTTGGTGGAAGATAAAATTCTAGACATAGGAGTTTTAATAAAATAATAATATTTTAAAATATGAGGGAATGTGGGACCTACCATGTGGCCACTGGTCGGTCGACACCGGTCCCATCAATTTTTTTATTATTATTTCTTTCGTTTTATTATTTTATTTTTCTTTCCTCCTCTTGAGACCATAGTTTGATATGCTCTTAAGACCATTCTTGTTATGTACTTTTTGGGAGTCGTATGTAAATGAATGAAATTTTTTGTTGATTTTCGTCGTCTGAAAATTCAGACATAATATCCTTTAGTAAAAACACTGTAAATTATTCATACGATGTTTGTTTTCGACGGTAACCCCAATTCAAAATTCGGAAATCACCAACTAACTCCTGTTATGAAAGGATATATAGTTTTTGAGCTCGTTTTAGTAGTCAAACGGAGAAAACTGCAACCTTTCAGGAATATTTCAGGCAAAAAGCTTGTACTTCGTCTAGGATTTAGGCCATATCTCCTAGACCCTCACTCGGAATAAAACGCCCTTTTAGTATGTTATAATAGACATATAGTGGAATATATGTAATTTGGAACGATTTTCCCTATTTTTCACCCATTGGTACGTTTTTCCAAGATAATTATGACAGTACGTCAAAAACTAAGGTTTCGTTGTATTTCAACCAATATTGGGATTTTGGTTCGACTAATATTGAAGATATGTATTTCAAACTCGACCAATATTAGAGCTTGGCCAATTTGAGATTTAGCTTTATATTTGGCCCGACAATGACTTGGTGTTTAGACAAAGCTGTGATGTCTCAACCTAATGCATTCATGCGCAACTTGTCATGTGCTTCCATACAAACATATATATGCACTATGATAAATAAATATTATTCAATTAGAGCTTGAGTATTGATAATAAAGCAATTTAGGAATTCAGTCGGGGAATATAGCACTAGAGAGCATGATGTGGTTTAGAAAGTGGTAAATAAAGGTTCGATTCTCGAACTTG
>JAJJMC010014426.1:457985-468143 GCA_023531435.1 Papaver californicum | reverse complement strand
CTTCTTCGGCAGCGATGGGATGAAGAACACGGTCACCGGCGGTGACCAGTGCAGCAGCAGTTGGCCGGATCGTGAGTATTCCGGCCACAATTCCGGCGACTCCGAAACTTCAATTCTAAGCTATTCTCCTGGTTTTTCTTGGCTTCTCTTGGTATATATAGGCTCTAGGGATCCTTGTGAGTCTTCTAAACCTAATAGAACTCTTTAAAACACATCCAAATCCTCCCAAATCCGAATCAAAGTATAACTCCCTTTTTCCGGCCAAATTCGGATTTGGGGCTATTTTTCCGGCTAAAATTGCTGTTTCTTCACGTGTTTAATCTTGTATTGTCCTCTAGTATATTGTGTATCAATTTGGGACGAAAATATACAAGTTTTATCATGAATCAAAGTTCACAGTTGTATGCAGCCGATTTCCGTGACTGGCTTGACTTGGTCAACTCGGTTTGACCGATTTGACTCGGGTTTGACCCGATTTTGACCGAGTTGACTCGAGGGTACCCCTTATCCACTTCTAGTGTGCCAAATAACACTTGTCCTTGAGTACCTTTATCACTTTTTGAGCCAATTTTTCCACAAATCTTTATTTTTCAAATGTACCTACAAAAGCATAAAAACACGTAATATTTGCAAAATCGAATACTAACTTAATAGAAACTAAGGTGCAATCTAGACACTAAAATGTGTCTATCAGAGCACTCAAGTTGTTATATACTAGTGGGCAATCCATCTAGGAGCTTCAAATTTATTATATACAAATTGTAGAATATTTGGAAGGATAGCAGCAAGCACCAGTGGTATTCTAATAATTTTGTATATATGTAGATACTGAGTCATATTGTAATTGTGATTATATACATGTGTATATATAGATAGAGAAACAATGATGAACACCCATCACAACTTAATACATTCCTAGGATTCTTTGCAAAACGAAAATATACCAAGGTACTATATTTCTAATACCCGGTTCAGAAACATATATATTTTACAATTTCAGCCTTAACAAAAACCACCAACTACATGTACTTTCTTAACGAAACTTTGGAAAGCTATATTTAGACCGGGAGATATTAAACACCGCACCTACAATCATGTTTGCATATATTTATGTTTTGTTTCACATTTATGTCTATATTTTGTCAAATATCATAAAAATCAACTACCATCTATACATATTCACAAAGTGATAACAAATTTTGCGGTCGGATAAGTTGAAAAAGTAAGCCTCAAAACCTCTTAAATACAATAAACACCATAGAGACACGTATTTAGACGAGACTACCACCGGATGCGCTGGAAGGAACAAAAATTCAATGACACATACTATCGTAGTGAGGCGCAAAGAGGACAATAGAAACTGTTACACGAAGCCTAAATTACAATCCAAAAGAAAACGAATACAACAATAACCGCATATCTTGGACAAGAAAACAAAAGCCGGCAGGTGCCACACACTGAATGAAAACGAAAAAGGTCCAGCAAAAAACAAATTTGGGTTCTCGTAGAAGTGGATAACAAATAACGATTAAAGACTTTTACGGAGCGGCTATTGATACGGGCATAATTTATACATTTTTACCATCTAATTTATATTTGCTGGCACTTATAATCGTACTAATTTTATTATGTTTATGTGTTTATAGTTCACCGCATAAAACCCGATGTTATAAATAAATTGGCAGTTGAACTCTAAAAATCATCAAATAGCAGTCGCATGGCTCGATTGGCAACTATCAATGGGAGACACATTATGGTCTTGGAACAAGAATTTAGGAGGTCACTGGATATGGGAAGTGAATATTTATTTCCTTAGACATCAAATAGAGATGGTCAGACGATAAAGTGGGGGGCTACACGAAGTAAATAATGGGATTAGGTTGGTTAGGTGGCATTCTTCTGTTGGATTAAGGTGGAGTGATGTCTAATCGAGGACAGAGGGAGAGAAGGTGGTCAGACGGAGAAGGGAATTGGCACTAGCCTATTAAGTCACGTCCCCGAGGAACGCACTATAACACTTCACGCTGGCCAAAGCATTAGCACTAGCCAAACCTAGGATGCGTTCTTAAGAGACGCACCACAATCAAACACTTCCAAACCTTGGTGGCATCCTCAAGGGACGTGCCATACCTAAGAGCTCAGTGCTACCAACTTAGGCCACGTCCCTTGGAGACATGCCATACTCTTTTGCGCTAAAAACGCTAACCTAACTTAGGCCACCTCCCTTTGGGATACGCCACTCCTTTGCGCTCAAACGCGCTAGCTAATTTAGGCCACGTCCCTTGAGAACGTGTCACTCTTTTACGCTTGCTCAAAAGCTAGCATAATTTAGGTCGCGTCCCTTGAGGAAGCGCCACTCTTTTGCGCTTTGCTAAAAGCGCTAACTTTGAGCTAGTGTAGAGTGCAAGGGATGCGCCATACTTTCAAATGCTAGCCTAATACTAGCACTAACCCAATGTGGCTATCTATCAAATTGCATTCTTAAATATTCCACGAATGGTCATTAAGAATCTTTACGTAATTTTGGCTTCGAACATCTTTCAGATTTATGCTAAGTCACTCCTAAGCTAAGATATGACCATTAAAATGTGTCATGTTCTTTCTAAGATGGTGCATAGCCACCAAATTAACCAGACTCAATAATAATGAGTATGATTACCAAACTAGTAAATTGCGTAACTTGCCTCACCTACTTAGCAAGTTACTGACTTGACTTGACCTAATCAAAATAGTAGTGGTCCACGATTCCACTATTATTCTACGAGATATCAAATACAACACGTGCGGGAATTCTCATGGGGTATTGGTATGGCGGTTTACGACAGTCGTGCGTTGTGGCAACACATCCACGAACAAGAAGGTCACAAGTAGTGGGACGGTTACAAGAAGTTGAGAGTACAAGGAGTAGTGGTCATACAAGTCTTCCCTATTTTTCAAACATGACTCCACTACAATCTCCACAATCGTTACTCCTCCACTTCTTTTGTGACTTCCACCACTTACAAGAAATCAGTGTGTCTCTTCCAAATATAAATATATGACTTCATCTATTCGAAACAAGAACAAGAGAGAACTAAGATATACAGAATTAACGATTCATCTCAGAGATAATCCATTTTTATCACACACTATAATTACTCACCACACTGAGATTTTTTATTCTTTTTTGCTTCCCTCCCATAAGATTCACCCAATCTTCTCCACCTTTGTGATCGAAGCAGAACATGGACGACCATTTTTTGGCGTAGCCTCGTCCTTTTCGAACTTGATAACTCGAATCTACTTGAAAGTACTCTTTTGCAGTACATTTGTTTACACCCTAAAACAAGGTTTTGTGGTATACCTCTTGCAAACCCTCACGAGACAAAACTCGTCCGCTAAGGCCACTAAGGGATTTAAAGGTGTGTTACATATGCTTAGTGTAGTCACGATTCCTGCGAAAGTGAGTTAGGATTTTATTTTATTTTTAGATTAGTTTTGCTCGAAGATTAGCAAAATATAGATTAGGGGTATTTGATACGGGCATAATTTATACATTTCTACAGTCTAATTAATATTTCCTAGTACTTATAATTGTATTATTTTTATTTATTTATGTGTTTACAGGTTCATCGTATAAACCTCGATGTTATAAATAAATAAATTAGCAGTTGGACTCTAAAAATCATCAAATGGCAGTCGGATGGTTCGGTTGGCAACTATCAATAAGAGACGCATTATGGTCTTGAAACAAGAATTTAAGAGGTCACTGGATATGGGAAGAGAGTATTTAAATACTTAGTACTCATTTGGAGTCCACCTGTATTAATCAAAATGTTAAGCCGGAGACCAGAAAAACACGTTAGGAATTTTACCATAGGCATGATACAGAGATGGTCAAACGGTAAAGTGGGAGCTGATCGAAGTAAAGAAAGAGAGTAGGATGGTTAGGTGGCGGTTAGTTGGATTAAGGTGGAGTGAGGTCTGACCGAGGGACGAGGGAGAGAAGATGGTCATACGAAAAAGGGATTTGCTTGGTGTTGGGCAGTAAAAGAAAGTGAAAGAGAAGATTGACGTGGAAGAATAAAGAAAAGGGAGTGGAGCCCATTTGCTTGGGAGGCGTCACTGATATAAATTGAAGAGATAAAATAAGTAAAAGGGGGTCGGTTGGAGTTTTCTCTAGCTATTGGGTTTGACTGTAGACGGATGGAAAAAGACAAAGTTTGGTGGCAGACAGACACAAGAGAGAAAGTTGACAGTATCACCGGGGTGACGACGATGATAACCGTTAATTTCTTATTCTTCTATGTATTTATTTTTATAGATTTTGAGAAATCCATAGTAATGTCTTGTTAAACTTTGTAATTAGGGTTTGATGTTGAAACCACTTGGAGTGTTAGGCTACTTTGAATTGGATTATTTAGCACATAGACCATTATGATTTGAATATGATTAATTTTTAATTCTTATTTATTGATTTAATGATAAAATTAGTTGTTGCTTCACCGATTTTGTACGATATAATAACTTTTGTGCTAGTTCTATAAATATATTTGGCCAATTATATGATATTCTATGTGTGGGTTCATTCCTTTGATGGGTATGCTTAGAATAGACAAGTACTATTTGTGAGTCTATATTTAGTATCGTATAATTTTTTCGCTAATGCAATTTGATGGTGCATGCTTGGATTAGTATTTTGATATGCTATGCTTAGGGTATACCAGTGATATTTGCGACTCTAATACATATAATAGGTGATGTCGATAGAACGTGGAATAATTAAATATTTAGGAATTATGTTTCACTTCAGTAATTACATAGAAATAGTGGTAGATACTACAAACCTTGGTTAGTGACTCTCTTGTATTTACTCTATTAGTTTAGTTTAATTTATTTGTTTCGTTCGTACTTTTAAAAATCCAAAAATATCATCCTTGATTAGTCGATTAAGAATATTGGTTACAGTATTGTCGCCGCTCCATTTGGGTTCGACCTGTATGTATCACCGTTTTCTAGTTAGACGCCGTGCGATTGCGGTTATTTATATAGGTTTCAAACCCTACCAGCTATCGGTTATCAAGCTAAATGATTTACTCGATCGCGTAGAAAATTTGCAAGATTGGTTGCGGAGCGCACAATAATGATTAAGGCGTTCATTGATGCCCTGGAAGACGGGCAATAAAATGAAGGAGGTATACCTAAAGACTGGGAAGGGTGCAATATTCAGAACACGACTTACGAGACCATAAACCAAAAAGGAAGCTACACAAAAGACGTCAAAAATTAACTTCAAACAATGTCGACACCTGGCCAAAATGAAGTCAACTCTCACTTTTGAAAATATGCCCTATTATCAAAGTAATAGAATATTCTGATCAAAAGTCATCGTGGTAGAGTATAAAAAGCAAGACAATGATTATATAGACACAATAGAATCAGTTGTTTGATAATAGTATCGAGGGACAAACAAAAACACAAACTTCTAGTATGGGGAGCTACGATTGGCATAGGGTAATCCATAAAATTTAACGGTTATTAAGAGGTTTGTTATACTCTGAAGGTCACACAAATAAGAAATAACTCTTTCCCTGATCTTGAACGGAGCAGGATAAATTAACGGTTTTTAAGTGGTCGACTGTATTATGAAGGTCATGTAGAAGAGAAATACCTCTCTATAAGAGGCCGACTATACTTTCAGGGTCACACTGAAGAGAAGTAGCTCTCTTCCTGATTGAGAAAACAAGATAAATTAACGATTTAGTAAGCGACCGTTTGTACTCTGAAAGTCATATAGAGGAAAAGTAGCTCTCTCCATGAATGTTTGCGCAGTAGAATAATACAAATGGTTAATAAGAGGTCGACTATACTTTGTAGGTTTCACAAAAGAGAAGTATCCAATTTTATAATCGTGAAAGGAACATATTAACATGGAAGGGTACCAAGTACACCACCAGATATTTTGTTTCAAAACCTAATAGACAATTGCGTGAATTTTAATCAACCATAAAAGTAACTAAAGAATATCCTTGGAAAATCTCTAATTGAGCCTCTTGAATCACATAAATGATTAACGTTGTATATGATGAGTTTTTAACAGGGATAAAATTATAAAATTGTCCTCTGCCTAGCAGCAGGAACATAGAAGTATATGCGTGTACTTATGCGCATAATCCTATATCAGTACCAAAACACGAAATACTGTATTTCTACTTATTTATTCCACAAGCGAGTCAAGAATGCAGTCTTTACAAATAACTACATGCATTCTAAACTGGGCTTGCAGCCTCCTTAATATCCACAATATTTATGCCATATCGCACGAGTCTCAAGTCGCATATATTCCACATCTGAATTACTTGAACTTTCCTCGGGTGCGCATCGATGTTCCAATAACATTATCAAATTTATGAATAGATAATACTTAATCCCCAAAATACACTCCAACTTAACGCCTTGTTCGTAAAGAACACATCACAAAATGCTGTATTGAGCTTAAAATACACCACTTTAGCACTTTGCTCAAAGACAAGCCACAAATTATGCGTCATCCCTTTTGGACACGTCACAAACAAGGAGCAATGTCTTCAAAGATGCATTCTGCCTCTAAGATAGGCTAATCCTAGCCTTTTCTAGCATTAGCACTAGGCTAGCACGAACCTCCTCGCTTAGCACCGCATTGGCGCTAGCTCCTTTTTCAAACGCTAAAAGCGTTAACTTCTCTTGGCTAACAAGCGTCTTGGCGCTAGCGTCCTCGACCAACAACGTCCTTGGTGCTAGCAAGTGACCCATCCACAAGCGCCTCTGCCATATCGTCATTGGTGTAGCAGCGTCATCGGACAACAACATCCTTGGTGCTAGCAAGCGTCCCAGCCACAAACGTCTCGGCCACAACGTCCTTGGTATAACAGCATCCTCGGACAACAACGTCCTTAGTGCTAGCAAGCATCCTAGCCATAAACGTCCCGGCCACAACGTCCTTGGTGTAGCAGCGTCCTCTCCCAATAGTGTTATTGGCCACAACGTCCTTAGCCGCAGCGTCCTTGTCCATACCGTCCTTGGCACTAGCGTTCTTAGCCCTAGCATATTAGTGCTATTTTCCTTTGATTAGCATCACTAGCTCTTTTAGCCTTAACAACGTCATACCCTTTGCGTTAAAAGCGCTAGCCTCCTTAGTAGTGTTTTAACCTTTGCGGCTAAAAATATAACTTCATTGCTAGCTAGCACATTAGCCTTGCTTTAAAAACGCTAGCACATTAGCTTTTATGCCTAATGAGCTAGCACATTACCATGTGCTAAGAAGCTAGTGCTAGCCTTGTTAGATGCCTCCCTCAGAAATACGTCATTTTTTTCAATATTAATGCCAATAGTTATTTTATATGGTTATCTAATAAGCTTTTTGCTTAAGAAGCTCTTTACAATCTTGGCCTCAAACGTCTTCCAGACTTATGCCAAGTCACCTTTAAGCTAACATCTGACTATTAAAATTATGCCATGTTGTTTTAAAGTTAATATATGACCACTAAACTTACCAGACTTGACACTAATCAGTCTGATTATCAATTTAATAAGTTAAGCAACTTGCCTCGCTTACTTAGCAAGTCATTTGACTTGACTTTACTTGACCTAATCAAAATAGTAGTGGTCCACGATTCCACTAGCATTCTATGAGATATCAAATACAACGCATGGGGGGATTCTCATTGGGGTATTAGTCTGGCGGTCTACCACAATCGTGCGTTGTGGAAACACATCCACGAACAAGAAGGTAACAAGTAATGGGACATCTACAAGACAGTTGAGAGAATGAGGAGTAGTGGTCATATAAGTCTTCCTTACTTTTCGGACATGACTCCGCTACAATTTCCACATCAATACTCCACTTCTTTTGTAACTTCCACCACTTATGAGAAATCAGTGTGTCTCCTTTAAACTATAAATATATGATTTCATTTATTCAAAACTAAGTCTAAGATATAGAGAATTGGCGATTCATCCCAGAGATAATACATTATTCTTTACACACTACAATTACTCATCACACTAAGATTTCTCAACCTTCTTTGCTTCCCCCTATGACCTACCCAATATTCTCCATATTTGTGATCGAAATAGGACGTGAATGACCATTTCTTAGTTTAGGCTCGTCCTGTTCGAGTTTGATCTCTCGAACCTACTTGAAAGTACTATTTTGCAGTATATTTTTTTTACCCTAAAACAATTGGCGACCACAGAGGGAGATCAATCTCTCAGTTACAAAAACCAATCTTCAATTATTCAAAATGGTGGATTTTAGGTCTGTAGTAGTTACAACTCCCATTACCGGTTCAGGTAGTGATGGTGGTAGCGATTCTGAAAATATTCTTGTTGATATTGACCCTCCTCGCGCCAATACTACTATTGATGCTACTGCTACACCTTTTCCTAAGGACAAGACGACCGAGAGCGCTAGGAATGTTCAACCGCCGCCCAACATTGCTGATTTGGAGAAGAGAAAGAAAGTTCTTGACAAAATGCAGGTGGACATGGCTACCACTCAGAAGGAGGTACTCGCTTGTCTCAAGACCTTGAAAGAACAACTTTCCCCAAAACAGCGCCATCGCCTGACAGAGCAAACCAGGACCAACCTTACAACATCCACTGATGCTGGAACGTCAAGGGCTCAAAGGGACAGTGAAGTTGATGTTATCACTGATCAACCACCGTCGAGGAACCAACAATCCAAATTTATTACTCGCGATGATTTGGAGAGACTCCTATGGAATCATAGCACGGAAGACTGATGCGTGTCATGGGTGTAATCAAATTAGTGTTCTTATTTTCACTCAACTAAAGAATAATATAATAGAAATCGATTTCATTCCCACGAGGAGCGAGGTATTTTAGTTGTTTAAAGTTTCACAATGGGGGGTTTATTTTAGGTTTTAAAGAGAACAAAACAATTAAAAGTAAAGTTGTAAGCAATTGAGAGAGATATGATCGAGGAATCCTTCTTCGTTACTAGACAATTATTATTGAATTAGTATATTCATCTACTCATTATTAATCATATATTATCACTAACTGTAGAATAACCGCTAGATCAGTCGTGTCCCCCAAATTTCTTATACCACTGGATACAAAAGTTCTTGCCTACCAAATTATATTCGTCATAACCACCTAGTAGTAGATCACTCAGGGTGTAATTTGGTCGAATGCTTTATATTTTATGAATTTATAGGTTAATACTAATAGTTAGACTCTTATATCAAGGTTCACTTACTAGTGTTATTCGTAAACAAAATTGCTCCACGGAATCCCTCTGCAAGGTCTCGTGTTCTCTACTTGTGTACGAGTCAATGGACTATTACTTATCTCACAACTCAACACTAGCACTAGATTAACTCAATAAATCAATTCAGTTGGCCACTTAAACAATCTATCAATCAATCATAAACATTCTTTATAGTATAAAAAAACGATAATCATATGAAGAACTCAAAATAGATTTACATAATTATTCAAATCATGTCTAGAACTTAGAATTTATCCTCGATCAATTAGGTTTTTATCTACTCATGGATGTAGAAGCAAAGTAATGTAAATGTGTCTTCTTAATGGAGTCTCCTCATGTAATAGTCATGATATATAGGGCTTCGAATCCTCCCGAGACCGGGTTTTAATATTATTAGAAGTCCAATTCCCACCAAACACTTTTAGTTACGGTTGAGAACTCTCCCACGACCTAGACGTAACCAAATATGGGTTTTTGGATGATTTTTCAGGGTCACTTACGGGTGGGTCGTGAGGCATTTCTGGCCGTAACTGAGAATGAGTTTTTCACTATTTCTCTTTCACTGTTTTGGCCATAACTCCTTCATTCGACGTCCGATTAACCTCATTCTTTTTGCGTTGGTGATAAGTGCATAATTTATACATTTTGAGTATCATTTCCTTATACTTATTTTCTATATTTTGTGTGAATTACCGTGTTTTATTATTACTTTTATAGTTATATGTTTTATTAGGTTACATCTCTGAAACAAGTGAAATGGAGCTTTATAAGAGAAGAATTACTAAATACCCAGAGGGACTCATTCTATTCCAAGATTTCTACCGTCCATATTGTAGAGAATTGAATTATAAAGCCAATGGCGAAAGAACGAGGTCATTCTGACTTCGTATGAGAAAGTTATGAGA
>JAJJMC010014426.1:234509-457975 GCA_023531435.1 Papaver californicum | reverse complement strand
CCCCCTCACACGTTAAGGAGCAGCTGGAATTCACATGTTTATATGGGAACCTTCTCATTTGCTCAGGGCTGCCGAGTTTTAAATATTGTTGGGGCACAACTTTTTTTTCTTCTTCGTTACTGCGAATCTGCGATATGAGAAGTCAGGGAGGTGGACGTAGTTGGTAGTAATCATGATGATCGCTGTGATAATGAGAAGGAAGTGATCATGGCTTTTGCTATGTTGCTCGAGCTTGAAGTTGATGAATCGAACCTGAGAAGAAGAAGTGATGTTGGTGATGGCAGCATGAAGAATGTTGATGAAGCTTCTGATCTGTGACGGACTCGAGTGATTCGATGATGGTAGTCTGTGATGGTTCGAGTCGAGTCTGTGAGCTGAGACGAGAATTGTTATTGTTTCTACTCGAGTATGGCAGTGATCAACGATGACAGAGAGAAGGTACGTTAACGGTGGCTGTCCTTACGGAAAGATGAAGGCTCGAGTCTGTTATTGATAGCTCGAAGTGGTGGCTGGTTGTTTAATGGAGCTTGGAGATGTTCCGAGTTGCTGCTGGTTATGAGGTGGAGTTTCTATCGATGGATGAAGGTCAGTTAGAGAAGAGAGTTTGATTCGGGCAAGGTTCAGCTGAGATTAATTCACTTGGCCGAAAAGTTAGCAAAGAAATCGGTGTTGTGATTGAAGAAGGAAAGTTTAACCGTGTTATACACGGAAATATGGTGGTTGGTATCTATTTCCTAAATCAGTTAAAACTCTTGAGAAGAGCGGTGCCTAGACTTCTATAAATAAGGTCGTGAACTACCTGGAGAGAGACATACCCGGACACAACAAGTGGTATCCATTCTCACGTATACTAGATACCTACACAGAGAATACTTGGACGGACACAGCCATAGAAGCTCACAGACAGATTTCACGGGAGAGATTTAAAAAGGGTTAGTCTGTGTTTATTTTCTTTATTAATTTGTATGGATTTTGAGAAAGCCATGTTGGGCTAATTCCTTTGTTAGGGCGAAAGGATGAACTTGTAGAGATGGTTTTATTTGTGTTTCAAAACTAGGGTTTTCAATTATATGAACTAAATATTATTAATTTGTCTCTCTCTCAACGTTTTACCGTCTCGATGATTTTGCATGTTCTATGCCACGTATAGTTCATTGTTTGATTAGTAGAAGGACTCGTTGAAACCTTATATGAAATTGTTCTATGAATATTCTTTGACTCTTTATGCCCCGTATATTTAGTACTTCCAAATTCTACTTTAGGTTGAGAACAAACAATTCTTTTTGAAATCGAGACCCTATGTGACGAACGCAATTAAACCCTAATCTACAACGGATTCCCGGAACCTTAACGTTTTCCTCTTATTGTTTTCAAACTTTATTAAATAATCTTAATTCATTAGTTAATTAAATTCTTATTAAAAAACCTAAAAAAAATATTTTAATCCAAACTCCTCGTGGGAACGAACCGTATTTGCTCTTGTCTACATCTTTGGACACTGTGCGCTTGCGGTAAAACAAAGTCGGTTTTCCGACGCATCAATTGGCTTCGTCTATTCGTCCTATAAAAGACGGTGTCTTTAAAATCTTCATATATTTTCATCACAATTTACGGCTAGCTTGGATGGCCTAGACCGAACCGTAAGTGAGTCTGGAATTCTTGTCTCAACACTTTAACTTGCCTACGGCTAGGTTGAGAAGTATTTCATAGACGTATATATAACCGTGGAACTTATCTTGAACATTAATTCTTATATGTCTAGGTTGAAATGATTTCCCAGCCGTAAATCTGACAGAACCCTCATTATCTTCCCAGTTCTACAACTAGCTTTTGATGTTTTCCTAGACGTAAATGCTTCTGGATTTTCACTCCCAAAGTGTACTTTTCATCTCTAACTTTTCAATTCACTCTGGAACGAACCCTTTTCTCTTCTTAACTCTTTTCAACACCATTTTCGTTGATTTTTGGATGATTCACCTAAAGAAACAAATAAAATAGAAAACAAAGTAATAACAAGATAATATGCAAGATATATAACTAAAACAAGTATCGATTTGACACTATAAACATGTAAATTAGACACTTATCAAAGACTTATCCTCACTTCATCAGCACCAGCCTTCTACCCGCCTGAAGTTCAAAGAGTCCCACTACCAAGAGGTTACTCCTTTCTTGCTTTCTCGTTATATGATAGAACTGGGAACACTCATGAACATGTCTCTCGATTCTTAGAATTGCTCGGGGAACATGAATATACTCATGTGCTACGCCTTAAATAATTTTCAAAATCTCCCACTGGAAGGGCCTACACATGGTACAACAATATTGCTCCCAACAGTATTTCCAATTGAAGGGAAATGATCAATGTTTTTTATAAAAATATTTTTTCGTCTCGGAACAAATCACTTTGTCGAATATCGGAAGAATGTTCGAGAAGAACAATGAGCATCCCAACGACTACGTGAAGAGATTCCAGATTCAAGCACTGAATTGCTATGATCTGAACATAACAGAGCACCAACTGGTATAACTATGTATTAATGGTATGATTCTTGTTTATCGTGCTCTTTTAGAAAATTTATGTTTCCAGAGTTTCTCTGAGTCCCACGAAGCCGCGAAATGATCCGCAACAACTGCTTCTGCCTTGCTGGAAAGAACCAGACCCGCAAGAGAGGGAAATCGTGGAGACGTCCGTGGGAGTCGACGGATAGTAAATGAATAATATAATGTTCAACCATCAATCGGTGTCGTCCGTAACGAGGGATCGAAAAGGAAAACTTTATCTCAACCAGAGTCACAGACTAAGTAGTTTTCTTCTATTCGGCCTTGACACCGGCACCGACTCGGAGATCGACTCTATCTCAAGATACAGCCAAGGCTCCATGATAACAACATCAGCAACTACAATAGAAACAATAACAAGATGTAAAGTCGAAAGTAGTGTTCCCAGATTTCCCAATTCCGATGGAAAAAGTACTTAATCTACTTAAAGCCTGGATAGAAGATGTCACTATTCATTTACCACCGGTATGACGACTCCCTACGGCCCAGCAGGTAGCATATTTAAAATACTGTCATTATTACCGATATGTCAGTCACCCGACCAGTGAATGTAACAATCTTACGCGTATCTTCAAAGAAAAGATGGAATCAGGACAGTTACAATTGGAAGTTGAAGGAGTCCACAAGAATCCTTTCCCTGTTATAAATTTCACGCTCACTTGGGAAACGACCAGTCAGGCAGTTCAATCTCTAATGGAACACATGTGCGAGCTTCTCTACCTCTTGAAAGGACAATGCGAAAATATCTTTGCCGCTCTGAATCATTTTGTGACTGGAAAACGCCTGCTCTTTACAGAAGATTCCCATACTCGAGTTGAGCCTCCCTCGGGGAACATGGCCGACATGAACGATAAGGAATGTGGCTGGGGACTCCTCACAAAGCTTAGAGATTCAATTTGAACTTTAAAACTCGACCAAGTAAGTCCCGCTTCTCAAACTCCTTTGCAATCAGTCAGCCCATGTCCTGTCAAAACTCGGGGACTCTACCTAGAAGATAACCATATCACGACTAGAAGATGCGAATGGGAAGCTGATCTGTTTCAATGCTTTATGCAGTGATTGAAAATTGCTTTTACTGAGAACTGAGAGACTCATGAATTGCTTACGGACCAAATTACTATTGATAATAGGAAGAGGCGTCATCGGCGTCCCGAAAGAAGGTTCTCCAGGCGAGATGCTAAAATCTAAACCTTTTCAAATTGGGGACACAGTCATAAAAATTACTAAGAATACACAACCTCTTGCATTGGTTCCTCTAACTATTGAAGAATAACCTTATATAATTATGATAGGTGTCTAAAACACCTTAATTACTAATCAATTGGTTATGCTTTTTTTTGCTATGTTTTCTTGTATTTTGTGTATATTACTCTTGTTTTCTAGTTTTGTAGGTATTTTGAAGTTAGATGCGGAAAAAAAGAAAAAATCATTGAATTATGAGCAAAATGGTAGAACAGTCATTTTACAAGGAAAATACGATGTGGATCCTAGTTATCCATAAATGGATACCATCTTGAAATGTAATCTAAGAAGCATGTCTTAGTATACCCAGTTGAGGTGTATGCATCCTAATAAGAGGCAGCTAATATTGGGGTGCCTAAATGCTTTCCTACTAACCTAAAACTAGGTCTAGGTCGAGTTGGTTTTTTCCTTCTTCAACAGCTACTAAAGAAGCAGTCTCCACTGCACCAAAGTCTGTCGTTCCAAGTCCTTCACACCGACAAAGATGGTTTGATGACCGTAAATAGTTGAAGTGGTGGTGATAGTTGCTGGTTCCTAGAAGAGGGTTCGAACGAGTTTTGCTGATGGTTTTGTGAACAAAGAAGATGGATTTCGTTGTTGATTCTTGAACATATGGGTTTGAAATGAATTTGGTGGATCTGTGAGAATGCGTTTTGTTAGGGGTGCACAAAGGTTGGTTCGGCTCGGTTATTGGCAGAACCGAGTACCTGTACCTCCCTATGGTCGGTTCTCTACCTTTCTACCTGTACCCTGTACTATTCGGTTCGGTTCTGGAACCGTACCCGTCTGTTCGATTCGGTTCCGGTCCTGTATCTCTTGTTTTTTTTTTCTGTTTTTCATTAAACTAAAGAACGGTGGAAAACACCAAGAAAAAAATGATGACAGGGTCAAACTGGAAGCTGATGAAGAGTCAAAAAGGGATTGTAATAAACGAAAACCAAATACAGTTCCTGATAACAAGACCACAATAAACAAATTCAATGACAGAAACCCCAATTCAGAAGAACCACTAAATAAGGAAACACAGAACCTGAACCCTTCAGTAACAACCAAACAGGAAAATCTGAATTCATCCATTCAAAGCCCATACAAAGTTCACAGATCAAATAGGAATGGGGTATAAGAAGCCAATGTCTGATAAACAAGATGGAGTGGTGCAGCTACTTCATGATGGGTCTGAGTTCCAAATGGGAATGGGGGATACAAGGAAAAACACCAAAAAGACTAAACAATATGACAAACCAATCATAGCCAAATTGCATCAAAGTGCACCTGAGATAAGTGAATACCTATACTTGCTTAAGTTTATCTGAATACACAAAAATTGAATCAAAAGCAAGGAATTCTGAATAGCTTTGAACAGCTTCAGACCTGCAAGAAGCACAAGCAGATAAGTGAATACCTATACTTGTTTAAGTTTATCTGAATGCACAACTCTGCCTAGCTGTTTATTCTCAAGCAGCAAAATAGTATGTTAATACTTATTTGAAAATGCAAATTTGTGAGTCTCAACTACAGAGATCTGACTATATAATCTGTATATGAATGGATGACCACAACCTAAAGGATTGCAAAGAATGCACAATTACAAGCTAGGCTTTAGCTGACAATCAGCACAAAAGAAAACAAAAGCTAAGTGCACCTCCATCTTAATCTTTATTTTATCATATGCCCCATGTCTGTGAATAAAAATTACAAGAGCTTAATATAGATTACTCTCATTCTGAGATTATTATTTTGGAACTTTAAAGGTATCATTTAAGACTTGACCTCATAAATCAGAAACTAAAGTGGTTGTTTGACCCTTACCTGCTAATCTTGTTTGCAGTTCATCTTAAAATTAACTCTGAATTTTTAAAGAGTATACTTTATATACCAGTTCACATGTGTAAACTAGTTTGAAAACAATAACAAAACCTCATTATATGTCATGATTTCGAAATACTATCATTCATGCTGATCCACAGTGAGAATAATGTAGCACTTTCACCGAATAATCATCTTTAAAGCTAAACTATCAAAAGTGAACAATCAATTTTTAATCAAAATCCTATGTAACACATTGAGATAGCCTAATAACCCTCTCTTAAAACCCATCTTCAAAAAAAAAAAAACACTAAAACTCCTAATCTAACTAACATAACAATAGCATTATTTGCTAAGCCAGGAAAAAAAATCACAATCAAAAGTTTCAAATTCATACATGACAAACCTTCACTGCAGGTTCAAATATATTTATCTATCTAAAGCACGAACACTTAAGAAATTGTCATTACTTCTAAATTACCAACATCTAAAGCAGACCCACATCTCCCCTAATTAACTCAATTAGAAATTTCAGTTCATTACCTCAATCGGTGGAGCACTAAGTGAAAATTGGTTGGAGGAATTGAAATTTCGAAGCAGTACACTCAATCTTCCTCCCCATCAGTTCCGTTAATTTCTCTTTCACATCTTCATCCTCTTCTTCCTCTGAAAAATTCCCAATTTCCAAAAAAAAAAAAAACCTAGCAACTTTCTAACAGAACAACAAAGCACCAAAATTGTGGAGATCGATTTTCGGTGGAGAATGGAGATCGAATTGTTCACTGGATAAAAAAAAAAAGGAAGAGAAGAATAACTGAAGAGTCTTCAGTAGAAGAGAATGAAGTTCTAAATCTGAACTCGATCGAGACTTTAGTCTAACCTAAAAACAGACGGCTAGGATTCATCCCTGTTATCTAATCAACGTCTCCAAAATACTGGTACATTTGGTTCGGGTTCGGTTGGTTCTTAAGTAGAACCTATACCTGGTACCTGGGTATAGTCGGTTCCCTGTTTTTATACTTGTACCCGTCCCGAGCTTCTCGGTTTCGGTCCGGTTTCGGTTCGGTTCCTGTTCGGTCCTTCGGTTCCGGTCGGTTCCTATGCAACCCTAGTTTTGTTCAGCCAAGAAGAAAATAATATGAAGAAGCGAGAATGGTGAGCTATGAGTTGTGGTGTCGTGTTAGGTTGCAATGAGAAGAATTGGGTTCAGTTTGAAACCCGAGAATATAAAGAAGGATTAAACAAGAAAAGAAAGAAAATGAGACTCAGTTGAAGAAGGTTGTCGTATGGTTGAAGCAGATTACGGAAGTGAGGGTTTAGTCTTAAATCGTTGTTGGGATGAAGATGATGTTCGAGTTGTTTGGTTATTGCAGAGAAGAGATGGAATGAATCTGCGATGAGTAAATTAGTTGTTGTTGTTGTGAGAATAATGGGTTTTGGATGAATTTGAAGAACAACTAGTGATGTTGTTGGAAATTGAGAAGAAGATTTTGAGTCTGTACTTAAACTCGATGCTGAGAGAATGAGAAGAAGAGGAAGAAAAAATAAGGGACGGTGTTGTGATGATTGAATGGTGATATTGGTTGGAATTTATGATGGTGTTTGCTTCCGTGAAATGGATTTTGATGTGTTGAATAGTTTGTGATTATGAATGTGTGTAGGGAAGGAGCAGCTGGTGATTTAAATCACTAATTTCATATACTTTTATCACCAACAGAAAGGCACATCAGGTGCTCGGTGAAATATTCATTGACTGCCGTAAATAAAGAAACTTGAAGATGCAGTGTCAGTTTTCCAAGACTGACAGGCTTATTTGATTTTATAACTCTGATTTTGGGATTTAGTTTGTGGGCTTCCTCTACTATCCCATTTTGGTTTAAAGATTGTTTGGGCTTGATTTATTTTTGAGAATTAAAGAGTTAGGGTTTGGTTAGAAGAGAGTTCTATTTTAAGAAGGATTTCTACGAGTGAAAAGCTATAAAATGGAGACAACTACAACAAGAGAAATATTTTTGAGAATCTGATTTTTGACATCTACCATTGTATTTTCTAGGGTTTGATACAAGTTGAAAAGAAGCGGCCAAAATCGATACTACGCATCTAGGGTTTGCCTTATCAATTTTTTTCTTATATTTATTTCAATTTGTGAACTCCAAAACTATTAGTGTCTAATCTTTTTATTGATTGGGGAGGATTTCGAAACTCCGTAACATGTTTTATTAATCAATTTTTGCAAGTTAAATCTTTCGATAAATTCTTTTGTTGATTATTTTTTTCCGTTCTTATGACCATGAGATGATTGTGAGTTATCCAAGTGCGCAATTGGGTATCTTGTATGCAACTCTAACGCTAGTGGAGAGAATTCTAATCCGTAATTGTTAGAGTAATCTCTACACAAGTAACAAAACATTATTTGTTGAGAAGGGATTTTGTGGACAATAGTGTGTAAAAGATAACCCTAGGTTAATGTGTCAAACTTATGAGCATGTGACTAGGAGAAACTTGATTCACAAATATTAATGCAATTGATTAAATTACACCTAGAGAGCTTATTTTAGGTGGTTCACTTGATTAAAATCCGCTAGAGAACTTATTTTATGCGGTGAATTTCGGAATCCGTAGATTAGTTGAACTTATAACTTGTCTTGAGTTGTTAAAAATTAAAACTTATTGAACTTTAAACTTGTATGATTCATAATATCTTTGTTCGGTAGCGTAGAATGATTCCTTGTTCGATTCTTTCTCATAATTTGCTTACAATCTACAATTTTCAGATTCACTAAATCATATTTTTCTTAGTTAAAACCACTTTTATAACTACTTTTGCTCAATTCCTCCCTTGGGACCGAATCTACTTTTCAATATACTACTTATTAATGTTGGAGAAGTAGAGAAATATTATTTGTGAGTTTGACACCTTATCGATTCACAAGTGGCTCAAAACTTGCAAAACCTGAATGCTTCACCATTATATTTCATATGTTTCCTTATTTTCATGCAATATTTGTATTTCCTCCAAGATGAATGTAATGTTTCAGCATTGACACTTAGGTTTTTTAAGTTCATCAATCAATTTAAATATTATTATCATTTCAGAAAATATGAGTCTCTCTCTTTATGAATAACTTGTCAAAAAACCTATCTACTCAAAATCTCAAAAGAAAAGTCATAAATGTGCTTCATAAAATCATAAATCTAGAAAAAAATCTTTAAAGACTGGCTCGGTCCCTTTAGAGTATTTATTTTCCATTCTTCCAATGACTTCAGTCACAAGCTCCAGTTCTCGAGAAAGCCTTTCAACCTCTTCTCTAGCCTTGGTCACCGCCTCCAAACCAGAAAATTCACCTACTTCAGCTAGGCGCTTTCGTATAGCTCCCAAATGACGACGAATCCAGAAAACGTCAAGACTATAGCTCTCAGCTTCGTTCACAGCTTCCTCCCATTCCTTGAAGACTACTTCCTAGGAAGAGATCATTTCTTATACGATTGAAAATAAACTGGACACATCCCGTTCTAAAGCTCAGTAACTCTTGGAATTACCAGCGAAGAAATGGCCAAATCTCTTCCATAACTTTGTATACAACTCGACATAGTTGGATGGAACAACAAATCCCCCAATACGTGAATACCCCAGAAGAATCCTACTGAAATGGAATTCAGCATTAATACCCGTATTAGGATACTCAATAGGCACGCTCTCTACCGCAATGTTGTTCTGCATAATGACGTTAATAGAAGCACAACAACTATACCATCAGAAGCCCTCCTATGATTTTCAGTATGAGAGAGGATATTATCTACATCAGGATCAAAGGTAACACTTGTTCCTTCACTCATAGACTCGGCTCTCTGATTTTGGTCATTCTCTCCCTAAAAGTAGAGGATACAAACATATTAAGTCAGAACGTCTCAAACATAAAATTCTTGGGAATGAACCATAAAAATTGTTATACATACTCATAAACATCATATACATTCATCACAAAGTGGTATTTGAAGAATTATATGAGTTGGAACAATCACAAGATGTTTTACAAAAAACGTCTCAAAAACAATTTACACTACCTCTCAGAAACTGTGAAGATGGCGACATTTGGTGAAGAATTTGGGCATGATTCTTATGTTAAAAGTTTTGTATTGATGTCTTCTACAACATGTTCAAGGGCGCATCAATTAGATAAACGAGCTAAAAGTTATGGCGAAAACGGCTAGCGGTGTCGGGTATGAAATCTGTCAGAATTTTCTTGGATACTTCCTAAATTCTACTGTTTGGTCATTTTGACGCCCCAAACAAGCTCAAAACCTGGATTTTTTTCCATTCAACGTAGAAAATTTTCTTATAAAGATATAGGGGTCAATCATCTAAAACGGAGGTCGTATGAACACGTATCCTTTCTTCCCGCCTTAGGAACACGTTACCTAACGCAAACCTAAGCCTAAAATTTGACTAGAAAGAGACCTATAGGGTATCGAGCTTATTGGAAAATCATTCAAAAGGACTGTATTGGTTACTTTATTAGCCTAACTTAAGGTTCAAGAAGATTATTTTAAGTTGATTAGAGCCGCCTTGTAACCCAGGGAAAAGTTCCAAAGAGACGGGGTTATCAAAGCTCCTTAGAGCTTATCCTGTTTCTCTTCGGCTTAATCTAATTCGGATCGTTCTGAGAGATTCGCTAAAATTGTAACTAGTTGCCTTTTGGAAGAATATAATCTGGTTTAGAAACAATCAAAGTGGAGCCATCATGCTTCTTGTTTGCTAGATTCAATAGGTTTGATTTGGTTGAGTCGGCCTTGTTTGTGTTTTTTTAGAATTCCCCTCCAGTTAGGAGTTATTGCATGCCCAGTGAGCGTGCCTGGAGAAGAGATTTTATTGGTCGTTTGATCAGTGACAGAAATAGAAACTCTGCCTTTGAAATTGAGAATTTAGGAAACCCTTCTTTTGAGAGCCAAAACTTTAGTTTGAGAATTTGTCTCTTAGCGAGGAAGTTATTCCTAATTTTCTAGTTGTGCCAGGAATGACAACCTTGAAAGATTTGTTGAATCCTACTAAAGATTATAGCTAGTCATGTGAGTTCAATTATCCAGAACAACACAACTCCTAAGTACAAAGACCCAGGTTCCCCTACCATTTCTTGCACCATAGGTAACTACAATGTGGAGAAAGCGTTACTTGACTTAGGAGCTAGTGTGAGCTTACTTCCATATCATGTGACCTCAAGCTAGGACTTGGTGACATAAAACCTACCCAGATAACACTCCAGTTAGCTCACAGGTCTATTAAAATTCCTCGTGGTATTGTCGAAGATATTCTTATTGAGGTCGATAGGTTTATTTATCCTGTGGATTTTGTTATCCTAGATACTCAACCTGTTCCTGACCCAGAAAACCAGATACCTGTGATATTAGGTCGCCCGTTTTTAGCTACATTTAATGCGATCATTAACTGTCGAAATGGTATTATGAATTTATCTTTTGGTAATATGACTATTGGACTGAATATTTTCCATGTTAATAAGCAACCCTCTGAGTTAGATGACACGTGCATTGAAGATGTGAACATGATAGAAACATTAGTTCAGGGGTCATTACCAAAAATCTTATTTGAAGATATACTAGAGAATTTTTTAACCCACTTTGGCTTATATTTCGACGATATTAGCACCATTGATCAAGTGAATGCTCTTTTAGACTCTACCCCTGTGTTAGATACTAATAGATGAAAAGCTAAGTTTGAACACTACCAGTTTCTAATTCTACTTTAATTCCTTGTTTAGAAGAGCCTCATAAGTTGGACCTCAAACCATTGCCAGATACTCTGAAATATGTGTTTTTAGGCCCATCCGAGACTTTACCTGTAATTGTAGCATCCGACTTGGATAGTGATCAGGAAAGTAGGCTAGTGACCGTACTTCAAGATAACAAGGAATCTTTAGGGTGGACCTTAGCAGACATTAAGGGTATAAGTCCTACTGTTTTTATGCATCAGATTCATTTAGAGGATGACACCAAACCTTCTAGGGAGATGCAACGTCGACTGAACCCTAACATGAAAGAATTAGTTCGAACTGAGGTGCTTAAGTTGTTAGATGCGGGTATTATCTAGCCCATTTCAGACCGTAAGTGGGTCATCCACGTTCAGGTTGTTCCCCAAGAAATCAAGTATCACTGTAGTCCAGAATGAAAACAATGAGTTAATCCCAACCCGAGTGACCACGGGGTGGCGTGTTTGTATTGACTATAGAAAATTGAACAAGGTCACAATGAAGGACCACTTTCCCCTTCCTTTCATCGACCAAATGCTAGAGCGATTATCTGGACATAATCATTATTGCTTGTTAGATGGCTACTCTGGTTATATCAGATTGTTATTGCCCCAGAAGACCAAGAGAAAACTACTTTTACATGTCCCTTTGGTACCTTTGCGTATAGACGCATGCCTTTCGGGTTGTGTAATGCACCCGCTACTTTTCAGCGTTGCATGAAGAGTAGATTTTCTGACATGGTAGAACAATTTTTAGAGGTCTTTATGGATGATTTTTATGTGTAGTTCATCATTTGATGTATGCTTGCATCATTTGACATTAGTGTTGACTAGATGTAAGGAAAAGAATTTAGTGCTTAATTGGGACAAATGTCATTTCATGGTTCGATCAGGAATTGTTTTAGGGCATATCGTATCTTCTAAGGGTATAGAGGTAGACAAAGCCAAATTTTACCTTATTAAGAATTTACAGGTTCCCAAAACCGTAAGAGATATAAGTTCATTCTTAGGGCATGCAGGTTTTTATCGTCAATTCATTAAGGATTTTAGCTTGATTTCTAGACCTCTTTGCAATTTGCTTGCAAAAGATGTTAAGTTTGTCTTTGATGATGCTTTTTTAGAGGCTTTTGAGAAGCTTAAGACTTTACTCACTACCGCCCCCATAGTTCAGGCACCTAACTGGAACCCACCCTTTGAAATCATGTGTGATGCTTCAGATTGTGCTATTGGTGTCGTGCTAGGTCAACGAGAAAACAAATTACTTCATGTGATTTACTATGCTAGAAAACTCTGAATGATGCCCAACTAAACTACAGCACCACAGAGAAGGAATTGTTAGCCATTGTTTTTGCCTTAGACAAGTTTAGATCCTATCTCTTAGGTTCTAAGGTCATAGTCTTTACTGATCATGCTGCTTTGAAGTATCTTCTGTCCAAGAAGGATACTAAACCTAGATTTATTAGATGGATCCTTTTTTACAAGAATTTTCTCTAGAAATTAAGACAAAAAGGGTGCAGAAAATGTAGTAGCGGACCACTTGTCTAGGCTTGTCTTTGATTTCCCTGATGATTCCCCTCCTGTGAGGGATAGTTTCCCTGATGAACAACTTTTTTTTGTTTCCCAATTACCTTGGTATGCGAATATAGTGAACTATCTTGTTACTGGTCGAATGCCCCAACATTGGGGTAAACAAGATCGTTCTAGGTTTTTAGCCGAGGTTAAGCATTTCTTTTGGGATGATCCTTATCTATTTAAGTATTGTCCAGACCAGATTATTAGGAGATGTATACCTGAGAATGACCAGTCCAGTATTATTTCCTTTTGTCATGATCATGCTTGTGGTGGTCATTTTAGTATTAAGAAAACCGCTGCTAAGATATTGCAGTGTGGATTCTATTGGCCTTTGTTGTTTAAAGACACCCACCATTACTGTGTTACTTGTGAGTGTTGTTAGAAGTTAGGAACCATTTCCCATAAAAATATGATGCCTTTGAACCCTATTCTAATTATTGAGGTCTTTGATGTGTGGGGCATTGATTTTATGGGTCATTTTCCTAATTCTTTTGGTTATTTTTATATCCTTGTCGCTGTAGACTATGTGTTTAAGTGGGTTGAGGCTGTTTCGTGTAGAACAAATGACCACAAGGTTGTGGTCCAGTTTTTGAATGATAACATATTTGCACGTTTTGGTACACCGCGGGCTATAATTAGTGATGGAGAGTTGCACTTTTGTAATCTACCATTTAGGCTTTTGATGAAGAAATATGGTATTAACCACAAAGTAGCTACCCCATATCACCCACAGATTAGTGGTCAAGTAGAGGTTTCTAACAGGGAGTTAAAACGTATTTTAGAGAAAACATTTAATCCTAATCGGAAAGACAGGTCATTGAGGCTTACTGATGCCTTATGGGCTTACCGTACTGCGTTTAAGACCCCCATTGGAATGTCACCTTATAGTCTAGTTTTTGGCAAGGCATGTCACCTGCCCGTCGAGATAGAGCATAGAGCATATTGGGCTGTAAAGCAACTTAATTTTTTGCTTGACAAGGCAGGAGCTCACAGGAAGCTCCAGCTCAATGAGTTGGACGAGATTTGTAGAGATGCATACGATAGTGCTAAGGAGTATAAGAACAAAATGAAACTTGTGCATGATAGAAATATTTTAAGAAAGTCATTTTCTCCAGGTCAAAAAGTTCTTCTGTATGATACCCGTTTGCATATATTCCCCGGGAAGTTACGCTCTCGGTGGACGGGTCCTTTTATAGTCCGCACTGTTTATCCTCATGGTGCTATTAAGATTGAGACACTGGATGGTTGTAGTTCTTCAAAGGTTGAGGGTCAGAGATTGAAACCCTTTCTAGAGCCTTTTCCTGCAGGTGATATTGAGGAGGTCCCTCTGGAGAGGACCCTGCTTACCTTGATTGACCATTAAGGATGTTGTTGTACATTAGTAAGTTTTTGTAGGGTTTTGTTTTTATTTTTCCATCTTATTCTCCAAAGAATGATTGTTACGCTTCACCCAGGTACTACTTTCTGACTTACCTTTTTATTCCTCTAGTTACCTATATTTTTGGTATTGCACAATGTTAGATTTAAGTTTTGGGGTAAGGGAGAAACTTTTAGTTGAAATAATAAAACTCCAAACTTTAGAAACTTGTGAACAATTCAGGGTGACAGTAATCATTCTAGGTAGATGGAAAGTTAGCTCTTTTTCTATAAGAATTGGTGTGCCCAACTAAATGGTCTATTCATAAAAGGATGCCTAGCTCAGGTGTTAGAAATAACATGATAGTTGTCACCATATCTTGGAATCTATCTTGACCATATCACCTTCTGTTTTTATTTTTTTCAATTTTTGTGTTTCTCTAAGTGATTTGGTGGGGCACCAGTATCAAATTGTTATCACCGCTAGGATGAAGTGTTTGAGATCAAGCCCCATTATTGTATTAGTTAGACCATTATTCAATACAAAAAAATAATAATAAGAAATAAAAAATAAAAAATAAAAAATGATTGACACTTTGATAGCAACATATGTGTGTTCTCCCTGTCTTCGTCGCCTAAGCAAGCGTGGAACGCAGGATCCATGAGAACTATCATGTACGATGCTGATAAGGAGCATGCCCTTGGATTCATTTGATCCAATCATGTTGTCAGTACATTTAAAGTATGTTCAATAAATCGACCGCTGGGACCCTTGTATATACCAGCTGAGTCGATATTAGTTTAAGGAATAAGACTAGTGGGAGCGTATCTCAAGCCATTCATCCTGGTACTGACCTTCAAACAGATATGGAAATCACCGTTCACCTTAGCCAACACGCGCAAACTTCATTTTGTCTTTATCCATCTTCTAAATCTTTCCATGTGATTGTACTTTGATAGATTCTGAGTATCGTGGCTGAACAACTATTTAAGTAGAGTTTTGAAATTCTTGTATGAATTTTAGTACGCTGAGTGAAAACTCGTGTACAACAATTGGACTCATATAGGGTAATGATTCTAATAGGCGAAGAATTTAGTATGACAACTAAATAATTTAATTAGTGTCTATCCTCAGTCGTTCACAGGTAGCTAGAATTTGGAGTAAAGGTTTTGTGGGTACACCTCTTGTAAACCCTCACGAGACAAAACTCGTCCACTAGGGACACCTAGGGGTTTAAAGGCTTGTTGCACACGCTAAGTGCAATCGCGATGCATGCGAAAGTGAGTTGGGATTTATTTTTATTAGATTTGCTCGAGAACTAGCAAATAATAAGTTTGGGGGTATTTGATAGACACATTTATGTGTCTAATTCATTCTCAATCTTTATAGTGTTGGACTCAATTTTGTACTAATATTGTCACTTTATTGTATTTGTAGGTATTTTTGAAGAAATAAACATTTGAAAAAAATTGGCTCAAAAAGTTATAAAGGCACCCAGAAAATACTAAAGGCACCCATCCAGAATTTATAAAGGCACCCATGTCTTGGATTACGGGCACCCACCTATTTTAAAATTCAAAATTAGGCGGGAAACTATTTTGTTCTCTTACGTGAATCTGAGTTTGAATGTTTGAAGATATTATACGTGATTTTGGGCTTTAAAACAGAGAAGATACTGTCTTTATCAAGAGTGGGCTGCTCATAATCAAAAGATACGTGAAATCAAGGCAGAGTATCAAACAAGATCGCGGGAATGCATGAAAAAATATTCCCGAGTATCATCCTCTGTTAATGAAGATTTTTGGTGATTTAATGTGTTGTAGTGTATAAATAGGGGTGCTGGGAAGTCACAGAGGGTTCAAAGAGTATTGGGGAGAGCTAAGAATACGCAGAGAAGCCATGGGAATCAAAACAGACAAATTCTGCTGCTGCTACTGTGAGAGAGAAGAGGAAGAACATAAGGCTGGTAAGAAGCGTCGCTGATAGTGTTGCTGAAGCAGTCGTATTTCAACAGCACCAGAAGTCCGTACTTTTCTTCCGCTTTCTTTTCTTTCTTCTATAACGCAGAGAACACTTCTCTGTAACGCTTATAAGCGTATCAAATATCCTGTGTTACTATTATTTAACCATTGTAAGCACCATTTGAGCTATGAAATATATTTTTGAGGGTTTTTCCAATACAATGAGGAACTAAACCCCATTTCTGTGGCGACGGAGGAAGCTAATTTTCTAAGGATTATGTGGTAATTTTTTATTTAATTAATTTATGCAATTCATTTATGATTAATTTCCTTGGTTAAAAATTGATTTAATGATTTTTGTTAAGCAATTGTGATTCCGTTATATGGTACATGCTTTGGCCTAGGTTTTAGATGTTCCATGATTTTGTTATACAGTTGTTATTTTAAAAATCTACTTTTTGGAAAATTTTAGAATCAAATTAAATGTTAGAATTGCATAATTATAATTATTACTTTAAAAATTGGAAATAGGGGAATCCTAGCCTCAGTTCTCTCTCAACTTTGTTAATAATTTTATTTGAGTTTTGTTATTTTTATTCTTAGAAATTAGATTTAAAAACAAATCTTCACAAGTCTTGAACGAACCATTATTTACCAGTATTACAAAACCATCACATGGCCATTCATCGTGAGGATTATTACCTTCCAACTATAGATCAGCGCTCTTCCGCTGAAACTTCTCCTTTCTAGAAGTCTTGGGTCGCATACATCCGTTCCAACTCTGATCATTTAGCCACGATCCGTTCTTTGGGGACATAAGACGCTATAGACGCGTCCCTTCATTGTGTGGTAGTCAGATGTAAAACTGACATGGTCAGGCTTTATTCGCGTTGGGTTTCTCAGGTCCACACTTTCTTTTTTTGCTTGGGGTGAGGCGCCTCCTGTATTAGAGGATGTTGTGGCTTTAATGGGATTTCTGATTCATAGTTCTCACCTGTATCATGAGGCGGCTATCTCCAAAGCTATTAATGATTCAGATAAGATTCTATGTGCTTACTTGATTGGATGTAAAGGTAGATCTCGGGAAATCCGATCGGGGGGAAAAGACGATTCCTCAGTAAAAAATGCTCAACCTGTAAAGGGGAAGATCGCTGATTCGAGAAAATCGGCTAAAGGGAAATCCAAGGTTACCCCTGCTTCGGAAGCGAAAGAGATAGATACATGCCTCCCTATCAGTGGGAAGATGATGGCCGATGCTATAAATGGTTCTGCTACTGTATCAGGCCGACCCTCTTGAGATGAAAATCTTTCTTCCTGTGGTACTAAGATCAGTAAGATTAAACGCGTTTTTCCCCCTCTATGGGTGAAGTATTGGGCTCCCAATACCTTAGATGGGGAGGTCATCTCCCCCGTCCAAGAGGAGTACCTACGCTGAGTTAGCAACTTTTTTTTTCTCTACTGGCTCTGTCACGATGTCTTCGAGCATAGCCCCCGAGACACCATTAAGAACGACCTCGTGCCGATGGTTGTACTGATGTCGCGAGGCGTATCGTTTCCTTTGGCGCCTATGTTCTTGGGTGGTTTGTATCGTTAGCTGAATCTTCTTTGTAAAGACATTTAGAGAGTGGGCGCCCGTCATATTGTTCAAACCTATATCACGTCGAATTTCCTTCAAGCTTGGGCATGAGAGTATTTTTTCCAAGTACGCTCCTTCAACTAACGACTTAACCGTTCGTCATGTGGTAAGAGTTGATAGAGAAGATGGTACCTTTGATGTGGTTCCATCTTCTTACTGTTATCCTCGCATGGCCCTGTGGCGTAGGAAATGAAAGAAAGTTGTGAATACTCTTAAGGATTATAAGGACGTGGCTAAAGAATTCAAGTCTTTTCCTTATCATGACGACCGTTCTGGTCCTCTCCCCTATGATTTTACCACTGAGATTGAACTCTGAGCAATTTTTGGCGAGTGATAACTTTGACTCTGTCATGGCTGTATTGCCTGGTTACCTCCCTAGTTTTTACTTGGGTAAGTTCGTAGCAATGTCCTATAATTGTGATCGTGTGGCTCGACAGTTGGGATTTGACCAAGGAGTCATATCTCTCTATCCGGATTCGTATTCTAATGAGGAAGCCGATATTAAAGTTATTTTCGACCGTTTTGTGTTCAAAGGAGAGACACGTTTGGCGGACCGAGCGATTCATTTTTATTTCCTCCAGCCTTCTCCGACGCGAGAGCTTTTTGTCTATCCCAATTGGTATTCATTTCAAATAGAAATTCGGAAGCAAGCTCTAAATTTTCTTCTTCGTGAACCGGTCGCTCCACCCACACTGTCATCAGATGACCTTAGGTTGATGCATGCGTCAGGTCGTATTAAGTTAAATGAATCGATAACTCTTGAGTTGGGCCTTATGCCTGGTTCGAAGGGTCGTCCCTTGGTTCCCTTGACTACTAGTTGGGATATCCCGGCTGATCAAGAGTTGTTGAAAAAAGGGTTTAAAAAATTACAGATGCCTCCTCTTCCACCACGAAGAAAGTCGGGAAAGGTCCAAACACTTCAGCCAGTCCCGGGCTCTTCTAACCAGGTATTTCTTCATGTCCGAGTACCCTATTTTTTTAAAAAAAAGAGGAAAAGGCAACCTCCCCCTTTTTTTTTTCTTTTCTAATTTGTGTGTTATCAGGGTGATTTCCTCATCGGTTCTGTTGGGTACAAGCCCCGCTCCTTTATGGTGGAGGAATATCTTAACATTCATGAACACGAGTGGTCACCTCGTCGTAAAACTAAGAAAGCTAAGCATGATGCAAGAATTTTACTAACTCCGCCTATTCCCCGATTTACCTCAGCCGATGCTTCTCCTCCTATGTCTCATTTACATGCCAAAACTCGAGCTGACACTAGTCCGACCTCTTCCTCTTTCGTGGATCCTATTCACAGTTTGGATGTCAACTTGTCTAGAGGTGGTATCGTTTCTCCTCGTCTGCATGTTGTTTCTCTTAGCCCTCTGGTGGCTATCACCACTCGTTCTCAGAGTCAGCCTCAGGAGACGCCTACCATCTTGCTTGGTTCATGTAGTCGTGGTGGTTCTTCCCATTCTCATCCTGGTGCATCTCAAGGACATGTGCCTTCTGACGAAAATCTATCTCCTTCTGGTAATTATTGTCTTTTGCCTTCCACGTGTTACTTTGTTTATTCTATGTTTGTTCCTTTTGATCTAGTGTTAAGGCATATATATTTTGTCTTTCCTATTTATACGTCCATTTTGTTGCCCTATTGTATGCTTGCTTTGTTCTTTGTTTTATTATAGTCCATTATTATTTGTTTTTTTAGGTTCTGCTGGTGGTTCGAAGTCGTTTTCGAGTTTTTCTCATCCTCCTTCCGATCATTACGATCCTTCTCCTGCTTGTGGATCGTTTCTTAATCCCCAAGCTTTCGAGGTTGGTTTCCTTCATTTATTTTCGTTCACTTTTAACATTTCACCATCATCATTATATATTTATTATTATTATTATTGTTGTTGTTTATTATTTTATCTTATACTTCCCCCCCCCCTTTTTTTTAGACTATGAAAATGCGAGGTAGCATTTTTGCGTTTAAAAAGGATGCTTCCAGTGTCACGAGCAATGTTAAATGTGCGCGACTTGAGGGGAATGATTTTTTCCCAGCTACGCAAGAAGAGTTAGACGCGGCTGCTCTGTTAGCCCAACCAGAAGATCCTTCATTTTGCTACCCTTCAGTTGTAAGTGCCGACAAATCCGGGACAACTGAGAACTATAGATTAGTGCATGGCTTTTGGGTCCCTTCGGACTTAGCCGCTACTTACAGGATGATCGTCGAGTGAAGCGGTCACATGGTAAACAAGGATATGAAGACTTTAGTCTTCATGAATAAGGGTTTGCTTGAAGCTGCAAATGGGCTTTCCCGAGTTCATGATGCTCCTGCTGTTGCTAGTAAGCTAAAGGAATGGGAATCTTCCATTCATACTGGCGTAGGTCTTCAGTTTCCTATAGCATGGCTGTCCCAATTGTTGGGTACGGTGAAGGGCAAGTTTGATCCGCGTTCAACCCTTCCGGATCAGATAGCTGAGTTAGAGCAAAGCCTGAAGGATCTGACTAAAGTGGCTCTAGAAAAGAAGACTGCTCTGAACAAGCTTCTCGCCAACGTTTCAACAGCTACGCAGAAGGCTTGTGAAGCTGAAGCTGTTGTGACCCGGGTGTGTGAAGATCTTGAGCAGAAAAACGAGATTTGGAAGCTTTTGAGGGGGTTTAAGTTTGTTCTCTTTGGTATTGAGAGTTTATAATATGTTTGTGCTTATCTTAGATTTGGTTAGTTCCTCTTCTTTTTCTTTTCTTTTTAAAATAATTTGGGATTTTGATGATTTTTACTATGGCATTTTAACTATCTTAAGTGGTTGTTTTACTCTTGATATTTATTTTGGTTTACGTATTTATTAGTTGGTACTTGAATTTAAGATATTTTATTATAATATGGGTTGTCTGTTTATAAATAGTACTCGTATTGTTCTTATTTTGTTTGGTTTTCCTAATGGCTTACCCTGTGGTATCTGCTTTTATTCACAATTTGGAACAAAAACTATATCGTCTGATTGTCGATAGAGTTGAGGCTGAAGCGCGATGGGAAGCCGCGTACGCCGTTCGCAATGAAGTGGCCAACCGATGGTATAAGGCGGGTCTTATTTATCATGCGTTCACTATTCGTGATTGGGTTGTTAGTGCTCCTGAAGTGGTGTTGTATGTATGTATATGACTTGGCCAATGGCGAGCTGAATATCGCTAAACGTGTTCTTATTGAAGCTACTAAGATGCGTTAGCAACTTGATTAAGATATCCCTCGTACTGCTAAGCGACTCCGGGCTCTCCGTGTTGTTGGGATGTAGAAGTTGTGATTGAAAAAAAAATTAGCACTGTTATAATTGTAGTTGTAATCTTCGTGATCATCTTGTAATTAAATGCTTCGTCTATTTTATGGACGCGTGGTTGTATTTGTCCCGGGGTTACACGCATTGCCTTATGCGTGGTGTTTGTTTTTATTTACGTGTTCCATTTATTTTTTCCTTAGTGTCTGTTTATATCCTTTTTTCCCTTTCATCTTTTTTCTTTTTTCTTTTTTCTTCTCTTTCTTCTTTTTTTTTATATATTTTTTTTTGAAGGATGGCTCACGAGCTACATGGGTATACCTTAACCATGGTTCCAGTAGCCACTACTGTAATCACCTCGGCCGCGCATAAAGAACTCGAGCGACTCCTAGTGGTGAAAGACGAAGTAGGGATGTTAATGACTCATAGGTTAGCTCATCAGGCTACCATGGATGCCGCTTGAGCGGATCAGTTTGAAACCTTTGAACTTGCTCGGAAGGCTCTTGCTGATGTTCGTATTATGGGTGACGTCAATCGGCTGCTTTCTGAGGCTTATGCAAGGCGGTGTGCTGTCAACTCTCAGTATCAGGAGGTTGTGCTTATGATGAAAGATTTATATCGGAAGATAGAAATCCGCCGTGCAATATTGGAAAAGTCGGACGATTAGTTTGTGATATTGTATTATTTCTAGTAATTTGTAATTCCTAGATGCTTTTGTTTCTATAACTGTCCTTTGTTAACCATGTAGTAATAAATATTCGTAATATTTTCTATTTAAACCTTTCTTTGCCTTCTTATTTTCCTTATTTACGCACACATTTACTCTTTCTTGTCTTTTTCCTTTGAATCATGTCTCATCGACTTCACGGATATCCTTCGACCATGTATGTCGTGCCTTCCCTCGTGACACCTCTTGATAAGCAAGATGAATTAACGCGAATTCTAGTGTTGAAAGGTGAAGTGGGGTTGTTAATGACCCATAGGCTGAGTCGTCGTGCCGCTATGTGAGTTGCTTTTAGAGAACATGATGAGACTCTCGAGATTTCTCGTAGTGCCAATGCCTCTGATCGGTTTCTCCAAGATGTTTATCGTTTGCATAATGAAGCAGTCACTCGACGCTATTTAGCTACTCGGTTGTACGATGAAGCTGTTTTTATGATGAGGGATTTGGACAGAGAAATATAGGCTTATCGCACGGTGATCGCTAGTTAAGACGATTAACCCTATAATCCTCTTGATGTCCCCTAGAATGTTTTTAATGCTTATTGGTGCTTAATGCTTTATTAAATGTGTAGCCGTACCCTGTGCTCGTGTTTGTTATATATTTCTTTCCTTATTGTGGTATTTCAACCTTGATCTTTTACTCTCTTCTTGCTTTTCGTATGTTCTAGCCTAGTATATATTATCTTCCCTCTTTATCATATGTCACAGGCTAGTTTGGTAGTGGAGATTACTCGATAGACTCAGATGTCTAATGTGCTGAGCGTTGTGCTTGACTGTTTTGATCGTGAGAATCTCATTCTCGCTTTACAGACGCGGATCGTCTTTTGCAAGAGGCGTGTTACGAGGGTCGGTTGCTTCCTCTTTTATTTTTTAAACACCACTGCTATTATCGTTAAAACGTAGTGCTCCAACTTACTTCCAATGTCTGGATGTGTTTTAATCTTTGAAAGTGGTAGAAGTAGCCCTCGGCTCGGCTCATGCGGTATTGAAAGATCCCCCTTGAGGGTAGACGTACATTAAAGGTGAGTTATTTCCGGCAGTGTTGGGATTTTTTTCGAGATATGACTGACTTATTTTGCTCAGACCGAGTGGGTGGTTGTATTCGATCTGAAGTTGAAGCTTTGTAACCTTGAAATGGACCTCTTTGTAAGCTTTGTTGTCAATCAGTCATTATAATTGCATAGCATGGTTTACACACCAATGTTTTAAGTTCTAAGGACACCGACTGTGCGCCCCTGTTGGAGTCCAACGCTTCGGGAGGAAATAGAACATAATGAGCGAAATTTAGTTCGCGTGATTGCGTGTCCCAATCAACGAGTTTCTTTACTTACTTTTTGTACGCATGGTAATGTTATATGAATGCTTGTCTATTTTTTTTTCTTTTTTTTTGAACATGTTATGCTATTTTTTATCCTTCTCCCCTTTTTGATAGAACGCGCCGGTTTGGATGTTTGGAGTATGTCGTGGTCGGTTGATTGAGTAGTTGAACAAGGGCGCTTTGCCCTATGCCGCTCTTGTGACCATTATAGTACTTAATTAAGTGGCCGAACAGGAGCGCTCTGCCCTCTGCCGCTCTTGTGACCATTGTAGTATTCAGATATCGTCAAGCAGGGGCGCTTTGCCCTCTGACGCTCTTGTGACCACTGTAGTATTTTAGTTGAGTGACCGAACAGGGGCGCTTTGCCCTCTGCCGCTCTTGTGATCATTGTAGTATTCATTTAAGTGATTGAACGGGGGCGCTTTGCCTTCTGCCGCTCTTATGACTATTGTGGTATTCAGGTAAGTGATCGAACAAGGGCGCTTTGCCTCTGCCTCTCTTATGACCATTGTGGCATTCCGGTTGAGTAGTTGAAAAGGGGCGTTTTGCCCTCTGCCACTCTTGTGACCATTGTGGTATTTTAGTTGAGTGGTCGAACATGAGCGTTTTTTCCTCTGCCGCTCTTGCGACCATTGTAGTATTCGGATGTGGTCGAGCAGGGGCGCTTTGCCCTCTGTCGCTCTTCTGACCTTTGTGGTATTTTAGTTGAGTGGTCGAACATGGCGTTTTGCCCTCTGCCGCTCTTGTAACCATTGTGGTATTTTAGTTGAATGGTCAAACAGAGCCGCTTTGCCCTCTGCCACTCTTGTGACTACTGTGGCATTCCAGTTGAGTGGTCGAACAGGGGCGATTTGCCCTCTGCCTCTCTTGTGACCATTGTAGTATTTAGTTAAGTGGTCGAACATGGGCACTTTGCCCTCTGCCGCTCTTCTGATCATTGTGGTATTTTAGTTGGGTGGTCGAACATGGGCGTTTTGCCCTCTGCCGCTCTTGTGACCATAACATTCAACCTTAGAGGCAGATAAGATAAAACAAGAGTTTCTTTTATTGAAGATCGAAAAACATTTTCCATAATGTTGATCATGCACCTTTTTATCCACTTGACGTTGATGGGTGTTTTAACCTTGGATCCATCCATCCGCTTTAACTGTTAATATACGATTTACGCAGTCTTTCGGATTATGAAGGGTCCCTCCCAGTTGGCTGCAAACTTCCCAGCGGTTCCGTTCCGCGGTACATGTGATGCTATTTTGAGTACTAGGTCGTAGACTTTGAAAACTCTCTCCCTGACTTTCTGGATGTAATGGTTGGCGATGCGCTTCCTGTATACCTCAGCAAAATGTTCGGCGCGAGCTCTTCTTTCCTCTATAGTGTCCAGGTGGGGAAAACGACTAACCGCGTCTTGCGTGGTTACGCTTTCCATGGGAACTCTTGCAGGAGGGATGGCGATTTCTCTCAGTAGAATGACATCTTCCCCACAGACTAAGGAGTAGGGTAACGCTCCCGTCGAGCTGCGTTTAGAAATCCGATATGCCCATAATGCAAGTGGAAACTGCTCGTGCCATTCCCTATGGTGATCATGTACGGTCCTGCTTAGGATTGTTAGCAGTGTTTTGTTGGTGTCTTCCGCCTGGCCGTTTCCCTGCAGTTAATATGGAGTAGATGTATGTAACCGAGTGTTGTATTATTCCAATAAGTTATAAACATCATTGTTGATGAACGACGTGGCATTGTCGTATCATTCTCCATGGTTGACCAGTAGAAGCCTCCCTCATAGATTTGTAGGAATAACTTGCGCATTCCTTGATGTTCTGCGCCATGCGATTTGGTCATGACTTTTTATTGCCTCCTCTTTCGATAAACATCTCATGACCACATTGTTGTAACTCCTTCTATACAAAATCCCTTCATTTATGAAAAATCTGCTAGATTTCTTTTGTATTTTGAGTGTTGCTCTTCTTTGTTCGGGTAATTTACCACACTGGATAAAATCTATATATGGTTGCCTCCAATCGTCTTCTTCTGCCACACATACCTCGGCCGGTTGCGGTGGTGCTTGACAGTCTCTGCAACTGTCCTGGACGGCTGCCGCCTGGGCTGCCATGCTGGGCCAATACACCCTAGTCTTTGTAATCGCCGATATAGTCGGACATTACCCACCTTCCCGCATGACTCCTCGTGCATTCTTTGTATCGTTTTCTATGCTTCCTTTTTGCTCAAGCAACGTGCCAAGGATCCTCCTGGTGCTCTATGATAAAGTGCACCTCGGACTGTTATAAATTGCTTTAACACTTTTATCGGGATGGTATGCTCTTCGTTGGTCCTTGCGAGATCCTCCAGGTATACCTTTCGCCAATCTTCTGCGTTTTCAAATGCCGCGTCTTCTCCCCAAGTGCTAAGTAACTCTCTTCGCTTTATTATCACGGTTCCTACCTCATTATCGTTCAATTGGATCTTTGCTGCAAGCGTGGCTAATGCATCCGTGTGCCTGTTGGAGCTCCTCGATATGTGTTCAACCGTTATCGATCCCATCTTAACCATTAGGTTCCGTGCTTCCGTTCGGTATGATGCTAAGTGCGCCTCTTTCACTTGAAACTAACCGTTTACTTGGCTGATTATTAACTTGGAATCTCCTCTTATTTCTAAATTTGCGAGGCCGAGTTCCTTGGCCATTCTCAATCCCAGTATCAGTGCTTCGTATTCGGCCACGTTGTTACTACAATTAAAGCCCATCTTGAAGGCGTAGGATAATAGCTCTCTAGTGGGTATTTCGAATACGATGTTGACTCCCCTAAATTTCTCGTATGAGGATCCGTCGAAGGACATGATCCAGACGTCTCCTTCCACCTCCGCTACTTCTCCTAACACGTCATCGTGGGTGGACTATCGTCGCATCCAGGGAAAATAGCCAAAAGGTCGAAAATTGCCTACCCCCGAACACCTCTAGGATTTTGATATTTGAGTTCAAACTTGGAAAACACTAGGAGCCATCTCGCGGTCTTTCCCGTCAGGATTGGTTTCATCGCGAGGTATGCGATCGGGTTTGCCGCCGCAATGATGATGGTTTCATGCATCAGAAGGTATGGCCTTAACTTTTACGCCGCGTATATCAGGGCTAGACATGCTTGTTCGACTTTCGGGTATCGCAACTCGGCATCCTTCAGTACCCGACTAATGTAATAGATGGGTGATAGGTTATTGTTCCCCCTATCTTGTGCCAAGACCGCCCCTATGGCTAGGCTTGTGAAAGAGGTATAACGGTAGAGGGGATCTCCCTTGAGAGGAGGTCTAAGTACCTGCGGATTGACTAGACATTGCTGGAGTTTTTGGAACGCATCCCGTTGTGTTCCTCCCCACTCGAATTTTGTGTTATTTCTTAACATTGGGAGAAACGCGATCAAGAGCTGGGCGGGGCCTGGGATGAAACGTCGTACGTATGATATTCTCCCGATGAAGGTTTGAAGTTCCTTCACGTCTTTGGGAGGCATCATCATGGTGATAACTTTCACCTCGTCTGGGTCGACCTGTATCCCCTCATCCGTTACCACGAAGCGGAGGAACTTGCCCGAGGTTACTCCGAAAGCACACTTTAGTGAGTTCATTTTTATTTTTTATGCGATATCTGTCAAACGCCCGCCTCAAATGTTCAACATGATCTTCCCTTGCTCTTGATTTAACTACGATATCGTCCACATACACTTCTACGCTTTGGTGGAGGAGGTCATGGAAGATCAGTGTCATCTCCCTTTGATAGGTGGCTCCGGCGATTTTTAGCCCAAAAGGCATGACCACATAATAAAAGTTGGCGTCTGAAATAATGTTTTGAGCGCATCTCCAGCCGTCATTCTGATCTGGTTATAACCATTAAACCCGTCCATGAACGAGAACATCCTGTGTCCGCCTGTGGCGTCAACTAAAACGTCTATACGCAACAGCGGAAAATCATCCTTTGGGCATGCACGATTGAGGTCTCGGTAATCCGCACAACACCTGATCTTCCTATTCTTTTTTACAACTGGTACGACGTTAGCCAACCACGTGGGGTGTTGGATAGGATTTATAAATTTGGCCTCCAACAGTCGCTCAACCTCTTCTTTTATCGCTAAGGCGACTTCTTGCGGAAAGTCACGACTCTATGTTTGATGGGTCGGAACTCGGGTGAAACGCCAAGGTTATGAGAGACAAGGTCACAATCTAAGCCCAACGTTTCTTTGTACTTGAAAGCAAACACATCTTTGTACTCTATCAGCAATCCGACTAGCGCGTATCTTTCTTCTTCTTTCAGATTTCCATTTATTTTGATGAGTCGTTGTTCGTCCCTTGTTCTTACATTTACTTCTTCCATTTCATATGCAGTTACGTCTTCTACGTCGCACTCATTTTTTGTTTCCATTATGTCCCTTCCGATTGGGTCGGAAAGCGATTCGGTTTCTTCAACTAGTCCTGAGGGTGACTCCTTCATTTCTTGATCGATAGAAGCTAGAATGCACTCGTGCTCATGCTCGGGAGTTCCCTCAGTTGATTGCTGTAAAACGGTACACATGTCCTCCTTCCTTCCTTGAAAACCTTTGAAACTGATAACTTTCTTGCAACTTTTGCTTTTTTTAGGGGGGATAATCGTCATTTGTGATGGGATGAATACTGATTTTACATTTCTTTTATTGACGGCTGCTTCATCCTTACATTTAGGCAACGGGGTGAGTACGGTTGCTGGTGCCTCTTCCACTTCTTTTGGGATATCATAAAAAACAACATCCACCATGTACGCGTCTTTCGGCCTAAAGGGGTTGTTGGTTGCTGCGATCCGATACTGCTTTCATCATATGTTTGTCTTCACGCAATGGTGATAGGTTGATGCTACGACTTTGTGTTTGAGCAACCATCCTTGCCCTAAAAATACATGAAAAGTCGTATCATCTTCCAGCACATAGAATGGCGTGAGGCCTTTTATCGGTTTGATCCGAGTTACCAAGCTGACAACTCCTACAGCGGTTTGGGTATCGCTCCGAATCCCTTTACTGTGATAACGTGCATACGAATGGACGATTGTTGCACACTTATAATTTCAAAAGTATGAAGCAAAATTAGATTTAGAGATAAGTCTCTGTCGACAAACGCGCTTTCAGTTGTTGCTTGTTGATGGTCGCCGTGAGATAAAGTGGTCGAAGATGTTCTCCCGGGTACTAGATATCTTCATCAGTGAAGTTGATCGCTCCTTTTGGCGTTGGGCTGTAGGGCTTACCAAAGGTTATTGTTGCGATGGCCTTTGCTGCCTCCTGAGTCTGTTTCTCACTGAATTCTAGTGAGTCGAAGAACTGTTATGCTAGGATTATTTTGGCGAACTTGCTGGCTATGCTTTCAGTAATATCAAAACCTGGGGCCTCTTCCTCCGCTTCATACACTTCTTCCTCTGTTGATTCCCAGGGTCTCCAGGTGTCCTGCCGTGGTTGTGCAACAACATCATGTCATGGTGTTGGGGAAGTGGATTTTCGTTGATTGCTTGGCTTCCCATTTCAATCTCTCATGCGTTTTTTTTCCGCTGAAAGATGTCGCGAAGGGAGAAACACTCCTGCCTCGGGTGATCCACTCGACGATGGTAGTGGCAGTATCTGACATTGGTTTTGTCAACCTTATTGATATCCACAACCAAGGGTGGTAGTGTTACTTCCTGATTCTCCACCCACTATTCGAGTAGACCGATGATCTGTTCTCGGTTACACAATATAGGTGGTAATCGGTTTAGATATGTTCTAGGTCCTCGGTTACCTCGCCCCGCGTTGTGGGGATAAAAGTGGGGGGCCTCCTTGCTTCGGCGTTGACCATTGCACGACCGTTAAATAATGGGACCGATGCGGTATTAACTGTGTATTTCCACGTGTGATCCATATTACATAGGCTCATAACGTCCGTGCAGTCTGCTATTCTGGCTGTCGCTTCCTCTATTTCTACGAACGTTTGGAACTTGAAGTTGGCAAAATTCCACTTGAACATAGATGTCATTCCTCTCACACAAATTTTCACTAGAGTTTCTTCCTTGCTGTCTTCATGGCACTCGAGGGATGGGTTCCAGACCGAGTGATGAATTTTCCGATTTCCTCTTCCATCCTCTGGTTACACCTGCTGAGATCGATCACCGTGACCTTCTTCTTGCATGAAAAGCTATATATATATGCTTATCTAGCAAATAACACATTTTAAGAGCACTTTGTTGGTGATTCCAATGAGACAACATATTTTTCTATTATATAATTTCATCTATTCAGATCATACATATTTCAGCATAGATAAGCTTAATCCGAACTATTGTTGTCATTACTTCTTTAAAATTGTAAATCGTGATATGTTATGAAAATTCATGTTTATGTCGTATAAAACTGATCGAGGTGTCAAACTCGTTAAAAATAAATTACGTACTTCTCTTACGTTAACAAGTAGTACAAGGATAAGCAGGTTCGTTCATAAGAGAACGTTGACTTAAAGTTATCGATTAAGTTTATGAAAATAAGAATAATGCAAATTTACGAAAACAAGTAAAAGAATGCGATATGAGGATGAGAATGTTTAAGGAATCTTTCTCCACTAGTGAACATGAATGCGAGTGAAATCTTCTTCATAATATGTTTACTAAAAACCCTAGACAAGTTATAAGTTCAAAAAGTCTACTGAACTCCAAGGTCACTTCGTAGAATAAGTTCTCTACTTATTTCTAGCCAATTAAACCATTTTGAATAAACCTTTCCGACACATTAACATGAAGGCATAGATGAATATTTCTTATAAAGGATATCACTAGTCAAAACATATTATTTAGGACACTCCAGGCGCGGAGAAAAGGACGGATTACGCATGTAAATAAATATTTTACATATGAGATTCGTCCAATAGTTTGGGCGTGATTTGTAACGATAGTAACCTGTCAGTTTGGTTCGTATCCGTTTTCCCCCACTTCCCCAAATTTCCACCCCATATCGGGTAAAAACACGTAGGGAAATGCCACCCATTTTTTTGTGCTTCTCTCTCCTCTAGTAAGTAGAGTGACAGTGGTTGGCTTTAGTTCTCTCTATAGGGTCCCACGTACATGTGCTGGTCTCAATCACGGACACTGCTATCCTAGTGATGGAGTATTGAGTAGTCGCTACAGCTCACCAGCACATTGTAGATATACTCTTCTCTCTGGTTTCCATTTCTGTTCTTTTTTCTTCTTTTTTTCTACGCGTCTTTTGTAATCCACAACTTTTGGTTCTGGAACAACAATGCTCACCCTAAAAAGATCAAAACCCTAAATAAAGAAGAAAAATCTACGTCTGTAACTCAGATAGAACCTAGCTTTTCAGTTCTTTATTTCAGATTATCATGAAAAAAAACCATTTCCAACTTAGGGTTTTGACCCTATTTCTTCTGGTATTTCCATTACTATTGTTCACTGTGAAGTCTCAAACAAACCCTAATGATGTTGCTGTAATGCTTGATTTACAGAAGAGTTTAAGCTCTCCAAAAGATCTAGGTTGGTCTGATCCAGATCCTTGTAAATGGGTAAACATTTATTGTACTGAAAACAGGGTTGCGCGGATTCAACTTAAAGATTTTAGTCTTACTGGTAGTCTTCCACGCAATCTGAATAACCTAACATCTTTGGAAAGGTTAGAACTTCAAGGCAACCAAATCTCCGGTGATCTTCCGAGTTTAAGTGGATTGAGTTCATTACAAGTAGTAGTGGTAAGTAAGAATAACTTCTCTTCTATTCCTTCTGATTTCTTTTCTGGGCTTACGTCGATTCAAGCGATTGATTTAGATGGCAATCCTTTTTCATCTTGGGAAATTCCTGATAGTTTTAAAAGTGCTTCAACGATCGTAAATTTTTCTGCTAATTCAGCTAATATTAAGGGTAAAATCCCTGATTTCTTTGGAGAAGACAATTTTCCTGCTTTAGCATTATTTCATGTGGCTAATAATAATCTTGAAGGTGGAATTCCTAAAAGTTTTGCTACTTCTTTTATTCAATCTCTTTGGTTGAACGGACAGGCAGGTGATACTAAACTTACTGGAGATATCAGTGTTTTGTCAAATATGACATCTTTGTCCCAAGTTTGGTTACAAACTAACAAGTTTTCTGGGCCTTTACCTGATTTCACAAATCTAAGTAATTTGAGGGAATTAAATTTAAGAGATAACCTGTTTTCTGGTCCTGCTCCTTCATCTCTAACGGCTCTTAAAAGTCTGCAAATCTTAAGCTTGACAAATAATCATCTTCAAGGGCCTGTACCTGAATTTGATAGTTCTGTGAAATTAGATTTGAAGGTGGAAACAAACAGCTTCTGTTTGTCTGCTCCCGGTGATTGTGATCCCCGTGTTAATATATTACTTTCCTTTGCGAGGTCGCTGGGTTATCCTCTTAAGTTTGCACAAAATTGGAAGGGAAATGATCCTTGTGTGCAGTATTTGGGAATCAGTTGCAATGGTGGAAATATTACTCTTATTAATTTTCAGAAATTTGGTCTTACTGGTTCCATTTCTCCTGAAATTTCGTCGCTTAAATCGCTACAAAGAATTGCTCTTGCCGACAATAACCTAACTGGTACTATTCCAGCACAATTGATGACTCTGCCTAATCTCAAATTACTTGATGTTTCAAACAATCAGCTTTCTGGAAGGATTCCACCTTATAATAGTAATCTGATAGTGAATACAAATGGAAACCCAGACATTGGGAAGGATATCGCTTCACCTCCAGGAAGCCCATCTAGTGGTTCACCTGGTTCTCCAGGTAGCGACTCTGGTAGTTCAAGGGGTAGAAACAAGAAATCATCAATTCCAGCAGGAGCGGTTGTGGGTTCTGTATTTGGGGGAGTTTTTATATTTTCTTTGCTCGGAATGATCTGTTTCTGTCTGTACAAAAGAAAACAAAAGCGGTTTGGTAGAGTTCAAAGCCCCAATGCAATGGTTGTCCATCCTCGCCACTCAGGATCTGATCCTGAGATACTCAAGATTACTGTTACAGGTTCAACTGGGAATGCTGGTGGATCAAGTGAAAACTACAGCCAAGCAAGCAGCGTCCCAAGTGATACACATGTTGTTGAAGCAGGAAATATGGTCATTTCAATTCAAGTGTTAAGAAATGTTACGAACAATTTTAGTCAAGAAAATATTTTAGGTCGGGGTGGATTTGGAACAGTTTACAAAGGGGAATTAGATGACGGAACAAGGATTGCAGTGAAAAGAATGGAAGGTGGAGTTATGAGTGGGAAAGGATTGCACGAGTTCATGTCTGAAATTGCTGTTCTTACTAAAGTCCGTCATAGGCATCTCGTAGCTCTTCTTGGTTACTGTTTGGATGGGAATGAAAGGCTTCTTGTTTATGAGTATATGCCCCAAGGAACCCTAAGTCAACATCTTTTTAATTGGAATGAAGGAGTGTTTAAGCCTCTTGATTGGGCTAGAAGGTTAAGCATTGCGTTAGATGTTGCTAGGGGTGTTGAGTATCTTCATGGTTTAGCCCAACAAAGTTTCATCCACAGAGACCTGAAACCCTCAAACATTCTTCTCGGCGATGACATGAGGGCTAAGGTAGCTGATTTCGGTCTTGTTCGTAATGCTCCCACTGGGAAGTTTTCTATTGAAACAAAACTTGCTGGAACTTTTGGATATCTTGCCCCAGAATATGCAGGTAAGTTATTTGCTTTCCTAGAATATGCATTTAAATGTTTTTAACTGTATAATACATGCTTACTGCTGAGACTGAGACTGAGAAGCATTTATTTTTTCTGGAAAGTTTAAAAACAACCATATCAAACATAGGAATTGTTTCGATATCTCAGCTGAACTATCAAACATAAGCTGTGGTGGGAGAGTGGCTGGTTTCTAAGATTGTTAGTTTTCTTAAAGAACCGCAGGTGCAAAACTTTTCAAACTGCACGTAGAAGTCGAACAGTGAGTCTGTATCTCAGTTCTAGATCTAGTCTCTGATTTTCTACTTGGTGGTCAATTAGTTTGATTTATAGTCTTTCAGTACACATTTACACCTTTAATTTGTTTGAAAGATGTTGTATGATTCCAGTTAGTTACATATCTTCTAAATACTGTCATTTTCTTTTTAATAGTTGAAAATATGTCTTACTTAACTTTGTTTGAAAGGTGTCTTCATTCTTAGACAGTTCAGATGTCAATTTGTTTGATTACACATTTAGATAAAGGTAACTGTTAGATTCAGACATCCGAGAACCTTAATAGGTAAATTGACCGTCACACATCTGTGAAAGTCAATTCATAGGTACAGACATTCCGAAATCATATAGTTTTATGTTCGGTTTACCAAGAGATTCCTATGATTATTCACCAAATGTAATGTAATACTCAATACTGTCACTTTTTTATTATAGTAATTGTTTTGTTAGGTTAATCAACCTACTGATTTACCTTTTCCTAAGTTAGTGTTATTTGGAGCAAACCAGATATTCATTCTCTTTCTGTTTGAACAGCAACTGGAAGAGTAACGACCAAGGTTGACGTGTACAGTTTCGGTGTGATTTTAATGGAGCTAATAACAGGTAGAAAGGCACTTGACGAAACCCAACCAGAAGAGAGCATGCACTTAGTCTCTTGGTTCCGAAGAATGCACCTCGGCAAAGAAAACTTCTCTAAAGCAATTGACCCTACAATCGACATCACTGAAGAGACAATGGTCACCATTAAAACTGTCTCAGAACTAGCTGGTCACTGCTGTGCAAGGGAACCTTATCAAAGACCTGATATGAGTCACATAGTAAACACATTATCGTCTCTGGTGGAGCTCTGGAAACCAGCAGAGCCAGATTATGAAGACATGTATGGAATCGATCTCGATATGACACTTCCTCAAGCACTTAAAAAATGGCAGCAATTTGAGGGAAGCAGTAGCAATCTTGAAGCTACGCCTTCTTTCCTTGCCAGTGTGGATAACACGCAGACCAGCATCCCCACTCGGCCATCAGGATTTGCTGATACATTTACGTCTGCTGATGGGAGGTGAGAATGCTGGACAGGACAATCAGAATTCGGGAAGAAGTTAAGAGAGATTTAAAAGGAAAGAGAAGTTTCAATGTCTGTTGTTCATGTCTTTCTGGTTTTAGTCCCCACCTAATTTACGTTTGCTCTTCTTCTTTGGGTTATTATGTTATCGAAATCTTCTAACTCCCACAGTTCGTGGGTTCTTTTTCTGGTTGTCTTTTTATTCCAGAAATTCTCTTTCCTGCAGAATCTGGAGTCCTCATTTTGTTATATATTTACTTTTTTTTCTCTTCTTGGTGGTGATGGAAAATGGAAAGCTACTGAAAATAACGCTGGTGTTACTTCATCTAAATCTGCCTCTATGTCTTTGAGACAGAGAATCAGACCTCAACCTCTCGAGTCTTTCTAGGCCTTTTTTCTTCCTTCTGGAAGGGAAGCTAAGATTCCTGTTAGGGTGCAATTTTTTATCTGAAAATGGTCTTATAGTCCTATACCTGTCAGCGGTGTCATACGCCAAAGAACACATTGATTCGAACTCTTCCTATCAAAACGATATTTGATAGAAATTCTCACTAAAACAACATTCAGCTGAACAAAGTAAATGTAAAAGCATACTGCCATAGTCATTCCAATCTGGTAACAAAAACTTGACCAAAACAAAAATCTTTATTAACAACTTTTATACACACTGCGCTCCTACTATACTTCCTAATAGTGTAGGGAATGTGAGGGTGTAAGAATAAGGTGTTTGTAAAGTGCTAAAAGATACGAACGGTCTTCCCTTACTGTTTCTATATAAGGGTTTGTAGTCAGTTTATTAACATAAGTCTTATGGTGGAAGAATTTCATCTTCCAAGTTCAGTGCCATCTTACCACTTGGAATACATCATGGAAGCGTAAGTCTTATAGTGGAATTCCAAAGAAACGCTACTAACGCAATTCCAAATTACGTACAACAAAAACGCAATTCGAAATTGCATATGGGAAAAACGAAATTTTAAATGACGTTTGACTAGTCCACGGTCAAAATGCGATTCGGAATTGCGTTTATTAATATTTTTATGCAGAAAACTCTTCGAGTTTCCCTTCTTCTTTCCTTCTTCTCACTTCTTCTTCTCCTCTAAACAAAAGAAAAACCTAGATCCCTTTTGATTTTTTTTATAATCTCATGATAAAATTGGTTTGAATGGTTCAAAGGGTTTGCTATTAGGTTGATAAGGAATCTGTTGATACTTCTTTTCATCAATTTCATTAACAAGAGGTAAGTTAATTTGTTTTTCTTTTGTTTTACATTTTTTTCATGATTTGATTAAAATAGTTGATTGTTTGATCTTAATAGAGTGTTATATATGATTAGATAATCCCATCCATGAGTTATATATGACGGTTTTAGTATTTCTTCTCCCACTTTGATTCTGGGGTTTTAGTATGTATGTTTAGGTTATCAAATTGCCATGAACAAAGCATATTTAGGTTATCAAATTGCCATGAATAAAGCATATTTTTAGAGCATGAATTTGTATTGTATGATTACTAGATTATCAAATTAGAGCATGAATGTTTTACACGATAAGCATTTTTCAATATAGATTATAGATCAATTTATGGATTTGAGCGAAAACCCTTGGCCGGAGAAACATATTAGTCAAAGTGTCACTGCCGAAGCTATAACCCATAAAATTACATTTAGAAGTGGACGAGGTCAACTCGACGATTTGCATGAGATTGTGGTAAATAATGAGAATGCTAGGGTTGTTCTTTCAAGGTCCTAGTTTGAAAGATTATTTGAAATCAAAATGAAAAGAAACGATCAACAACTTTCTTTTGGAATTATAGAGAGGTGGTGGTTTTCCACTCATTCATTTCATTTCCCTAAGTTTGAGATAGGTTTTACCCCTTTAGATTTTGTTAGATTATCCGGCATTCCTATTGGAAATGGTTATCAAAGAATTCACCACAACCCTACAAATGGATGGACTCGGTAAAAGTATGATGAAATACATAATGAATTCATGGTTCCTTTGGGTGAATTTCTAAATTATAATGAGTATAAACCATATCTTTCTCTTAGTTGTCTCTCAATATATATTATGAGCTTTAAGGAAATTCCAATTACAGAAGAACATCGGGTGCATGTTACTAGATATTTTTTATTATGGGTTATTGGGAAAGTCTTGATGGCACGTTCTTTTACTAAAGTGAGCAAATGATGGTTGGAAGCTTTGCGTGATTTGAATGCAATTGGAAGATTTGATTGGGGTTCGGCTTGTTTCAGTCGTTTGTATCAGGACATGAATTCGGTTGTTTCCGGTAGTAAAAACATGGGTTGGACCTGGATGCTTATAGAGTATTGGTTTTACATTTATTTCCGTACTTTTACACCTTTGCTCAGAAAAGGTATCTGCCTCAATAAGTGGCCTGCAGTTATGGTATTTAGGCGTGATAATCTATTTTGGAAGAGAGTATTCAAAACTTATGTAGAATCTTTTGGAAATAAGAATGATATAATCGTTCACAAATTTCAAAATAGATATGTACTTTGAAGAAAGATATCAAAGTTTATGTCGGTCTCTTAAGAAATTTCCATAGAAACAATGCAAGCAGATGGGAAATTAAGGATATTGTAAGTGTTGATTAATTTACATGTATTCAATTTAATTGATTTCTTATAATCTAACTTGGTTGTTTTTTTTTGTAGAAGAGAAATGCTAGAATAGATTATACCGAAATTTATAACGGAAAACAATTAAGAATGAAAAAGTCTATCAAATTTTCAAATCCAACATTCCCGGATTCAATCCCAAAGAATACGATCAAACTCAACCTCAAGAATCAGAACCTAAAATTCCTAGTGGTAATGCCTCAAGTAGTGTTTCGGAAAGAACGGACCCTAGATGGTATGATCCGGAAGGCCCTCTTCGACCACCGGGAAAAAAAGCTCAACAAAGAGAGGCCTCAGAGGCATCAAACATCAGCGATGGATGTGACCGTATTTTGAAATATTTTAGTGAAGAAAATGCAAACAAGTTTGCAAGATTGGATACTCAAGAAAGGTATTTGCAAACTCTTATGAATGCAAAGAAGCAATCAGTGGATTTAGCATTAAAGAAACATGAATTCAAAGTATTGGATGTGGTGATTGAGATCTTGCCAGAATGGAAACAACAATTTATGTTGGATAAGCAAAATGAAATCTTGGTAAAACATGGTTATCCTTCTAGAACTCTTGGAGGAAGTTCTAGTAGTTCTATTGTTCGTCTTCGTTGAATTATGAAGGATTAGTAGTTTTATTTATGTTCTTAATTTGAAGTAGTTGAATCAATGGAATTTGCAATAGTTCAATTAATGTAATTTCGAGTAGTTGAATCAGTGGAATTTTAAGTATTTAATTTTATTACATCTTTACTTCAATTTGGTTTCAATACCACAATGGAGATGAACCTATAAATTTATTTTTATTGTCAAAATTTCATTGTTTGTTGAAGATAAAGAAGAGAAGAAGACTTAAAAAAAAACTAAGTATGGAATTGGCAAAATGGGTTAGTTTCTGTATACAAAAACTAAAAAACGCAATTCAAAATTGGGTTAAACGCAATTCCAAATAGGCGTTAAAGATCTCAGCCGCTGTATATTCAACGGCTCTTTCAGATCAACGGTTTATACAAAAACACAATTCCAAATAGCGTTCCACGACTAGTTTTTAAATTCCTATAAATTGAGCTCTTCTACTCGAATCAACCTACACCAAAATCTTAAGATTTTCCTATACATCTCTTCTAAAAAAATTCATTTCCTATCTTCTTTCAATCTTTAATTTTTTCTTGCAAGTATGACAAATTTAGTATCGATGAAGATTTAGCTATCGCAAGAGCTTGGTTGAATGTTAGTGTTGATCCAATTATGGGAAAAAAATGCTACAATCAATAATTTTTTGGAGAGAGTGTTTCAAGTTTATGTAGAAGATTTTGGAAATGGAAATGGAAGAACAATGCATAGGATACAAAATAGGTTTTCATTTATCAAAAGAGAAGTGCAAATATATGTAGGCATCATAAATTCAATTTATAAAAATTTACCTTCTGGATGGACTATTGGGGAATTTGTAAGTATTTTTCAACTACATACATATCTTAAAATTATTGATCTTCTAAATATAATACTAACCGAGATTATATTTATCTTTTTGTAGGAGGTGCATGGTAAAAATTTATACTTTGAGAATAAGAATAGATAATTCCGATTTGATCAAGTCTGTCAAATCCTTAAGGACGGTATTCCCCAATTTAATCCGGAACCACAACCCCGTGATCCTTCCGATGATGAAGCCTGAGAGATTCATGTTTGAATGTTTTATTGTTTTTAATGTAGTTTATAGTTTAATTATGTAATTTTTAATATTTTTAAATAGTGTTTAGTTATGTAATTCTTCTATGTTTCAAGTATTTTTTGATTAATGCAATTGAATTATATTTTCTAAAATTTTGAGTTTTTTTTTATTTATTGTTTGGATGAATTTAAATAGATTAATTATTAATTTTGGTTTTAAAAAAAATTCAAACAAATTAATTTAAACAAGTGTAAACGTGGTGCTAAAAACAAACAATTTATTTTGGGTATGGTGTAAAAAAAGTGTAAGATTAAAAAGTTCAAACAAGAAAAGATAAAACGCTATTCGGATTAGCGTTCAACGCGATTTGGAATTGCGTTTTCAGAAACGCAGTTTGGAATGCCGTTGTACGCAATTTTGAATAGCGTTTCTGACAGATATTACGCAATTCCGAATTGCGTTCAACGCATTTTGGAATATCACTTTCTCTTGGAATCCAAGCTCTCTTTCGTAAAACTGTAGAAGAGAATTTGAAAAAAACGTAGAATAAAACTATTGGGAAGGCATATGACTTGATATTCCACACTTTTCCAAGCTTGGAATGACTTGGGTTCTATCGTAAAACATTTTAATGAAAAAGATTTATCAAAATGTAACCAGTGATCTTAATTTCATTACTTCTTTATAATAACCCTCAAATTTGCTAGTATAATTTATTGAGGTAAAAGGCATGATTATGACCCAAAAGTCTTGGTGATGGCTAACAAATGATATGAGGCTTAACGTCTAGACTCTAGACATGTCTCATCGGACTACGGAACCCTATTTTTTCTTGGAGCTACTGATTTATCCCATTCTAAAATAATAAAAATACTAAAATACCCTTTCTGGTTAAAATCAAATTATATTTCTATTCTTAAAATTTAAAATTCCTAATTTATGCTTTTTTCTTTTAAAACCGATTAAAATTGGAAAAAACAAAATCAACCGAATTTTTATCGAGCCAAATCTTTTAAAAATATTTCGATTTAAATATGGTTATTCTTTTAAAAATATCAGATAAAATTTAATTTTTACCTGCTAATTGTAATTAATCGACACATAAAATACTTCCAACATGTCAATTTTGGTTTACGTAAATCTTTAAATTTATATTTATATTAGAATTGACATATGTTTTTTATTGTATCTATGATCGTGGATGTGGTTCTTCATTCAAATATTGTATGTTTTGGGTAGGTCTGTCAGCGGTACTTAACGGAACGGATAGTGGTTGTCCCGTATCCGAATTCGTTAATTTTTACCGGATATCCATATCCGATTATTATCCGACGGATAAGAGAAATTCTTTTTTGTATCCGTATCCGTTAAGATTAACGGATATCGGATAATCCGATAATTATCCGAAAAACCAAATAAGAAGAAAAAAAAACATCTAATTTGGTTGTGTGTATTTAATCACTTCTTCTTCTTGTGATTCTAAAATTGTAACACAAAATTAATTTTGATTAATTTTTTATTCTTTCATTTTTTTTAAACAAAATCATCAACACACCTAAAATATTAGGTAAATTTGATTTATAATAGTAGTTTTATATACATATATTTATGTTATCGGATATCGGATAATTATCTATAGTATAATGGTATTATTGTATCCGTATTTGATAAAAAAAATATTATCTAATAAAATATATGTATCCACATTCGATATCCCAACTTCGGATTCGAATAAATGCCATCCATCGACAAGCCTAGTCTTGGGTTTCGTAGTCCGATCATATACATATAGGGCTTTAAGCCTCAGATCATCTATGGTCCGATGGACCCATTTACTGTTTTCATAGCTGGCATCACGCAGTTTTGTAGTGCAGCGGGTGGTGTTAGTTCAATCGAATCTTAGAAAGCAGCCGAATGACTTCTTTGCTGGCAGAAAGGTGTGTAGGTCTCTATCAAACCCGTCTTGAAGTATATTGATTTAATATTTTCTGTCTTTTTGGCGTGTATACATTCATTTAACATATCGAGGAAAAGCCAAAAATCACTTGTACATTTTGCACAGCACATAAAAAGCCAGTGTCCAAACTGCAATCTTTTTTTTTTCTGAAATACCAGTGTCCAATATGATTTGGGGGCAAAAGTTGGGGCACCATGTTGGAGCCATATCGACCCTTGGTTGCCACATGAAAATGGTTCCGACGTTCTGTTAACAGAGCTGGTAAACAATAATTTTCAACATGGACCAATTTTAATAGTCTAATGTAAACCGATAAAACTTATAATAAATTGATTATATAACATATATAATTTTATTTATGGATCTAGAAGACAAGTAAAATTAGATATTCTTTTAACATCCAAATTTATTTTATATACTTTCCTAATATTTAAAATTGGGTATTCTATCCAAATTGTCTAATTAAATTTTATATTAGATCACTAAATTACCCTTATTTGTTTGTTTGTTTGAAATAGTAACATGTAAAATGTAAATTGTAAATTTTGATGATCAAACGGTACAAAAGAATGAATGTTCTCTTTACATGCACCAATACTTAGCGCATGTATTAGGCATGACTCATGCATGTCATCGTTATCAAGCAAAAAATTAAAGTGCTAGTTAATTTAGCTAGGGCTTCATTTTAAGATACCTTGTATCATATGTTCCTGCTTCATGCTCTTGTACATATGTTATTCATCAACACCATATATCACACTTATTAAAACCCTACTGTTTTTAGCTTGTTATTTAGCTAGCTAGATCATGAATAACCTTTATGGATATTAACATAAATAGATCCAGCAGATCGCGAGAAATGCGATCAAGCTGGCTCAGTGCTGACCACAACATATACCTGAAGATGACTCTTAACATGTGATATCGTGAGTCCCCTTACATCCATAGTTTCTAAAACCAACTTTGGTGTAGCCTCTGTAAGCCCATAGACCAAAAGAACAATTAGAGAGGAACCAAAACAACTAATAATTAAATGAAAGATTAATTAAAGCGAGATTTTCTTCCAAGGTAGCAGGTCTTATATCTTAATATGAGCCTTCCAAGCTTTTCTGATTTGATCAAGTTTTTCTGGAAAATTCGATAGATATATGTAGTTAGAGAAAGGAAGGGTACAACTACTTACTTTCTTCTCCCCTCCCTCCCACCTAAAATGATCAAACATGAATTTGTAAAATGTTATCTAGTGTATGCCTATAAAGATGGCTGATACTAAAGTTTATATCGTGTATTTTAGGGTAATAAACCTAGATTCATCTAAGATGAAATAAGTTTTGGCTAGGATGAATCTGGTTTCATCATGCATATCCTGTTAAAATCAAACATGAATTTGTACATCATATTATACTTTACAGAATAAACCAGGATAACAGAGTATCCTGGTTTCATCCTGCATATTCAGACAAAAAATATGTTTTCTTCAAGATGTATCTGGTTACATTCTGCATATTCTGACAAATAAACATGTTTTTCTCATGATGTATCTGGTTTCATCCGGCACATTTAGATGATTATTTATTTTTATAGTGAATGTTATAGTGGTGTTTGTTGTATTTTATTACTATTGAATGTGGTGGTGGCAATAATGTAGTGTTTGTTGCGATTGAGAATGTTGGTAGTGGTGATGGTTGTGCTAGATCTTTATATTTTATATGGAACGGATGGTAGAAACACCGGTTTTACCTATATTTATTTTGTTCATCCAAGAATGACACTAGATGCAACCAGTTTCATGTTAACTATTTTTTAAATAATTTCTTTTTATTAGTTTAAGTCATGATGCATCCAGTTTCATCCAAGCTATTTTTCGAATAACTTTTTCTATTTTATATAATTCAGAATGCAACCAGTTTCATCCTAGCTATTTTCTTTCAAAAAAAAAAACTTTTGAATTTACTATCAACAATGGACCTTGTTTTGTAGATAATTTAAAACCCTTTCTTGTTTTGTGATTTGTTTTTAAATTGGAGAGAGAAAGGATAAAAAAGAAAAAAAATATAAAGATGAGGGACATAATTGTCTTAGTTTTTTTATGTCCATTTCACCATTTCTTATTTTTACTTGTCCACTTCAACCATATTTTAGAGAATCTTGGGCAATAGATCCATTTTCTCTAAAACTTAGTCATCCAAATCCCTTTTAAAGATTTCACTCAGACCTTAAATCTCACCCCTTGTTGATCTCAGTGGTGGAGAAAATTGGTCCGTTTTTAGATCATCCCTTGGTCCACCTTTAGATTGACTGTTTTCCAATGATGATTTTTTTTTCTTTCTAATATTAGTTGTAAGAATTTTGAAAAAACCATAAAATAAGATGAACTAAAATAAAAAAATCTTTTATCCAAATCTTTTATGATTGCTAAAATATTTTTATTAAGTTATGTGTTAATACATTAGTTTAGTTGAATTAACTGAGTATTAATAACTAATGAGATTAAAATTATAGATTTAAGTTACTATTAGTATATTAGAATAATAATGAATGTGGTTTTAGATTATGAAGTTTTTTTTATGCAGAATCTGCTAGGTAGTTGATTTTTGTGGATATGTAAAATAAAGTCTCAATCAGTTAGGTCTTCTGTTAGATTAAGAAACCTGATTTAGGGGCTCCTCAATTCATAGAGGGGTTCTTCATATAAGAAGAAATAGAGACATTTGAAGTAAAATTCAAAAACTCCTTATCCATAATATTTTTTATAATGGCTAAACTACCCCTGATTAGTTAGTATTAGTAAAACTAATTAGCTAATAGATTAGGCCAAACATAATTAATCTTAAATAATCTTATACTTAATGAAATCAAATCAATTTAATTTTTTTTTCTTTTTGGTTTGGTGGGAAGAAAAATTAGAAGAAATGTAAGATAATTTTGTAGGTTTTTTTTAAAAAACCCTAGATTTTGATTCAATCAACTAGAGTAGTGAGGTATACCTCTAACTTAAACTCTTGGTCTTTTAATGGCTCAAATTTGATGAATTACGTTATAAAAGATGATTTATTTTTGATTCAGAGAATTTCACGGTTGAGTTTTCATGTCGAACCCAACCGTAAAAGCCATTTACGGTTGGGTGTTCTTCCCAACCCAACAGTAACAATTATTTCAAGGATGAACACCAAATCGTAACAGTTTTACGGTTGGGTTTTAGCATCGGACCCAACCGTAAAACTGTTACGGTTGGTTTTCCAACCGTAAATAATCCTCAACAATAAATGTTAACTAACCAGAAGAATTTACGGTTGAATTTTACAATAGAACCCAACCGTAAATAATCCTCAACAAAAAAAATTTGACATATGCAAAATTATTTACGGTTGGAAATCAGAATTAAACCCAACCGTAACTTTCAAAAAATTTGTAAGTGCAATTTTTTTTACGGTTGGGTTCAGAATCGAACCCAACCGTAAACTTTGATCTTCATCTCCTACCTTTAAATTTACGGTTGGGTTTGTTTAATAACCCAAAGGTAAAACGAAGAACAAACCAGTTACGGTTGAGTTTTCCAATCAAACCCAACCGTAAATTTTTCCTGTAACCCAAGTTCTTCATTAGTTTGTTTAGTTTTATCCGGATTGTCATCACTAGTACCTTCTATACCTTTAGTAGGATTCTTCATCACTAAATTTAGAGTTTAATCGACGACGAAATTTTGATTCGATGGAGAAATTCGTTAAAATGGAGAAGGAGGAGATATGGAGGGAGAGGGAAAGGTTTTGAATTGGAATTGAAATTTTGTAAGGTTTTGTTTTGTTTAAGTTTTAATTGATTGAAGGGAAAATTAGACTTTTTAATACATAGAAGGGTAATACGGACATTTAACATATCCCCTAGGACACCCCTTAACGGATTTTTGGGTCACCTTATCCAAGAAGAGCCCCTCTATGAATGAGGGAGCCCCTATATGAGGTTTCTAGAATAAGTGGGCTAGGTCCATATGCTTTTAAGTACTTTTAATACCTCTACAAACGCAAGAAAGCTATATTCTACTTAGAGCCAAAAGTGGACGGTAGAGCTTTCATAATAGTATCTGATGATGATGTGATAGAACGGAGGACCAAGAATAAAAAAAGTATTTAAGATTGCCTTCGAGAGTTTAGAATCAATCAACTGTCCATCCATCTTTAAAAATTTGGCTGATTTTTATGTTGTTCTACACGTATGAAAACTGATTTTTATGTTGTTCTACGCGTATGAACACTTTTACCGGCTAGGTATTCCTGATCAAAAACTTAATCGATTTTTATGAAATTCATAATGGGTTAGGTTTTGATTTTTTAACCTAGCCGATTTTTATGGTGTTTTTCATATATGATAAATAAAATCATAATTGACTAGTTTTGAGTTTTTTGACCTAGCCGATTGTGGTGATATCTATCTGTAAACCAAAAGCAAGTTAATAAATTAAATGTAAATTAGATCTACGTAGTAGAAATGATAATATTGGTAACATGTTTAAATTAAATGGAAACTTCGTCACTTATTATATACTATTGTTGACGATGGATTTTTAATAAGGAATAAAATTATAAAATTGTCTTCTCCCCAGCAGCAAAAACATAGAAATATCCATGTATATTTTTGACCTTGTATCAAAATATGAGCATTGTATTTCTACATATATTCCGCAAGAGAATTAAGAATATAGTCTCTATAAATAGCTACATGCGTTCTATATTGATCCCGTATCCCCCCTCTCTCTTTATATATATATGTCATATCAAACTAATCTCAAGTCGCATGACTTCCACAAATGAATTCCTTAAACTTGTTTCGAATATGCATCAATGTTCAAACAACATCAATTTACTGCTATACGCAATAAGAAACAACATCCAAATAGGTCATATTTACTACACCAAATCAACATCCAATATCCGTCTAGAATGTTTAAGACATTTTCAACGATTTCTAATTAAACCAAAATTATTTTTCTATCCATTTAAAGCGACATATAAATTAATTGAGCGACATTTTTTGTTAGTCGCTTCATATATCAACAACACTTATTATCCGTCTTAATAATTTTGCTCCGAACATATATTTTTTATGCTACGCTTATATACGTCTCAAATTTAAATTATATATTTTTTTAAAATCCTAATTTTACAAATGGGAACTACCAAATTCAAAATTTCATTGAAAGGAGCCTTCAGTCCCCAAGTGTAGCTTACTTGGATCCGCTACCAGCCATGAAATATTTTTACGGTCTCGTCATGGGTCCATGCTTCCAGGAATTTGACAGGGAAAATTTAGAGCCGTCATTTTTTGTCGTTGAAGCGCTGGGGCTGGAGCGAATATCTGAATTGAAGTTAAAGATATCATTATCGTCTGGTCTGTTGAGCTGCAACATGGCTGTTCTCCGACCTCATAAGAGTCTTGTCTTTTCGTGATCCTTAGACTTATAAGCCTACTGTATTCCTCTGGTGGTGGTAATGAGATGCTTGGAATAGCAGATGAATAGAATTCTTCGATGACGTCGAGGACGAAGAGATGAGATGCGAGGTGCCTTCTTGATAATGTGGATCCATGGGCGTCATGGATTAAGTGTTCATAAGCGTCTCTTGAGCTATCTTCTGAATCTTCAATTATTGTAAGGTATTGGCTGCGGTGATCAGTCCCAGTCACACTTCTCTTTAGTTAATGAAGTCGTGTTCTTTGAAGTGAGCTTGGGGTGCGTCCTAGCCTCGTCAGGGAGTTGCAGGTGCCTATCAGTTATGACATAGTTGAGGGCAGTGAAGATACCTTTGCATAGTGACTTTGAGAAGTATAACATCTCGCCAAGGTTGTGACTCTTCGGTTAACATGCTCCCGGAGAGAGTGAAGTTCCTGACGGGCACAAGTTTCTCGCAAAGGGAAAACTATGAGAATATTGGAGTTGGCTTTAGTTTATGTTGTTGTTGTTGTAGTTGTTGTGAGGCTTTGGATGGACCGTGGAGTGAAGATGGTCATTGGGATGGTGCTAGGGTAAGTCTGAAGATGTGGTTGAGTCTGATGGTGATTACTTAACTTGTGAAGCTTGCTGAGACGAATCCTTCCCCTTTACCCCTTCGTTGCTGAGAGCGCTATGGATGGTTGGACGTCGTATTGCTTATTCACTAGACACCTGCTCCCTCGGGTATCTCAACGACTTTCTTTTCTTAGCAAGTTTTGTTCACTCTGGTGAAGCAGGATTAGTTGCCGCCGAGTGCTTAGAGGCCTCATGTAGTTCAAAGAAAGTTTGGGAACGCAATTTTTTTTTTTTGAAAGAGCACGATAGAGAAGAATCGATGCCAAGCTCCACCAACAATTATAGTTCATGAATTATAAAAGTCAAGAATCTGGATCTTGAATCTATGTACGTAGTAATTAGAATATTCGTCGTTTCTATGGAACAATCTTCTCATATCGGACCATTTCTAGCCCCACAATAGAGTGAGAATGGGTAGAGATATATTCCATGGTGAAGGGATCTTTTGGATGAAGAGAGGGTATAGAGGTCGATAATGATAAAGTGAGGCTAGACTCTCCTTGCCTAGATATTATCATCTTTATGGGTGACGAAACTAGATTGCTGGCTCTTTAGTTTCTCAATTTGAACGAGGATCTCGTCATCGTCTTGAATGTTGATTCTGGAGCTCTTGACGCTGGTCGTCTTGGGAACGTTGATTGATGCATATGGTGATGGCTTTGCTCCGGAGTCAGTTTCTCTATGAGAGTTTTGAGAAAGGCGAGGATCTCCTTTTGAGCTGCTGCCATCAAATCCATAGTAATTGGTAGATATGGAGTATTCCGGTCTTCTTGAGGAATCTGACCGGAAAGATAAAAGGTGATAGTTGGAGTAACACCAGGCAGGGACGGGCCTCGCAAGGGGCTAACCTAGGCTATAACCCGTCCCTTTTCCTAGCCAATATTATTTTAGTGTATATATATATATATTTGAAATTTTAGTTTTACCCTATTCATACCAAGTATTCCAGTCTACTTAATGTATTTTTAGCCATTTATCATTTATTTTATCCCATTTATAATAATTTTTAGCCTACTTAGTGTAGGTTCTTACTTAAAAACAAAAAAATACCTTCTTTTCAACACAATTATCTCGTTTTTCTTCTGTAAATTATAAATTTCTTTCGGTGATCACTCTTCGTTATTGATTTTGTTCGTTTTATTTTTAGTTTTCTATCTAACTAGTATTCTATTTGTGACTCAAAACTAACTATGTGATTCGTTATAAAAATTTTACCGTGGCCTTTGGCTATCTTGCAAATTATTGACAATCTAGCCCTATCCAAGAAAGAATCCTAGGTTCGTCCCTGACACCAGGAGTGAAAGAAGTGGAATTAGGAGTTATCAGAGTGGTTTCCTTGATATTGACAGAAAAAAAATTGATAGTTTTTGAACCCAACCTAATCTCAACCGTTTCTGAAGAAGATGATTTTGTGAATGAGAGGTTGATCTCCCGTTGTGGTGGCCAATTGTTTTAGGGTAAAAAAAAATTGTACTGAGCAAATAGGTTTGAGAGATCAAAATCGAACAAGATGACCCTAAACCGAGAAATGGTCGTTGACATCCGGCTTCAGTCACAAAGGTGGAGATGATTGGTTGATCTTAGGGGAAGGAAGCAAAAAGGATGAGAAATCACTCTGTGATGAGAAAGTGATGGTGTGTAGTTCAAGATTGAATTTATGACTATAAAACTGGATTATCTTTGGAATAGATCTATTTTATAATCTTGATACTTGTTCCGAATAAATAAAGCTATCTATTTTATAGTCTTGTCGTAAACACACTGACTTCTCGTAACTCGTGGAAGTTGTGAATAAATGGAGGAGGTGATGATCGTGGAGATTGTAGCGGAGCCATGTCCGCTAATTCAGGAGGACTGTATGACACTATTCCTCATCCTCTCAACTGCTCATAACCGTCCTACTACTTATTATCTTCTCGTCGTGGATATGTTGCCAAGTCGCACGTTTTCGTGGCCCGCCAAACCAATACCCCAATGAGAATCACCCCATGTGACATATTTGATGTCTCGTAAAAAAATAGTAAAGTCATGGACTACTACTATTTTGGTCAGGTTAAGTCCATGACCTGCTAAAATAGTAGAGCCATTTGCTCAGTTCACTAAGTGGTTAAGTGGGCTGATCAGTGTCGAGTCCAGTGAAAATAGTAAGTCTAGTATCATACTTTATTGATATGATTTGAGTGCTGAGCTCTGATGAATAGGATTTAGGCGATAAAGCTCTAAGCGACGATTTGTATGTAGTAATGCCGACCACGGGCCGTAAGCCAGGTACTCACTAATGATATGAATGATCAATGATGGTGTTATAGGTGATCTCATCTGAGAGGCTCACTTGTGAAATATTTGTGACCCAGAGCATCAAGGGGATAAATCACTTATGGGTAGTGAGATAAAGAAGTTTCCATTGTACCAAGCGTGAGAGATATTAGGTGCCAACACTAGGCTAGCGTTAGGAAAATACTAGGGTAGCGATAGTGCTAGGTTGGCGCTGGGAAGTCTCAGTGCCATAGCATAGGCTGATGCTGGCTTAGTGCCAACGCCGTTTAGATTAGGATGGTGCTAGAAGTCCCAACGCCATAGTATAGGCTGGCGCTGTCTTAGTTCCAGCTCCGTAGAATAGGCTGGCGCTGCCTTGGTGCTAGCACTATAGAGTAGGATGGCGCTGGCAGTGCTAAGGACGTGATGCATCATTGAGGAACATTCCTAAAGTGATGAGGCTCTCTTAAGGTTCAATCTTCGAGCTTTGACGCTTCCCCAAGATCTTGTCATCAAGGATATAAAATCGAACTAAGATACGTTTCTGAGGATAAGACATTGATCTAAGATACATTCACAAGGATATGTCATCAAGCTAGGATGCGTCCTTGATAATTGGACATTAGCTATTCCCATGATATGACTTATTTGGATGTGGTTTCATATTGTGTACATTATCAAATTTATTTTGTTTAAAAACTGATGCACATTCAAAACAATTTCAAGGAATTCAATCACGAAAGTTATACGACTTGATACTAGTTCAATATGGCATGAATATATATGTATATATTTAGAGAGGCTACGAGATCAATATAGAACGCCTGTAGCTATTTGTAGAGACTGCTTTCTTACTTCTCCTGCAAAATATATGTCGAAATACATTGTTTCATATTTTGATATAAAGTCATAAATATGCACGGATATTTCTACATTTTTTTGTTGGGAAAGAGGGAAATTTTACGATTCTAGCCCTTATAAAAAATCCATGATCTACAACGGGGAAGATTTCTCAACTTGTAGGATTTGCAATTTATTCTTCAACTTCATTATGAGTAGTTAATTTTATTGATCATGGTTGAGCTTGATGTCATGAACATGAGTTATTAAATTATATAAGGTTATTTATATAAAGTTTATTGTTAATTTTCTACTGTGATTATTATATGAATTGTTTTCAAGTTGCTCGAATGCGCAATCGACTATCTAGTTGATGGTTTATACTAGTTAAGAATTCTTCGATCCGTAACTATCAAGTATTCAAAACAATAAGTAATAATTTTTGGTTGTTGACGATTGGATGTTGTTGAAAAACTGAGAAATACAAAATTACCTTAGCTAACAATCCGAGCTTATGAGTGCATGGGTAAGTCTTACCCTAATTCATGGAACTTAACACTTTCGAGTCGATTACACTTAGAGAGCCTATTCTAAGTGGTCGATTTAGATTGTATCCTCTAGAGAGATTATTCTAGTAGGTGACTGTGGAATTGATTAGGATAATTGAGCTTATAACTATCCTAGGGTGGTGATAAGTGAAATATAACAGTAAATCGATTGTGCTCTATTTCATTGATTGAAAGGGATTCTTTAATCATTTCATCATCATATTTGCGTTCTTTATTCTTGCTTTCATAATTAGTTTAATTTATTTTTTATAAAATCATAAAACCCCCTTGTTTTACATAAGAAAATCAAACATATAACAACCCAATCCTATTTGTGGAAACGATCATTTCTTAACCTTGCTTCACATAAATCTTAAATAACAAGAAAGTAATAAATTTGACGTGCATACGACCACATCAGAAAGCAATGTTCTTCATAATTTGAAGTTTTTCTAAGCAATATAGCCCAAAAGCCACACATATTTAACTTAGGTTAAGCTTCTACACATAATCGTATGGCAATATCCCATCGTTAACAACTATATTGTGCTTCTTGTGACTAGAGTTCTTCGACAATTCCGGATCTCAAACCCTAGACTTGCTTTAGATATGAAAATAACCATTCAATTTGCAACTTAAACGAGCAAGTCTTCAATCATATATAACAATATAAACAGTAGAACATAAACGATAAAGAGATCATTAACATTAAAACTTACCATCCAGATTGATTTACGAGTCTAGGACTTAGGATTACATCCCTAACCAGTAAAGAAATTTACCTACTCATGGGTTTTTGAAAACATAGGGAAAATATACAAAAGAATGGGAGAAGGAGAAGAAAGTGTCACGGTTCCTTCCCTAAAAGGGAAAACCCTAATTCGCTCCAAACCCCTTTTATTCTTGTATTAGAGATGATATGATATGTGTGGTATGATCTAGGAAGTTTTCTTATATAGGAAACCAATTATAGGAGTGTTCGTGCTCAAACTCCGGTCATACTAGGTTTTGGAAACTCATTGAAATTCGAAAATATATAAAAACCCGTCAAAAAATACCAAGTTCACGTAATTTTCTCGGATACCTGACCCTCTGAGGCAATTAAAAGTTTCTGAATTTTCCCTCAGTCACCTGACCATCTGAGGCACATATGGTTCCTCGGTCACCATCATGTTCGAAAATATTTTGAACTTGTTTTTCTCATAACTTCTTCATATGACGTCGGAATGACCTCATTCTTCCATCTTTGGCTTCGTGTATTCGTTCTCTTTAAGATGGTGGGAAGAAATTGTGGATTGGAATAAGTTCCATTTGGTTTTTGACCCTTCTTCCTTTGTAGCACTTCACTTCCTTGTTTATTCTAACACTTTGTAGCTCCTTTTTGGATGATTTACCTAATAAAAGACATAAGCTAGAAATAAAAAACATAATACAAGGTAACATTCAAGAATTATGCAAACATAAACATGGATTTGATACTAAGAATATGTGATAAGTGCATAATTTGCATGATGCAAGTGTCAAATCCATACTAATATTTGTATAACTATTGCATATTACTTGTTATTACTCTTGTTTTCTTTTATTTGTTTATATTAGGTGAATCATCCTAATAAAATTAAAAATGGTTATGAAAGAGTTAATTGGTGAAACACTCAAAGTATCCAAGTGTCTAGAGCCAAGATAAGTGGAAGAAATGCGATGAAAATGAGCAAAGAACGTTGAAAAACATAAGAATGACTAATAATTGAAAATTCAAATCCAGGATTTCATCTCAACATCTTATATATAATTGAAAGGCGAATCCAACACAAAAATAATAAGGTCATTCCGAGTTGTACGAAGAAGTTATGAGAAAAATGGTCAAACCAACTTGGATTTGGTTTCTGTTGGGCCTGTTTTGGGCCTGCGCGGGAAGAGAAAGAAGGCATGCGTTTTGGGCTTGCCTTTGACGTGAAAATAAGGGTTTTGGTTGGATTTTGAGGCGGTTAAGTGTCTTAATTGGATAGGTATTAAGAGGAGGTGTTAGTATTTATGAAGGTTAAGTTTTCTACTTGGATAAGGATCAAGAGGAGGTTACAAAAGCCTATATAAATGGGAGCCTAGATACAACTTTCACACAAATTTTTTGCTACAACACAAGGAGGCAAGAAGAGAGGCTAGCATAAGAGGTTAGGGTTTACCATGCCAAGGGAAAACCATTGTGATTTCTCGTTTTCTCGTTTTCTTCTTTCTTTGTATGAGTAACTAATTCTTCTATTGATTAAGAATGATTTCAAAGCATGAATAATGAGATTTTAATTGTTTTTACAAGTTTATTCTGTGTATTTTTCTTGTCGATTGTCTCTATTATTTTTAGTGTTTAAGAATTATTAATGAGTTATTTAATTGACCATTTAAATAACTCATTAATAATTCTTCTACTAGTATTGGGTTGTTTGATATGTGTGATTGTCACTCAATTCTTTACACAAGTATTACATCGTAAAATCTGGCAAAGGGATTCTGTAAACTGATTGTGAATAGAGATGACAATAGTAAGCAGACCGTGCCTATGCGTCTGATGCTAGGATCAACCTAATTTACAAAGTGTCAAGCGTCCAATTAATTTACACCTTGAGAGCCTATTTGGTTAGTTAGATAGAATCTGGTAGTCGAGCACTTCCGTATCCAGTGACAACAGGAATTCCGGGGACATCATAGCTTATTGCTAATTTAAGGTTGGTGACAATATAAATTTAACAAAAATTTAACGAGTATCTTAGTTAAGTTTCTTTTCAGTGACGATGAAGATTCCTTAATCGTTTTTCTTTTTATTGCTTTAAATCAATTTTTATTTTCTTTTATTATTTATATTGTTCTATAACCTAGAAATCCTTCATTTGATACTTTTAACAGCTAGAAACTCACTGTTTTTCGTGGGAACGGACCTATTACCACTATATTACCAGTTAATTATGTGGAACATAAGTAAATCAATTTATTGTGTAAACGACGGGCATTAAATTTTGGCGCTGCTGCCGAGGAGCAGTCAATAACTTTTACTTGTTACTTTCTTGGTTTGTTTAATTTTTTTTTTAAAATTTTTGTTCTTTTTTTTAAAAATTTTAGATTATTTTTTTAGGCATAATTAATTATTTTTGTTTTGTGTTCACAGTAGGTTAATAGTATTCATAGCCCGTCTAGAACGGGAGGTAAATTCTATAAACATTTTGTGTACATAATTTTATTATTATTTTTAGTTAATTTTAACTAATATAATTTTGTATCTTTATTGTGTTTCCTTTTTGGAAATAACATGTGCGGTGTACAAAATCAATCATATCACAGTGGTAATCAATTTGATACTAACCAATATGGTTTCAATCTCAGTCTTGTGATAACTACCAAATATACCAGGGAACCTTATGTTGTGATAAATATTCCACGGAACCTTATGTATATTCTCATGCATACTCACAATCTTATGGTGTGTATGTAAATGAACAATCACAAGGATGTGAGGATCGTTATGCTCTTGATAAAAAATTCTATAGTTTTGCAGAATGGATGTGTACCATGATGAGAGGGCTTCAACAAAACATACAAGAGCCACTACAAAAAAATCAGCAACACTATAATTGGGAAGAATCACACCAAGCAATTCAAAGGAATATGAATAACTTAAAAAGACAAGTTGCTCAACTTGGTGAAAAAAGGGATGTGGAAGAAGTTTGGCTTTAAAACCAGAATCATTCTGAAATTTTTAAAGACGATAAAGTCCATTTGGTCGATAATGATTATGAAGATGAGCAACCTTTCAGAATTTCGTGTAACAATGATGAAGTTACTCCAGATCCAAATCGTAATAATGATCATTCTCCTATTTAAAAGAAGGAGACTTGGTATAACCAAACCATTGTTGAAAATAGTCTAACATATTCAAACGCATATCAATATTGCAAAGAATATCTGGGTTACACTATTTTTAGGCCGGTTGATTTGCAAGCAGTAGACTTAATTATTTTTTAGTGGAAACCCATACATAATACCCTAAGATTTACACCAACGAACTAGATTTTCTAGGAGAATATTCTTATTTTGATAACAAAAGTGTTGAAAAGGTGGCAATCGAGAATTCAAACCAAATTGATTGATTTCGTGGAAGACCCAATTGAGATTGCCAAAGGATTATATGATGTTGAAATTTCGGTTGAAGCAAAAACTGACGAAGAATGGCTTTTAAAAAGTTTGATAAAAAACCACGATATACATAAGGTAAATAGTTCATTGGGATTCTGTAAGAATGATGACGATCCCATAATACAAGAGATCGTAAAAGCTTTCTCTAATCATTTGCATAATTCTATATCTTTTGATCCTCCTTCCTCAATCTAAATAGTTCCCCAAAGAGTTGTTAACCCGATTTTTAAAGAGCTACCTCACTTAGGGTTGGATATATATGTGCTATTAAAATTCTTAAGAATTATTTTGCTTCTAACCATCCACTACTAGATGTGTTTGATTCTAACACTGTACAGGTTCACTGAGAGGAAACCGTAGAAGTTCTTTTTTTTCTATGTTCTCTATACACTTCCAAGTATAGAAAAAACTAAGTATGTGGGTAACTTACATAAAATAACAACTTCAGTATTTATATCATATGCTAACGTTTGTGTGAAGCTGTTATTAGAACTGAAGATCGTTATTTGGGCGTGGAGCCTCAAATTTTCAGATTCTTGGTAAACGAGCGAGTAGAGAGTGAGGCTAAGAACGTTAAACTAAGCACTTAATGGGAGGCAACCAATTAGTTTTGTGTTTCCATTTCTTTAGTTTTTAGTTTTTATACTTTAGTTTTTAGTTTTTTATAGTTTGCATATCATATTTGCACTCCCATGTTTAATTTCATAGAGTCCTAAATATATAGTGAAGAAACTTTTAACGAAAAAAATTTAGTTAGAATTTTTTTGACCGTGAGACCGTTCAATGTAACGTCTCTAGAGACTTCGTTCAGAGTCCGATTGAGTGATTGACCCCAACTTTTGAAGGGGAATACTCACATTTATTTTGTAAAAATATAAATCTAAAGTTGGAGTATGTTAGGATGGAGCAATTGGCGTGGTAATTTGAGTTCCAGATTTTTTTCAAAAAAATTTCCGTTGCATGTCAATCGTTCCAGAGGCCATAAATGTTAGGCCATTTGTCGAAACATTGTGCCCTTTTGACATATTATAGAAAAGACATATGATGGGTTGTCAGCCGACCAAAATATTTCCTATACTTTCTACAATAATGAGTAGAGTAGCAAGTAGGGATTCATTCCCACAGAGAACATGGAATTGTTGTTTGCTTTCGACTTCTTAGGTAATCAGGGGGGTTGTTGAGTTTCTAAATCAAACTATACTAAACTAAACTAAAAGCAAAATGAATAAAGGTTGTGAATAAAAATAGAAAATATTGGTTAAAGGTTTCATCTTCCATCACCAAACAAGCTCCTCAATCAGTTAGAATCAACATCCACTCTCTCTTTATACCAATAACCCTAAAGTATCCCCAATCGGTGTAATACTTCATTACGCCTCCATATGTCAACATATACTCCAATCGCTAATATATGGATTCTTTTCTACCAAATAACCTAGTGCTAATCGCTAAGTGATTTAACTTGATGAAAGCATTAATATCTATGAGACGAGTTATTCATAGGCAATATATCACACAATCGTGGCATATTCAACCTAGGCCAAGCTTTACTTGTGACTTTCTTCACGATTCACACCGCTAGTGATCACAAATTACTACTAGTTATTAGGGTTTTTGATAAAATTGCCTAAGATTCCTAATTAGCTATATATAGGTTATTAAGGATATTTAATTCGTGATTTTAAACATACCAAACAACCAATCATATTACATGAACAAAATCACATAATTGTTATATGTAGTAAAACACAGACGATAAAAAAGAGATAATTAAAAATTAAAACTAACCAACCAGATTGATTCCCGTGTTTAGAATTTCCGATTACATCTACAACCAATAGAAGAATTAGCTACTCATGGGTTTACTAAAGCCCATGAAAAATATAGAAGAAAAGAATAAAGAAGAAGAAGAGAAAATATCCTAGTTTCCCCTTTAAAGGGGTAAACCAAAATTTGCTCTCTTATATGTGGAGAAATTGTGTAGAAAATTGTATCTAGGCTCCCCTTTATATAGGCTTTGGTAACCTCCTTTGATGTCTATCCAACTAGGAAACCTAATCTCACTAAACTCTTCCACCTCATTTTGATTCTTATCCAATTAGGAGACTTAACCTCCTCAAAAACTAACAAAAATCCTAATTTTCACTTTAAAGGCGAGCCCAAAACGCTTCCCTTGTTTCTTTTCCCGCGCAGGCCCAATAGATAACAAATCCAAGTTGGTTTTACGGTTTTGCTCATAACTTCTTCATACGAACTCGGAATGACCTCATTCTTTTTGCGTTGGATTCGCCTTTCAATCATCTACAAGATGGTGAGAATAATTCCTGGATTTAAGGGATTTTCAGTTTTTCTTTAATTTTCTTTACTTGTAGTACTTCACTTCCTTAGCACTTTTAAAGCCGTTTCCACTTCTTTTGGTTGAATCGTCCTAACATGAGAAACAAAATAGAAAAGAAGAGTAATACAATGAATAATGAAAGAAATATAACTAAAACAAGTATGGAATTGGAACTAAAGCCATGTAGATTATGCACCTATCAACATAGACGAATAACTTTCGTCAAGGTTGTATTGCCAAATTCCTTACCAATATGTACATTTTTCAGGGTTAGTATGTTGTTGCGTCAGAATCAAGAAATTTCGGTTTTGAACATTGAGGACAATGTGAAGTTTAAGTGTGTGGGAGTATTTAACATATATATTTTTTTAGCTTTTAGTTAGTTTTTTTAGTTTTATGGGTAATTTTTTTTGAACTTTTGTATGTATTTTCTTGAACCTCCAATTTTTAGATATTTTAGAGTCACATGGTATACTTTTTGTTAAGTTTACAGACAGAGTTCTTACCGAATAACTGAATATCGAAATCCTAGAGAACGACATTCGGGTTTCTTAATCATTGAGAGTGATAGAGAGATGAACTTAACCATACGGTGGTAAAAAGGTGCATAAGGAATGCAGTATTAGAGAGATAATTTTTCATCAGCGGAGACTACTCATAAAAAAATAAGAGGGAGGTACCAGGCCTTAAACATATATTTTCCGTTTTTGGAGTGTTTCATCTATGCAAATTCCGGGTAGAAGCTACTCAACCTCGCACCCCTTCAACACTTTATGATCTCTTGAGTGCTAATTCTATCAATCATGAGGGTGACATCAGAATTGCGAATTAACCTCATCTTGTAGTTTGATTTGAAGGACACACCACTCTCTCGAAGTAGTGACCATACATATCATCGTCAACAAGTGAAGCAATACCAATTTATGAAGAAGTTGAAGACATTTAAGGTTTACAAGCAACAAAGAAAGTGCATAAATTACATATCCACGTGAAAAGAGAAAGAAAAGCAGAAATATATAAGTTTTTGAAGTTTACGCGACCAAGACAGTACCAAAGTTGTGAAAAATCAAGTGCTACAATCTTTTTCCTACGACAATAATCAAATCAAAAAATCAGAAAAAAAAGAAAAAAAAGAAAAAATAATAATATAATCAATGTCGTGGAGAAAAAGGGTGTACAAGTTGTCAAAGTTCTACGAATTTTGAGAATTCATCATCAAGAGTTGAAGCCGAAGCCGAAGTTGTTTTTATAGGACGCTGGAGAGTGGTGTTGAATGTAGATCTGATGAGAAGGTGAATGAGCATTCCATCCTCGCATATGATTCGGTTTTCTTACTTAGAGATCATCAGACAAAAAAGGTTATAGTGTCATTCAATGTGTGTAAGTATTCTATCTTCACTCCTGCTTGCACACATGTGAGACCCATTTCTATCATCTTACGAGTGTCAATATCATAAAAATCATATTGGATAGGCAGAAGTCGAGGAGAAACCTTATTGATTGATCTCGAGGCTATATTCCTTTATATGGCATCGATTTAACATATTACATCCTCTTTCTCAACAATTGAGCATGCAAATAACGTTCTTTGGTATTTCTAACTTCTTATTATTAGGTGCAGAAAATTTATGTCCTCATATCTCTTTCGATACTTGAGGATTTGGATTATTTATAAGCTGGAGTAGGGTTTGTGGGTATATCTTTTGTAAACCCTCACGAGACTATAACTCGTCCACTAGGGGCACCTAGGGGTTTAAGTGCTTGTTGCACATGCTAAGTGTAACCGTGATTCCTCCAAAACTGAGTTATGTTAGTTTAGGTAGTATTTTGCCCGAGGACTAGAAAAACCTAAGTGCAGGGGAATTTTAAAAATGCATAATTTATATGATTTTAATGTCAAATCTATACTAATATTTGTTATAATTATTGCATATTACTTGTTATTACCTTTGTTTTCTTTTATTTTTTTATATGAGGTAAATAATCCCAATAAGAGTGAAAGTGGATAGAAAATAGATAATAGGTGAAATACCCCAAGTATCCAAATGTCTAGAGACAAGATAAGTGGAAGAAATACGACGAAAAGGAGCAAAGAACATCAAAAAACATTAGAATGAATACCACGTAAATAATTGAACATTCAAATACATGATTCTTCTTACCATCTTGTAGCGACTTGAAAGGAGAAGAAAACGCAAAAAGAATAAGGTAATTCCGAGTTCGTATGAAGAAGTTATGAGCAAAACGGTGAAACAAACTTGGATTTGGTTTCTGCCGGGTATGTTTTGGGCCTATGGGGGAAGAGAAAGAAAGGATGCGTTTTGGGATTGCCTTTGACGTGAAAATAAGAGTTTTTTTTTTGGATTTTGAGGAGGTTAAGTATCATAATTGGATAAGGATTAAGAGGAGGTGTTAGTATTTGAGGAGGTTAAGTTTTCTACTTGGATAAGGATCAAGCAAAGGTTACAAAAGCACATATAAAAGGGAGCCTGTATAAACTTTCACACATAATTTTCTCTACAACACAAGGAGGCAAGAAGAGAGGCAAGTATAAGAGGTTAGGGTTTTCCCCTCACAATGGAAAACCGTTATGATTTATCGTTTCCTCTTCTTCTTCTTTCTTTATATTGTGAGTAGATAATTCTTCAATTGATTAGGGATGATTTCAAAGCCCTAAATAATGAGATCTTAATTATTTTTACAAGTTTATTTATGTTTTATTTTTCTTTTCATTTGTCTTTATTATTTTTAGTATTTAATAATTATTAATAGGTTATTTAATTGGCCTTTTAAACCAACCTAATAATAATTCTTCTACTAGTATTGGGTTGTGTGATACTGATAGAAGTGTCAAACTCGTCAAAAATATAATCCTCACTTCTCTTACACTAACTAGTAAGATAATGATAAGCAGGTTCATTCCTAAGGGAGCGTTAAATTCAAGTTGTCAATTCAAGTTTCTGAAAATAAGAATAATGCAAAACAAGAAAACAAATAAAAGAATGCAAATATGAGGATGAGAATAATTAAGGAGTATTTCTCCACTAGTGAACATGAATACAAGTAAAATCTTCTTCAAAATGCGTTTACTAAAAACCCTAGACAAGTTATGAGTTCAACAAGTCTATTAGACTCCAAAGTCACTTCGTATAATAAGTTCTCTACTCATTTCAAGCCAATTAAGCCACTTTGGATAAGCTCTTTAGTGTAACTTAACCAACCGATATATTTCGTGAGTCGGGTTAATCCTAACTACATGTTCTTAATTCGACATGTTAATTTAGAGTTATCTTTCACACATCAAAATCCACAAAATCCCATTGCAATGTTGATGTTTCGCTACTTCTGATTTAATCGCCGTAACAATTACTGATTACGGTTCTAAAATCTAGCGTTACAATCGTAAACAAGATATTCAATCGGCCGCTTGAACACTCGAAAAAAAATTATTCGTCATAAGCTCGGTAAAAGATAAACAATAAAATATTATTAAAAAGAAAGATTAATTTGAATAAATCATATCACATAGTTTTAAAATTATCCATAATCAAATAAATAATTAGATAAACATATTGTAGGAGTTCATGAATACCAAATTAAAAGAAAACAAAACTAGAATTCAAAGAAACAATTTCTCAAACCAAAATAGCAAAGAGCCCAACTTCACTGATGCATGTATGGCAGGCCTGTGGAGAGGTGTTGTTGTGCTGCTACCAGAATATGATGGAAAGTGCTGTTGGTGGTTCTATGCAAAGTTGTAGAGGAGAAAAAGCTCTTCTCTGTTGAAGAGGTGACAGTCGTGAGAAGGTATATGGGATGTCTCTGTTTTGTGTTATTCCCTTTTCTTTTATAGCTTCTTTCCTTCATTCAACTCCAGTTCAACATAAAATTTTATTTCCTATTTCTTCTCAAACACTAAGAATCTCCCACCATCCATCAAATAATCAATGATATTAGCTTGCACTCTTCATTGAATTCTCGGACAAGTCTTTTCTTACTTGCGACCCACTTCTCTGTTTTCTAGGCCAGTATTTCATTAAAACCCTTTCCATATACAAATCAAACTCTTACCCAAAACTGTTGTATTCATCTTAGTTATTACATTCTGTCCTAAACCCACTGAACACAACTCATAGACCATGGATAGAATAGTAACGAATCCTTGGCAAGCACCCATCAGTCCCATGGAAAACCTGGTTAACTAAACTGATGGTTCAGATAATCAGTCGAGCACTTCAGGTGCATAACTGCATGGTAATTCAGGCAACAACTTGTAGGTTTCTAACACCAAATTACCTCCTTCCCTGGAATTAATCATGAATTCAAAATAAAACCATTCAGATTCATCATTCAGAACATAATAATACACTCATTTATAGAACCACAGTCCCCCCACACGTTATTCCTTTTTCATTGTACTTCTTGGTCTCAAACTAACCCCACATCATCTATAATCTTCTTCTCATATTAAAACTCAAACAAACTACCCATACTCTTACTTTGGCTGTGTATTTCTTGGGTTCTAATTCATGTCCTCAAACAACTTACAAACTCATGGTTAGGTCGACGACAAAGGTGGTTCAATAACTGCTCTCAAACCGGAATAGCTCCTTGTGAAAGTTGGTTTCAAAAGAAAGCTAAATTCCATTTTTTCACAACACATACACGAACTACCTAGATGTCAAACTCGTCAAAAATATATCCCTTACTTCTCTTACACTAACTAGTAGGATAATGATACGCAAGTTCGTTCCTAAGAGAGCGTTGAATTAAAGTTGTCATTTCAAGTTTTTGAAAATAAGAATAATGCAAAACAAGAAAACAAATATGAGGATGAGAATGATTAAGGAGTCTTTCTCCACTAGTGAACATGAATACAAGTGAAATCTTAATACGTTTACTAAAAACCCTAGACAAGTTATGAGTTCAACAAGTCTATTAGATTTCAAGGTCACTTCGTAGAATAAGTTCTCTACTCATTTCTAGCCAATTAAGCCACTTTAATAATTTCTCTAGTGTAACTTAACCAACCAGTATGTTTCGTGAGTTGGGTTGATCCAAACCACATGATTGTAAGTTTGACATGTTAACTTAGGGTTATCTTTCACATATCAAAATCCACAAAATCCCATTGTATCGTTGATGTTTTGCTACTTGTGATTTAATCGTTGTAACAATTACAGATTACGGTTTTAAAATCTAGCATTACAATCCAAACAAGATATTGAATCAGCCACTTGAACACTCGTAAACAATTCTTGGTCATAAGCTCGGTAAAAAATAAATTTGAATAAATCATATCACATAGTTTCTAAATTATTCTTAATCAAACAAATAATTAGCTATACATACTGGAGGAGTTCATGACTACTATATTAAAAGAAAACAAAACTAGAATTCAAAAGAAGCAATTTCTCAAACCAAAACAGCAAAGAGCCAGCTTCACCGATGGATGTATGCAAGCCTGTGGAATGGTGTTGATGTGCTGCTGCCGGACTGTGATGGAAAATGTTATTGGTGGTGCTGTGCAAGGTTGGAGAGGAGCAAGAGCTCATCTCTATTGAAGAGGTGACAGTCGTGAGGAGGTCTATAAGATGTCTCTGTTTTGTGCTCTTTCCTTTTCTTTTATAGCTTTTTTCCTTTATTCAATTCCAATCCAACACAAACTTTTATTTCCTATTTTTTCTTCACCATCCATCAAATAATCAATGGCATTAGCTTGCACTCTTTACTGAATTCTCGACCAAGTATTTTCTTACTTGCGACCCACTTCTCTGTTTTCTCGGCAGTATTTCATCAAAACCCTTTCCATATACAAATCAAACTCTTACCCAAAACTTTCGTATTCATCTTAGTTTCTATATTATATCCTAAACCCATTAAACACAACTCATAGACCATGGCTAGAGAAGTAGCAAACCCTTGGCAAGCACCCATCAGTCCCACGACAAACCTGGTTAACTAAACTGGTGGTTCAGAAAATCAGTCGATCACTTAAGTATATAACTGCATGGTAATTCATGCAACAACTTGTAGGTGTTTCCAACACCAAATTATCTCCGTCCCTACAATTAATCACGTGTTTAAGATAAAACCATTCAGATTCATCATTCAAAACATAATAATACACTCATTCATAGCACCACAGTCCCCCCACACTTCATTCCTTCTTCACTGTACTTCTCGGTCTCAAAAAAAAAATAACCCACAACATCTCTAATCTTCTTCTCAGATTCGAACTCAAACAGACTATCCATACTCTTAATTTGGTTGTGTATTTCTTGGGTTCTAATTCATGTCCTCAAACAAATTACAGACTCATGGTTAGGTCGACGACAGAGGTGGTTCAGGAACTGCTCTCAAACCGGACACAGTGTAATAACGATCTTGTCTTTAGCTCCTTGCGAAAGTTGGTTTCAAAAGAAAGCTAAATTCCATTTCTTCACAGCACACACGTGAACTACCTAGGTGGTGAAACCCACTAACACATTAAACCCAAAGCACACGTATTTTAGAATTGTGTTGGTCCCATAACATAACCAGCAGCTTCTGTCCATTAAGCCACCATACAAGCTCGTCATTCTTGTCCCGTTTCCATTTTATCTTGGCTGCCAACAATAATTCGTTGTCTTCTAGATACTAAAGCCTTGTAACCTTGCTAACTTCAACTCCAGCAATGCCTAAGCTTCCCAAGCTATATATTTAGCTTCTTTTTCTCTTCTTCCACTTTTTATGACTCTAAAGTACCTAAAAACTCAAAAACAACTGTAAAATATGAAATTTATAAAAAAAAAAACATAACCAATTGATAATAATTAAGGTGTTTTAGACACCGATCAAATAAGTATAACTGTCACTCAATTCTTTACACAAGTAGTACATCGCAAAATCTAATAAAGGGATTTTGTTAAATGACTGTGTATAGAGATGACACTAGTAAGCAGACCGAGCCTATGCATCTGATGCTAGGATCAACCTAATTCACAAAATGTAAAGCGTCCAATTAATTTACACCTAGAGAGCCTATTACTGGTGGGGTTAGTTGGATAGAATCTGGTAGTCGAGCACTTTCGTATCCAGTGACAACAGATATTCCGGGGATATCATAATTTATTGCTATTCTACAGTTGGTGAAAATATAACTTCAACAACATATAAACGATTATTTTAATTAACTTTCTTTTAAGTGACAACGAAGGATTCCTTAATCGTTTTTCTTCTCATTGCTTTAAATCAATCTTTATTTTATTTTATTATTTACTGTGTTCTACAACCCAAAAGTTCCCCATTTAATACTTTTAACAACTAGAAACTCACTGCTCTTTATGGGTACAAACTTATTACCAGTTAATTATGTGGAATATAAGTAAATTTATTTGTTGTGTAAATGACGCACATCAATATATAATTTATGCACTTATCAGTTTATTGATGAATAACTTCTTGTACCGTAACAACATCATTTTGACTCCCCTCAAGTAGTTTATTCAAACATCCATGAGAACCTTCCACTATAATTTACGTTTCATTCTTGAAATCTCTATGTTGGTAAGTATATATCACACAAACTTTTATTTGTATGGTTCCAACGATTGTGTCAAGCAATAAACCACAGCTTTCTCGACAATCTTTTTCCAAACAAAAACTAAACTTTCCGAATGAGATTTATACTATCAAATCTCAATAATTTTGAAAAGATTTCCATTTCACTCCACTATTTACGTACTCTTTGGCGGTTTTCTTCTTCTCTACCTCTTGTTTATCCTGAGTTAGTTTATTAAGAGCTCATCTTCAGCCTTCTCACGAGCAGTACATTTCTATGGTTTTGGCCTTTGGATATTGACCCCTGCAATACATTATGATGTTGCATTGTATATGCCATGTACAAACAAAATGATTGGCATCTAGGAAAACTACCTCTATAACATTCATTAGTGTTTTATCTTTATCTGTTACTATTACCCTTGGCGTTTGATCGCTACGGTAAATCTTCTCAAGGTTTGTAACATACACATAAAACTCACATCATTCTTCGATCCATAAAACCCCATGCCCCCGTGAAAGTTTTTTTATCCAAAGTGTGGCAAACACTGTTTAACAACAACATGTTGTACTTGTTTGTCTTGTAAGTACAATCTATTAACAAAATTTGATAGAAGCATTGAGCCAATTGATCATCTTCGGATGCGCCAAGAAAATACGAGTAACTTTGCCATCCCCTACATGCTTCCTCATTGTGTAGTTGTGTTGCTTGGCCAACCAGTGAGATTGTTCCATAACCACTTTACCATCCCATTCCCTCCTCATGATGGTTTCTCTTGCCGCGTAAATTTTCCTCAAAATTGACAAGTTTTTATCATCATCCTCCTTAATCTTCCTAAGGGTGTTACTTGGTTTACTTGCCTTCACTGAATTTACGGTTGCAAATTGATGTGGTTTTAACCCACAATTGGAAGAGTGTCTAATAAGAGATTCTGGATCGTCATGATTATGAAAATCATTCATCACTTTTGAAAGATTATATACACCATCGAGTCTATGAACTATAACCTTAAATTGGCATTCATGATTTACACCCTCGGTGTCTTATTCATTTACAATTTATCCTTTGCCCCGTGACTTTCAATCTTGCCACTTTTCTCGCAATTTTTTTCTAAACGATCACACCTTGAACGACGACTTAAGACTAATGCATATTTGATCTCTATGCCTTTTTCCACAAACCATCATCTGGCATCGTCCTTGTTTTTCCATACTAAATCAGTTTAATAGGGAGCAGAAGTATCAGGACCCATCTAAGACATGCTTTCAAGTTGATCGTCGCCGAGAACTTCAACAATCCATAATATACACCAAAAAGTTAGGCCAACACAATCGGATGATAAGGAACAATCATGTAGACCAATTGCTAACAATCGACCATAAGGTACATAAACATCTACAGATTCTACCTGTTTTTTTTTTTTGGGAAGAATCCCCAAATTTTGGAATCGGCACACATGCCAAGTACATTTTTTCTGGCCACTTTCTCGATCACATTCATCTCATAGAGTAACAAACATCGTCCGATTGTATACTTGGTGTTTTTAGAAAAATCTCCAACTGCTACAATCAGTAGATATGTGAGTCCATAACAATCGATGTTTTCACCTAACTATCATGTCAAATATGAACTACAATTGGTTGTTGTTCATGACCATACCCACCGGTTGTAGTTCATAATAAGTTGGAAAGATGTATAATCGGCGGGTGTGATGTCATCATACCCGCCAATGCTTGGTTATACTTAGGCCAATTTTTTTTTTCAAAATCTGAAGAAAAGAATTCCACATTTTGACGATTATAAGCTACAAACATGTTCCGAGATCCTTAGCACGTATACCTAACGATTGGAAGCATTACGATCTTCATTTTCCCGATTAGATTCTTCATTTACTTGAATAAAATCCTCAACTATGCTTTGATTTATATGTTCTTGTTCATCCAACAAATAACCCTAATCGGTAGGATCTAAATCGCGATAATCTGATTGGCGATATGTAGATGTACTCACTTCTTCATCACCACTAAAATATTCGTCGTCACTACAAATTTTTGTTTTTGCTACCAAAGCCACAAAACCCTAGTTTTCATCAAGTTCTTCTTATTCTTCTTAAAAAATTTCAAATAAAATTCTACTATGATTCTTATCATCTAACACTAACTATAATCCAATTTCACATACTAATTAATTTCACTAAGTAGTTAACATTAATGAATTAGAAACAAATTAGCCATTAACAAAAATAGTTGGATAAAGGTTTTTTTGATTTTACTTCAAAATGTTTTTTTTATTAATTTTTAGTTGTATGCCTCAAATAAAATGGGTTGACCTCAAATTAGCCAGGTTAAATTACAAGGTAAATTTCCATCCAACTATTTTCTATTCAATAGTATCGGGTATTTTTCCAATTATTTTAGGGCGTTCCTCTATAAACCCCCATAAATACAAATGGTACTCATTTATCTACCCCATACTTATCTATCTACCCCATCAGATCTATAAAATTTGTATACCCCCGAATCTTCAATCCTTCGTTTGAAATCGAAGAAACTATGAAGTTTTTATTTTTTTCTTGTCTCTTCACAAATCCAAATAAAAGAAATTCTAATTGAAAAAGAATAATTGTTCCAACATTTAATTTTCTTAAACCTCACAAACAACAACTAAACAAACCCTAGTTTTTCATCTTGATTTTTCATGTTCCTGTTAATAGAGAAGAAATGAATACTCTTGTTGTTGTTGCGAAACCTAGTGATCGTTTAAAAAAGTGGTAAAAATATGTTCATTCGCTGAGACTTGTGAAGATTCGTTTTAGACCTAATTCCGAATTAAACTAGAAAATAAGTAAAATATTTTAACAATATTGTGAAGAACTGGAACTCAGGATTCTACCAAAATCCCTTATGAATGATTTCTACAATGATTCTTTAACAATTATAGCTCTTTTGTTGACTCTGTTTCTTTTCCAAAAGTAGATTTCTAAAACATTAATTGTAAATCATAAGCATGGCGCATCAAAAGCTCTTAAGTACCAGCGTACACCATCAAACAAAATCACAACTAATTAAGAAAAATTAAAAATCAATGCAAAAGTCATTAAGAATCAAAATAGTTACCATTCTTTCATGAAATATGGCTTCCTCCATTATCCCAGTGGTTGGGTTTAGCACATCATACTCAAAACACTCTCAAAAGATTGGTAAATGGATCAAAAAGTGTTAAAAAATGAAAAGAAGCTAAAATAATGTAACAGGGAATCTGCAACGTTTTTTGGACGTTACAGATTAACTTTTGCAACGTAGGTTGAAGATAAATGTTGCAAAGCGAAGATAAAGGTTGCAAAACGGTTGAAGAAACCGTGGCAGAATGGTTGAAGAAACCGTCGCCTTATCTTTGTTCTTCGTCTTCTTCAGCAACAACAACAGAATTGTTCTCGAAGTGATTTTTCTTCGCTCTGTTGGCCTCCTGAGCTTGACCCAACCTTCCTATCCTCTTTTGTGACTCCCACCAACTCCTTTTATACACCACAGGCCTAAAAAATATCGAAGATAGTTCTTCCCTGAACTTTTTTTTCATGCCGAGTCTCTCCAGCCTATTTTTCTCAATCTTTTCACTATTTATATATTCAGTAAACCCTAGAAAGTCTTCCTTAATCGATAAGGATCCCAACAACTCTCCAAAACAGATTGAAATTTGTACAACTCTAAATCAGAGAATAAATCTCTTTTCCGGCTACAACTCGACATCTCAACCTATTTTCTCGGCAGAAAACTCCAGACCTGACATGTATTAATATGTTTTGACTATTCCTTCATATATATAACTCGAAATCTACTTCTTATCCCATAAAACTCGCTTCCCAGAGAAACAGAACCCTTTCACGCGTAGAAAATTATTCTCGCCTCTTTCAGATTTTTGAAATAAAGAAGAGGTTCCCCTAATCCAAACTGCGGTGCCTTTATCAAAATAGTGGATGCCTTTAATAATTTCTCCGGGTGCCTTTATTAACTTTTTGAGCCAATTTTTCCGCAAAAGTTTATATCAATATACCTACAAATACATAAAAAACCAAAATAAGTATACAATTGAGCACTAACAAAATACATAATTGAGAACAATTTAGACACAAAAATATGCCTATCAAATACCCCTAAACTTATTATTTGCTAGTCCTCGAGCAAATCTAATCTAAAAATAAAATAACATTCCTAACTCACTTTCGCAGGCATCGCGATTGCACTTAGCGTGTATAACAAGCCTTTAAACCCATAGGTGTCCATATCGGACGAGTTTTAGTCTCGTGAGGGTTTACAAGAAAATATACCCATAAAACCTTCCACTCCAAACTCTAGCGACCTGTAAACGATTGAGGGTAAACACTAAACAAGCTATTTAGTTGGCATACGAAATTCTTCGGCTGTGGAAATCATTACCTTATACGAGTCTGGACACGTTGACTTTGTTAGATGGGGTCATATCAAACATATGTGTGTTTGAAATGAGATACCAGGGAGAAGAGCTGATTCACACGCTCGTTGGTCATTGGTCAGTGCTGCTGGATTATCATCCCTGAAGCCTTCAGCAAATTCGGCGCTAACCGTGGTCCTGAAGCCGTTTGACTCAAGGTTTGGAAACTCAAATACCAACTATTGCTTTCTCTTCCTTGTCTTTCTTGCTGCAATGAGACATTTTTTTTGTAATAAATCGTAATCTTGTACGACTGCTTGACATTAAATCCCTCAAGAGACTGGAGCTCTACTCCTTGACAGAAACACATTCGACCCATTAGGTCTTGCAGACGACCCAGATCAAGCTATGTGTGTTTGAAATGAGATACCAGTGAGAAGAGATGATTCACACGCTCGTTGGTCATTGGTCAGTGCTGTTGGATTATCATCCCTGAAGCCTTCAACAAATTCGGCACTAACCGTGGTCCTGAAGCCGTTTGGTTCAAGGTTTGGAAACTCAAATACCAACTATTGCTTTCTCTTCCTTGTCTTTCTTGCTGCAATGAGACACTTTTTTTGTAATAAATCGTAATCTTGTACGACTGTTTGACATTAAATCCCTCAAGAGACTGGATCTCTACTCCTTGACAGAAACACATTCGACCCATTAGGTCTTGCAGACGACCCAGATCAAGCTCCATTATTGAAATTGAAGGATATTAAAAACGAAAGAGTTGCAATGTTCTCCATGTTTGTGTTTTTTGTCCAAGCTTAAGTTACTGGTGAAGGACCCTTCGAGAATCTTTCAAAAAATCTGAGTGATCCATTAGGCAACAACTTGCTCATAGTAATTTCTGGACCAGTTGAACGTGCACCAACTCTATAATTTTCCTACCACTAGTGTTAAAAATTATATTTGGAAGAAATATTTTGCAGTTATATATATTATAGTTATATAATAAATGTTATAAAGGGGTATCTTATCAAAAATTTAAAATAATTTTATGATTTTCATATTAATCAAATAATAACTAATATAACTAACTAATTGGGATACCGTTATTATTTATGTGGATATATAAAAGAATGCCTTTATTTTAACAACCTCTAAAATATCATGTCGGGTAAATTTTGTCGGTAATTTAATGGATGTTTGGTACTCAGGTTTTGACCAGGTTTAGTGTTTGTTCTAATATTTGTCCAACGTTAGGGCGTGGTACCTGGACTGACGCTGACGATAGTTGACCACGTGAACTGATGACGTGTCTTATTTTTCCGTCAATTAAATGTTGAATTACTAAAAAAAAATTAAACTTTACTAACAATGACAAACCAAGTCCCTAAAATATTAGTTCATCAAACACGTGTAGGGTTGTTATTAGATCTTGTACCATCTCAAAAATAAACGGTTACGATCGATCTTATCTATTATAACCCCAAAACGATTCGCATGCCCTAATTAGTTTTCTGCTTCTCCGTCTCCATCTATCAGATAAGAATATTTGAGAAAATGTTGAGTGTTTTTGGAAGTTGAAGACTGTGATCGTGATCCACTGATATTTGAAGAGATTATTGAGGTGTTATTGTCAGGGTTATTAGTAGTACGAAGTTATTCAAGGTCTTGTTTAATTGTTCAATCGATTTCAGTGGTAAGTGGTTCGATTTCTTTACTATTTGTTTTTTGTCTGCATTAGATTCATAATTTATGATATCAATAGTAATTATAAGAGTACTTTATGTGTTAGGTTTTGTTTAATCTCTTCAATTTTTCGATTAAATTAATTTAGGGTTTATAAAAATTGGAGATTTTTCGATTTGGGTGTTTTTAAATGATTGAAAAGGGGAAAATAATTTGGGTTTGTCGAATTTTGTTTGTTCAAAATTTTATTTTATTTTCACAATTTTATCCTTATGCAGTATTGTCATTGGTTTTTGATTAAAGTATGCATTGATTTTAACTTTTGTGTGATGGTGATATGCAGAAATGGATGGTTCTGAATTCCCTAAGTTTTACCCCACTAAAGATGGTTATCTGGTAGGGACAAGTAGTAGAGGGATTCTGATAAAAATGTTAAAAGGGTTAATTATTTGTTGGAAGAGGAATTAGATTGGTTGTCTCAGTTACACAAGTATGACAAGCCAAGTAGTACTACATGTAATCAAGATGGATCTATTTCAAGTCAGGGGGTGTTGTAAATGTGGATGACAATGTAAATATGGACACAAATGGTGGGTCTAATGCAGTTGGATCAAGTACTGTTGTAAATGAAGTTAGGGAAGGTGTAGAAAGGGTTTGTAGTGGAAAAAAAGTAAAGAAAGTTGTTAAGAAACGTGTTAAATTAGTGGATGGGTCTAGTAGTGTTGTAAATGATTGTATTGGAGATGGTGGTACTGGTACTCAAGTGGAACCAACAGTAAATGTTGATGTGGATGTTACCCCATTTGAGTCAGTTACTCAAGTAGAAACAACAGATGTACAACCAACTAAGAAAAAACTAGTCAACATTGATGATTGTATACCTGAAGAGGAGTATATCTCTGTTGGTGAGTCATACCAAGAAGAAGAGCAAATAAAAGTTCCACAGGAGAACTCCAATGATAAAGAAGATGACTTGACTGAGAATTTAACAAGTGTGATTAAGAAGAGTGCAGAGTATAAGGATTATGTGAAGGAGACATGCAAAGTTTATGAAGAGGAAGAGTTGAAGACTTGGAAGAGTAACACAACAATATTGGACAAGATGTTTGTTCGGCAGGAATGGACTTCATATCTAGAATGCAGGGATTACATCAAGGATCAGAATATCTTTCAGAATTTTGACATTGTCCAGAAGAAGAATACCCAGATTCAACAGCATTATGAATGCAAAAACAAACCAAACTGCAAATGGAATGTATACTGCTCCAGGATTCGGGATAAAGTGACATTTAGGTGCAAGAATGGTGATTTTCAGCACACATGTACACCAACACATGAAATCAACAATCCCTTAGCCAAATCAAGGCGTGAAATAACTTTTGGCTTAACTTTTTCTAATTTTTTTCTTGATTTTTTTCCTAAATTATTTTATATTTTCACAACATTGTTATACTTATTTATTTGTGATATTTTGCAGGTGGGTATTCAGGGTTATGTTAGATGTGTTCAAAGTTCATCCAAACTATAAACCAAAGGATTTCAGGGATGAAGTGAAGAGGGTTTATCATGTAGAGATCTCATACTGGACAGCTTGGCATGCTTGACATATGTGTATGGAGAAATTTTTTGGTAACTATGAAGACAACTACGCCATGATCCCTGAGTGTTGCAACCAAATACTAAAGAGGAATGCAGGTAGCATTGCTGGTTGTGCAACATATGAAAGTGGTAAGCTCAAGCATTTATGTATAGTTTATAAGTATTATATGAATGGTTTTAAGAATGGTTGTAGACCTATTCTAGGTTTAGATGGGTGTTTTATGAAAGGTAAATACGGTGATGTGTGTTTGCCTATCATGTTATTAGATGCACACAATGGATTGTTTCCCATTGCTATTTTCTTGTGTAGAAAAGAAAACAAAGAGAATTGGACTGAGTTTCTTAGGATTGTTGCACCTTATTTGAAAGAGCATCCTAGAGCACGTACATTCATATCTGATAGGGAAAAGGGACTTATATCAGTTGCTGACACAAATTTTAGTGATGTGAACCATCACCATAGGTATTGTGTTAGGCATATCTACAAAAACTTCAAGAGGTATCACCCAGGCAAGCATCTAGAGGCACTAATGTGGAATGCAGCTAGGTCATATGTGAAGGAAGACCATGATATTAACATGAACTAGATGAAGGATGTAAGACCACAAGCAATGACTTATCTACAAAAAGAAGATTCAGCACAGTGGGCAAGAGCTTTTTTTTATACTTCATCAAGTTGTGAACACATTCAAATTTCTGTGAAGCTTTTAATGCTTGGATTTTGGACATAAGAGGGTTGCATGTATGCAACTTTCTTGAGAAAATCACCTTATTGGTGACAACGTTGATGTTTGATAGGAAAATGCAAGGTGAGGGTTATGAAGATGGAGGAGTGGTACCTAGGGAAGAAGAAATTTACAAGTTGAATAGAAAAAATGCAACTGCATTTGAAAGAGTACCTATTAGCAGAGATGTGTGGACAATCCTTGATCACAGAAATGAACAATCTTGGGTGGTAACACTGTCCAAGTATGAATGTGACTGTAGGTTTTGGGATATCACTGGGATTCCTTGTGAACATGCAATCAATGGCTCTTTTTATAACAGGAATGCCGACTGGAAAAAGTAAGTTTGTCTTCACCACTTTTATTCATTTTGCTTAAACTTTATATGATACCAATTTTTCATCTTCCTTTATGATTCACAATGGTTTTGCAGGTTGCTTGATGATTACCATAAGGTGGACAACTATAAAGAAACTTATGAAGGAATGGTTGGTCCCATGGATAATGAGTCTAAGTGGATGGCAAAGGATGGCATATAACACAAGGTCCCATGAATAGTCATTTATACTTTAGGTTGATAAGTTATTATCTTTTGGACCACTGCAGTTGCTAGGGATTACATGTTTGGAGGTTGTGAACAACATATGCAGTTGCTAAGTTATTATCTTTATTACTTGTTTATGACAGTATGACAGTATCTTAGTTGTCATCTTTATGAAAAACTTAATGACAATATATTATCATTAATATCTTTATCATCTTCTTGTGTATTAATGGATTGGAATAATGACCAGTAGAGAATACTTGCTAATTGGAGATGAGCTTGAACCCTCCATTATGTATGCTTCTGTGTGAAAAAATTTCAGGAATTGAGTTGTTGAAGAAGAAGATGAAATTTGCAGGTGATGGTGGTGAAAAGTAGGATATCTACAGGTGCTTTTATAAAGTCCAGCCAACGGTCATGTTTTTTGAAAATCTAAAAATCCGACCGTTGGATCTGAACAATCATAGCCGTACGATAAATCAGAAGGCATGTGAGTTTTTAAAACACGCACGTGTTAATGGCGTTGTTAACGACGTTAACAATTATTATTTTCTTATTTTTTTTAATTACTAAACAAAAGTCAGTATTTAACATTGTCAACTCGGGTCAACCGTCAGTCCAGATACCAAACCCTAACATTGGACAAATATTAGATTAAACATTAAATCTGATCAAAATCTGAGTACCGAACATCAATTAACCATTATTTTGTGTTAATGGAGGTGGTGGCGGGTGGGAGAGATGGGGGAGGAGGTGACGGTTGGGAAGAAAGAATGATTGTTTTGTTTTAGGGTTAGTTATTTTTGGTGTAGTACTTAGGTGATTTTAGTGTTGGTTATAAATAAAAAGTTAAAAAATAGTATTTAGGATATATTTTATAATATATAATATAATAAATAAATGTAACAATTAAGGTAAGGTGGATGATAAACAGAAAAAATATGGATGATAACTAGGTGGAATCTTAGTAAATTGAGATCAGGAAATTGGATCCCGTAATTAGCAAAAATCGCTCCTCCCTATGGAAATCATCTTGTTAATCGGTGATCAGTGAGTGTGTGCCTGTACTACCAGTAGATATAAAGTAGAGAGAGAGAGAGAGAGATTCTGGTGCTTATGAGGGTATATCTGTCGCTCAATAATTTCATTGTGGTGAGGGGGAAGGAAAAAGAATAAATGAGTCATAATGACTGCCATTGCTTAACTAGCGATCGCATCATTGTCATCTGATGCCTTTGTCTTGTTTATATTTGTTTGTATTCAAAATGTTTCAGGAGAACTAAAGCGAGAGCATGTATAAGGTTTGTTTTGCATACAACCCCATCCCCATGTCCTTTGTGATATAAACTTATCATCATAGACAATGTTCAGATCTCTTGCCCATCTCTCTCTCAATCAATCTTTCTTTTTTTTTTTCTTTATTTGTCTATCTAATCCAATAATAAAAGCGGAATAGACGTTCTTCTTCTTTCTTTTGTATTTTCCTACTATATCATTGTGGTAAAATATTCTGCGTAGATAGATTTATTTTCATTTTACTGTGTTTAGATTGAGGAAGTGGGTGTCGGATGAGTCTGACAAGTCAAAGTTCTTCCCTTAAAAACAAAACAAAAAGAAAAAGAAAAGTTTGAAAAAAGATAGAATAAAAAGTAAAATGAAAAGAAAAGTTAAAAAGCTCTAAAAGTGGCACTATGTACATATTTCCTCCTTTCCCTATTGACGAAAAGACCCATTCTCTCAATTTTACTCGAACCCTAGGAAACCAAGTCCACTGTCTACCTACAGATCCAAAGTTGCAAACCCATTGCACAAAACGGCTAATGAGGAACGACATGCATTTTAATTTTTAAGATCTTAAAGTGTGTTATTTGATTATCAAGTTAGGGGTTGCATGGACTGTGTCAATTATTATTTATCTATTATCCAACGATCCATGAGTTAAGATCTTACCGTTCTTTTTCTCAATTACCATGCATCAATATTTTGGCTTTTGATTTGTTTATGTAAAACGAATACGTGTGTGTAATTTCAACGCGTGGGAGAGTTTGCATAATATTGCATAAAAAAATTAGTGAGATAATTTGGTATTTATTGAGTATCTATATTTACCAAGCAGTAGTGTTTGGTGTATCACGCTACGTTGAGATATATTTCATTCTCTTAATAGTTTTTAGGATTTTTTCTTTCTTCTAGAATCATCTAAGCCACATAAATTCAACGGTTTATTCTTTCTTTGTCTCCACTCACGTCTAATAAATACCTTCTCATTATAATAAACAAGAAAAATTTCTAATTAACACACCATTAATTATCCTATACAAAGAAAAAAATGCATCACTAATTTTTCATTTATCTCCATCAAATGAGAGAATAGAATATTAAAAAAAAATAACTCAAAAAAGACTTTGCATCTATATTATGCATCGCTCGAACATATAAACTATATTTTTTACATATTGGTTTGTCTTTACTTTCACTGATTGATTTATTTTTTGTTGTTGAAAATTCTTAGGAGGTTATCTGATATAGTATATTTCAATCAAAACTCCTATAAACTCAACAACATTTTTTTCTTTTGGAGTTTATAATACTTATTATCTCAATCGCACATAAACTATTCGATCAAATTCCTTATTGTTATTTGCTAATTAATAGGTCAGCGTAACCACCGAAGATTAACCCGAATAGGAAGTTATAAGCTTAGAACATATTATTTCACCCACTATTAAAATAAAAAAGTCAGTGCCGAACTCTAAGGAATATGAATATATTAATGGGTGGTTATAAAATGCTGGATGCGACGGATTAGAACATTATGAATATAATAGATATAGGTCGGCGTAACTACTGATGCTTAACCCGAATGGGAGTTATACGCTTCGAACATTTTTTTTATAATTAAAAAGAGAGCATAGAATTATACGGAATGTCAATATATTTATTTGTGCTCAGAAAATATTAGATGCACCAGCTTAGCACTATACCAAATTCAAGGATTAACTACTCAGATTCGTAACAGTTGTATACCTGTTGCGAATTCGCAACTATTTATTTTTGTTGCTAAATTTTCGCAACGGCCCATCCCTGTTTCAAATTTCGCAACAACTCAGGCCATGTTGCTATTCGCAACAGTTTTGTTTTAGGCGTGCGAAAGTCGCGTGTGCAGGTAAACACTTCTCCCACTAATCCCGCTCAAAATTTTGAATTGAAAGGAAACATGATTTGGTTTTCCTCCCTTTTCACCTATCGGGTTTTACCCTCCAAAACTTTTACTTCAGAACCACAAAACCATTAGCTCTACTTTACTCTTTTTCTCTCTCCCTCTATCAAAATCCAGATCTGAAGCTTTGCCGCTATTAAAACCAGACCAAATAAGTCTTCTATAAGTCTTAATAATGTTATTCCTTTGTGTATTTTGGTAGTTTGATAGTTATGGTTTGGTTTTTATGTTTGTTGATGAGTTTCTTATAATACTGCAGGTGGAAGATTCAATCTGAGATTTTAGGTCATCTTTCACAAGGAGTGTTTACTGCAGCTACTATTGCTAACTGTAATAAACCAGGTATGGTCATCTTCTGTATCTAGTTTTCTGTTTTGGGTTTGATTTTAGGTCAGTTTGGATGTCTGTTAGAATAGGGTTTCTTTAAATTTTCGATTATGAATGAGTATGGAACTAAGTAATAAATATAAAATTTATTTATCTCCTCCTCTGTTTTTTTTTTGTTATACCCATTTTCAATTTACTTTGTCTAGTTGTAATTTTCATACTATGTGAGAGATTATGTTTCATAGACACTAAATAATCCAATAGTGAACTAATAACTAGGGATTATGTTGCAGTCAAAGAAAATCCTTAACAAACATAAAAACAATCTATTTTCTTTTTTTCTTTAGGTCCGAGAATTTCCAATTTTATAAATCAAGAACAAAAAATAAAAACATAACTACATGCTTAATATATAAGTAAGGTATTTGATATTGTGTGCATATTTGATAGGTCTTACTGTTTATTCTTTATATGGATATCGTGTAGAATTACTGTGTAAGTTTTAACATAGATATTGTCGTGTTTAGGAATCAGAGCATAGGGTAATCAAATATGTCTCTATGGTTGATAAGGGGTGGATGAGTTGTACCCGCAAATATGGTAAATAATACAAGGTGTAAGTTCATTCATAGAGTTTTTCCATAAAAATAGTGGTGAGAATACGTTGTTCACGTGCCCTTGTATACGCTGTAAGAATGCTAAAGGATTGGAGCCACTTACAGAAATTAATTTTCATTTGCTCAAAAATGGTATTCTCTTGACGTATACAGTGTGGCGTTTTCATGGTCAAAGATTAGTAGCACAGAATGTAGGGAACGTAGCTGAGAACGTAAGAAATGTAGCCGAGAATGTAGGAGATGTAGCTGAGAATATAGGAGGTGTTGCTGAGAGTGTAGAAGATGTTGCTGAGAATGTGGATCCTAGTGTAGATGAGAATGCTAGGCCATACAATAGGGTTCACAATGATGTTGGCACCAATAGCAACAAGAAAAAAAGATCTTTATATGAGCGTGCAAGTGAATCTTTATATGCTTCATGTCCTAAAGGAAAGACACCATTGTATGCTGCTATATAATTGAATAACATAAAGACCCAATATGGATTTTCAGACAATGGTTTCACTGCACTCTTAGAATTGATGAAGTAGTTGCTTCCTGAAGATAACACACTGCCATCTAAGTATCCTGATGTAAAGAAAATGATCGAATAACTGGGGATGGATTATATAACTATGATGCATGCATAAATGACTGCATTTTATACAGGAAGGATTATGCATCACTAGTGAAGTGTCTTGTTTGTCAAGAATCTAGGTATAAGAAGGTGTTCAATGATGAGAGGAAACTTACGCAAGTTGCTCAAAAGACGTTAAGACATTTTCCGTTGATTAAGAGGCTGCAAAGGTTTTATAGTATACCGTGGATAGCAAAGGCATTTTATTGGAATATTATAGCAAAGTTAGATATGACTGTTATGCGTCATCCGTCGATTCTTTAGCTTGGTGATGTGCAAATAACTTTTCGCCAGAGTTTTCTAAGGAAACAAGGAATGTTACACTTGGGATTTCAGAAGACGGCTTCAACCCGAATGGATGTTTCAGTTTTAGTCACAGTTGTTGGCCGGTGAATCTCTGTCCGCACAACCTTCATCCTTCGATGTGTATGAAGCGGGAGTTCTCGATGTTATGTTTGTTGATTTCAGGCCTAAGAGCACCAGGTAAAGACATTGATGTCTGTTTACATCCTTTGATATATGAGTTGATATAATTATGGAATGAAGGTGTTTTGACGTATGACTTTTATACTAAAACTGAATTTCTGATGAAAGCAAGGCTTTTATGGGCTATTCATGATTTTCTGGCATTAGGGAATTTAGCTGGATGTGTAACCCATGGCTATTACGCTTGTCCTACTTGTAGAAAAGGGACAGTTTCTGAATATCTTCGTTATAGTAAGAAGATTTGTAACATGGGACACAGGAGATGGTTGCCAACGAAACACAAGTATCGAGATGATAGGACAAATTTCAGTGGAGGGGTAGAGCACGGTTCATTTCCATAGCCACTAACAAGGTTGCAAGTTTAAAAATTGGTAGCTAATATCAGAACCAAAAAGGGTAAGGGAAAACCACCATCAACAACAAGTTTGAAACGTAAAAGGAAAGCTGAAGCAAAGATTAAGATGTTGCTGATGTAGAAGATCAGGTTCATGACCACTTGTTATTTTCTAGAAGGTCTATTCTCTATGATTTGACGAATTGGGGTTCAAATGCAGTCTGGCATGTTATAAATATTATGCATACAGAAAAAAACATTAACAGAGCATCTTCTTAACACTGTTATGGGTAATAGCAAGTCAAAAGATGGTCCTAGTGCACGTAAATATATGGAAGCCATGGGGATTAAAAAGAAGTTATGGTTGAAGGTAGATGATGTGACCGGTAAAACAATAATGGAAGATGGATCTTTTGCCATGACGAAGAAAGAAAAAGTAAAGTTTTGTTCTGTTGTGAAGAACTTAAAAGTGCCTTCTGGTTTCTCCTCCAATCTTCGCAACAACGTCAGCATCGATCCTCCCGAGCTACAAAATTTCAAATCTCATGATTACCATGTTTTCATTTAACATTTTTTTTCATTGCTGGTTCATACGACGACTTCACTACCTAAAGATCCATGAGTTGCTTTTCACCGAATAAGTTTGTATTTCAGAATTTTGTGCGCGAGGTTATTAACAGAGAAAAACTTTTAAGAGAAAAAGCTACTCTGGTGGAAGCAATGTGTGTATTGGAAAAATATTTTCCTCCCTTCTTTTTTGTTATCAGTATTCACTTGATGGTGCATCTAGCTGATGAAGCTCTAATCTGCCGTCCGGTCAGATTTAGGTGGATGTATCCATTTGAGAGGTAATTACTACAACTCACTTTGTTATTTATTAACTTTTATTAGGAATACTCTAATAAATAGACCAATTTGTTGTTGGTGGTGGTTGTTTCTGAACTGCATTTGTCGATTTTGGTCAATTTTTTCTTTTTATTGGAGGAATTGGGAGTGTGATGGTTATTATATTGATATGTAGTAGCCTTTTTGTTGTTTTTGGTGGTACTGGTAGTTTATGAATTGAATTTGTCGATTTTGGTTCGATTTTTCTTTCTTTCAATGGTTAGTTATCATAATTGAATCTGCGTTCTCAAGAGTTGTCATTTCTAAACTATTATTTAGTGGTAATATTACAATATTTATACCCTGTGACCACAATTGTACATTCATCAAAGCTTATCATGGTCACAATGATCATGCATTACAGAACTAAAGTGGTAATATTACAACGTTTACAGCTTTTATCCCTTTCAATAGTTAGTTGTAATACAATGGTCATGCATTAAAGTCTTATTGATCTTTGTAGGTTAATGAAAGGTTTCAAAGGCTTGGTACGCAATAAAAGGTACATTGATGCCTTCATAGCAAAAGGGTATACATTGCTTGAAGCCAGTTTATATTGTATGGAGGACCTGTCAAATGATGGTGATGGAACTCATAAACATACTCGATAAGCCTTTTTAGATGATGACGATGAGTTTGCAGATGAGATGCCTTTGAGTACTGCTAAGAGTATCTATTTAACTCAAGTACAGTTTGAACAAGCTCCACGGTGGATTCAGTCTAAGTATGTTGGAATAGAGGGCTGGCAAAGATACATCTTTTACTTTCACACCTAAGAGATGTTGTTTGATTATTATGGTTGTCGATCTAATTATTCTTTTATTTGATTATTAGGTCTGTATATCTAATTTTTCTTGAATTGTTGTTTGGTTTCAGGAAGTATGATTCCTATCTTAACATCGCTAATAATACCTTAAAGAGTTTCCACTTATGGTTACGCGACGAGGTAATATATATTAGCTTCTAAATCGATTTGTAGTAAAACATCTAGTGGTTTTGGCTGAGCATCTGACTCACACATGTTCTCTTACAGTTGTTAGAAGCGAAAGAAGAAAATTATGTATTTTGGCGCCTAGTGCAGGGACCTCTCTTAAAGGCGCAGTCATATAAGAAATACCAAGCAAATGGATTTACTTTCTCTGCACATAGGTACGAGGAGGCGACGATATCAAAAAACAGTGGTGTGTCTATAAAAGCAATTACGAGACTAAGAGATTTGGTAGAAACATAAATAACATATTATGGATTTATTAAACATATTATTAAGTTGAATTATATGGAATTTGAAGAAACAATTTTTACTGTGATTGGGTCAGAGTTGAAGATAAGGATAATGGGCGCAAAGTTGATCCAAACTCAAACTTGATCAAGGTTAACTTTTCTAAGATACAAGGGATTGATAGAGTTGTGTATGAGCTATTTATTCGGGCCTCTGTGGGATGGTCTGTGGTCTTGCACACACAACAACGCTTAACTTCCGCAGTAAATGATATTGAATTTCCTACTAGTTATCAGTCAGCTCTTACTGACAATGAGAGTTGAGAAAAAATTATGTGTTTCGAGTATGAAGTTTAAAATGATGTCTGCCATCAATGCAATGTGTGATCTTTTTCTGATTCGGATAAAATTTGTTTATCATTTGTGTAATCTTAATAGGTTCTGTTTATTTGAGAATTTTGATTGCTCTGTTTCTGTGTATAGTGACAAGGTTGATAGTTTTGTTTCTTTCACATATAGATATATGATAATTTTTATTTTACAGGTTATTATGGCAGCATTGGTGGTAGATGAAAATGGACTTCCCATTTCTTCCAATTCAACTCAACTTGGCCACATAAAGGGCGTCTTGATTCGTACTCATATGCCTATCTCCTACAAAAACCTGGAAGCATGTGCTACAAACTTACAAAGAAAATGTCTGGAATGAATTACAGGTACAAACTTACCTCAATTTTATTTGTGGTCATACTTTTGTTGATTGTATTTGAGTTTCTAATCCAGATGTTTTTTTTTTTGAGAGATCATATCAGTTGCCTGATACTTCTAAGGTAACTCTGGTAAAGGGGATGTCTGATCCATGGAAGAGATTTAAGTATGAGTTATAAATCAAATATCATGATCCATATACTACTTATGAAAAAATGATTTTACTTACCCCTCCAAATGTAAAAGAAGAGGACTGTGTAAAATTCTGTCACAATGAGGACAATGAAGTTGTACAGAAAGGTAGAGCAGATAATAAGAGGATATGGAAAAGATATGATTACACTCATATCTCCGGTCGCAAACCTCATATTTTAGTGAAAGCTGAACTGGTATGTATATTATATCGACAATGTTGTCATTTATAAGTTTCAACACTTCTCAACAACATGGTGTACATATAATTAATTGATTAATATTAATCAACTTATCACATTTGTAAATTTAGAAGAGGAAGAATCCTGGAGTGGAAATCAGTACCTCTGATGTGTGGATTAAATTCATACACAAGAGGGTGGGAAATTTCTACCTAGTGCGCAAAAATACAATGTGAGAGATTATGTTTCATATATATCAATTTTTCTTAAACTATTTTCTTAAACTATACACTAGTTAGTAATTTTATATTTACGAAACTAGGGTTGCTCGACATTACAGGATGATCTTAAACAGGCGCAGGTAGAGATTAAGGAAAAACAAGATGCGGGCACTCCTTTAGATGAAGTAGATCCATTGACTTTAACTTTTGGGAAGGATACAAGAGGACGGGTACGTTCTGTTGGTGATGTTTCTCGTACATAATATGATTATTCTTCTCCTGCACGTGTCAAAGTTGCTGAAATGAAGTCTAAGGATGGAAAGCTTAAGCATCAGGTGCATGATTTAGGTAGCAAGATGGAGGTTCTGCTTGAAGGCTTTGGAAGCTAATGTCACATTGTGAAGGATATCCAATCTGCATAAGCATCATTTATTGCCTCGAACCACATTGATAGTTCACAAGGTCACGCGCGTTCACCTTCTCATATTGCTTCAGCTAGCAATAAAACTTCACCTGCTCACATACCTATACCTGGTGACACCATATCACCATCTCGATCAGCAGTAGGTTCTGATATACCGCGATGTTCATTATTGAACTTGGATGGTGACACCATTGTTGTTGGTAGACTTTGTACAAGTGTTTTAGGAAAAGTGTCCCGCGACTTAGGTGAGGATCTTTTATCCGTAACGAATCCAAAAATAGCGTCTAATCATGCAAAGGTAATCCTGGATCACATTATCCTGCCAGATGAATTGACTATAAAAGCTAACAACGTTAGCGCACCTTTCAAGATGTTGGAATTGGAGGATTTGTGGTTCATCCAAAGATATGCTGCACATATGATTAAAATGGTGGATCCGGTTTTTTTTTTTTGACAAGGGTGGATCTATTTTTTTTGGAGATGTTATGAAATTCTTCATGGATATCTCAGCCATCATCTATCGCGTATATAAACGACTAACATATATGGCTTTTATCTTTTTGCTAATGTTCACACTTTTTTTTCTAATGTTCATACTTTTGTATGTACCTTATGCAGTTGTGATAAGAAGACTATGATGCAGTATGCGGTAGACTCTTATGCAATTATGCATACAGAAGTATTTTACTTTAACTGAAAAAAACTTTGAATGTTATTTATCAATGTGAACCTAAACCATTCTCGTATGAATCAATGTTACTTTGTGCATGCGTGTGGTTTTTGTATATGTATATTTTTTTAGTTGTGCAGGTGAGCATAAGGTCAATTGAAGAGCTAGTAACCATCCGGGAGAATATCAACTCTGGTAAGTACATTTGATTATGCTTGGATTCAGTCATCTGAAATTTTTGGATATTAATCTTCAGTTTACACTTTCTTACGAGGTATTACGCACTTAATGCTCATATTGATGCTGGATTATGTTGTTGGTGACCTTTCTCTGGTAAGTTTCCATTAGATTATATATTTGTTCATACAAGTTTATGCATTATAATGAAACTTGCTGGTATAAGTATGCCTAGAGATGTCATATATATGACTTAATTATAATTTGAAATATGTCAGGTTGGGATTTAGTGGTGGGAGGTTGGGACTTAAGATTATAGTGTTGAATCTGTACCAAGTCTTCAAGGAAGCCACACTATTGCCGAAATTGTTAGCAGCCGTCAGAACAACAAGTTCACAATATAAAAACAATATGGTAAGATGGTTCTCTCAGATCTGCCAAATAATTTGTTATAATTATTTTTGTATGCATTTCTTTATTTTCCTTATAGCATTTACTTTATGCATAACCTGCATTCTCCTTATCTAATAATATGGTTTGTATTTGTGTTGCAGGGTTGTCGCATAACGCACAGGAGTTGAACTCACATTGCATTGATATTAGGTGTTTCAATTAAGTTACAAATAAGAGTTTCTTATTGAAATTTAGGTTGTCACATAACGCAAAAATGTTTATCTTAGACACTCACCATGTTGTTGTTAATTCTGAAACTAATCTAATTTAGAGTCTTAGTGAAATCTAAAGTAAATATGTAGATGAACATATAGTTGTTTCATTCTCTTTCTTTTGTAAAATTTCTTAAATGTTGTTCTCATGTATCATTGAACATATAAATATAAGTGGTGTAGAATATGATTGATTGAATCACAGGGTTATGGGGTAGTTTTATGATAAAATAAAATAGGGGAATTTTTTTGACCAGGTCAATAAAGACCGACCTTCTTTTTTTTGTTGCAAAAATTTAGCAACAGTTGGGTTCTGTTGCAAAATTTGTACCAGAAAATGAAAGTCGCTCTTCTTTGACTTAGTCAAGCATTTTAGCAATAACAGTAAAAAATTAGCAACAATTGAGTTCTGTTGCTAAATTTTTACCATATAATTCTGGGTCGGTCTTTGTTGACTTAGTCAAGATTTCACAACTAATAGTAAAAGATTCGCAACAACTAATTAGTTGTTGTTACGTTTTTGGGTTGCAACAACTACATTTCCGTTGTCAAAATTTGTTACAACATGTTTCACAATAGCTGAGTGCAGTTGCGACCCCGATTTACAACAGCGGGAGGCATTTGCTAATGTCCATTTTTGGTGTAGTGTAGGACAATGCAGATATAATTGATATGTCTGCGTTACTACCAACAATTATCACGAATTAAGAGTTATACGCTTCAAACATATTATTTCAGCCGCTATTAAAATTAAAAATTATACCCTATCTAATAGACTAACTTGTTTTAAAAATTTACTCTTAAATATTATAAGTAATTATTGGTGATTCCGTCATCATCATCTTCAGATCCTCAATTTCCCTATTTAGAACCAACCCTAATTTAACATAATTAACACCCAAAATTCAGTCCAGATCAACACCAAAACATACTTAAATTTCTTATTCAACTCCAAAACACTACTTATACGACATTACCCATCCTAAACACCCAAACAAGTGAACAACCAATCGTAGTAACATTTTCAGCTAGTTTTTAGGTCGTAAACATTGTCCAAAATTAAAACAATCTCGAACCCAAACTTCACCTCTTTTAGCTGAACAAAAAAACCCATTCCAATCATCGCCATTTATCCATAGGTCGAACTATAAAGGAATAGTTTCCAACCTGATTTTCCGGCACATTAATCGTTGTTGTAATGGAGTATTATCATCATCGTTATCACTCTCAGAATTAATTTCCCATTAATTAACATTCAAATCATTAGTTATTGATTATATGATTGACGAGTTATTCACTCATGTAACCTAAAACATCAAAATAGAGTGAGGGTCTTGAATGGACAATTTTTATATGATTTTCGGGATATAAATATCTTTCACTGAAAAAAGGAAAGAGGAAAAAAATAGAAATAAAAGAAGGAAAAACGATGGGAGAATGATTTTATCATGGTTACATAAATAAGAGATAAAAAAATCGGTTCAGTTGAATGAGTGTACATGACTTATGTTTAATATTAATTTTTAACAAACAAACAAACGGACGTTATGACATAGGAGTTAACCCGAGTCAACGCAAAGTCTAAGTATTAACCGACCAAACGTTAACTTTGAAAAAGAAAATCAAATACCAAACATCAATTGGCCCATATGAAATTAAATAACTTTTTAATAAGGATTAATTGTGGATAAAGATCCGAAAGTACTAAAAAGTAGAAATTTGCATAAAATTGTATAATATCTCTTGTTAAGCAACAACCGGGGGTCAAAATATTGGAGTTTTTCTTTTTTGTTTAATTACCAGGTACCAAATTTTCATACTCACCCATTAGAATACTCTAAAGGATATTTCTAAGTATAATCGAATAAAAAATATTTAGTTTTGTGAATTAGGGTAAGTCTTAGCCCCATACTCACATCCCATCATCAAGTTATTTCTTGTTCTTGAATCCTAGTAATTATGGACTAGACTATATGAAACTAACAATAAAATGATCAACCAGCTACTTGGTTGCACAATCAATCAATTAGAGAACAAATTTTAAACATTCAAACATGGTGGAAGATAAATAACAATTAAAGATAAAGATTGAAATGCTTATGCAAATTGATTAAAACCCATATTCACCATATTAAGTTTATCCCTAATTGAAAAATAAACTAGATACACATAGTGTAGTTCATGCTCTTAAGTCCTTGACAATTAAATTCAAAGAGATGTTACAGTAAGTAAAAAACTCAAGAAAAAAACCCAAGAAAAAAACCCAAGAAAAAAACGCAAATCTTCTTCTTGTTGTGCTGGTATGTGAGGGTTCAACTAAGCTGGAAGTAAAATTGTTGGTATTATGTGTTAAAACAGGTAAGGTGGACATGCTCGTAGTTGGTGGAGTTTTGTGTAGTTGTCGGTGGTCCTCCCTTTCATGCCCCCAATTCCTGATTTGATAAATTTCTTTCCTCCAACACGAATATGAATTTAGATGCGAACAAACTTCTAAACTCACAAGAACTTTCAAATATTCATATAATTATTGTCAAATCAACGACAATATCTTATTCTTTACACTAGTTTTTAAGCTACAGCTTAACCCAAACTCTTAAAAAATCACTAAAAAATTGAGTTTAATTTTTTTTTCTTTCGAAAAAGAGAAAAAACTTCATATATTCATAATAGATTGAGAATTTATTCTGATAATAAATCATTCGCTGTAAAGTTGTAAAATTTATCAATATCCAGGAGTTGTTGAATGGCAGTAAGTGGTTCTTCTGTCAAGATGTTCTGAATACTAAAATGTTTGTTGTTTCTATTATACTAAATATACTTATAAGATAAAATATTTGAACATTCAAATTGATTATATCTGTATAAATCACCAAGCAGTAGCGTACTCAAGGTATAATCCAGTTAAATTAATGTTTCGGGGTTTGTAATTTAGTGTACATCCTAAACAATTTAACAATTAATCATGTTAAGAACATCGAATTCATCATTAATCAATATAAATTAGATATCATGGGTTTACTAAAGCCAGTGGAAATTATACAAATAAAGGAAAACAGATGCGTTACGAAATACTATGGTTTCTCAATTTTTATGATAAACCCCAATTGCTTCTAGCTTCTCGTCCTTCCCTATAATGTAAAAAGTAAAAACTTCCTCGATAACTATTAGAAGTGTCTCTTATATAGGAACTCAAGTGCCTGTATATCGAATCCCACAATAGAAATCTTGTGTTTCCCAAGTACATGTTCTTATTCTTATTCCCACTTGGACAAACCAATTATAAATTGCTTTCAAAGAAATCAATACCCTACCAAAAACCTCCCACCAATACTTTTAAATTTGATGTTTGAATAACCGGCGTCATCGTTTATACTCCAAATTTATTTTTAGAAATCTATTATTGCGGCTGCATGATTTTCTTTGAGGGCTACAAAATACTTCAAAATGTCTGGGTTGGGTTTCTTAATGGGTAGTAAATGTCTAGGTTACCCTTTTATCTTAAAACCAAATTAAATTTAACCTACCTTCTACCCAAATCAAACCTAACTATTTATTAAGAAAAAAAAACTAAATCTATTACTCTTCTCCTTATCTTATCCTCTATAACCTCCATAAAAAAATACCTAAATTTTTCCATCAACAAAAAAACACCTCAATACCCGAGAATTTTCCAACCATGACTTCTATTAGGTAAGAATCGACAAACCCACAACTTTTGTTGTTGCTTTTGATTGCTTAAATAGCTTAGATTTTGATCTATTTAGAATTCAATTTTACTTTCAGAAACTACTTAGGGTTAGGAACAAATGTATTCCTACCCGTAAACATTACCTACGTCTAAATGTTCATATATTCCTTGTCTAAGTAGTTCATTTAAAGCTAGAAATTTATCATTCCCCAGATGTATGCTAGTACTATTTTTTTTTACGTCTAGGAAATGATGAATTCCTAGCCTAAGTGATTCTGAAAAGTAAAAAAAATGACACGATTTTTAATCGTAGACATTGTTTTCCTAGTCGTAGAATATGTATTATGGTTTTTAGGTCGTAGTCTTGATTCCTATCTGTAAGTCTAACCAATAGCTAAATCGTAGTTAAAAATCCTAGTTGTATCTTGGTTCTTACGATTTCTACCGATAAAAAATTATGAACTCCTAGTCGTAGGATGTCTCAAAAAAATAAGGGGGAAGAGGGGGTATGTCCTTCGTTGATTCTAAAATTCAAATTAAATTCATTACTCTAATCTAACCACTGATATTTAATTAGTTTAAGTACTTAAGTTTACTGATACAAATTAACAAAAGGCAGTTGAGCCATTGTAAAAAATAATAGGATAAGGGTTTATTGAGTTTATTACTAAATGACCTTATTTTATCTTCTCATCATCCCTCAAAGTTCCCCTCCTGCAGCCCCAATAATAATTTTCTATTTTTTAACTCCTGGATATAGACAGTACATGCTGGAGTTTTAATCGTTTGGGCCTGGTTGGGCTAAAAGCTTCGCAGTCATCCATGTCCCTCCCCGACCAAGGCACAATACCACTTTCCACAAGATTTTTCTTGTACTCTTTTACAATTTGTGGTTGCTCAAATTGCTATCTCTTCTCTGTTCTTCCTGACTGACAAGGTTATGTTCCATCTTTTCGACCCTTTTGCGACTATTAATACTTTCATTCATATCATACGTTGATGAAACTACTCCCACTTACACACTTCACTTCTTTTTTCCCTTTTGTATCAATTTCTATTCATTTTAGATGATTCAACATAGTAAAATAAATAAATAAAAATAATAGTAATACCAAGTAATTAACAAGAAAACTAACTAATAACAACATATATTTGACACTAAAATTAATAAGTAGTTATCACATACTCGACAATGGTTAGAAAAATGGAATATATGTAATGATATACCTTAAACTAACACCGAGGTATTTTTAGCACAATTGGTATCAGAGTTAAAAAAAGAACTTTACAGTTAAGCATGCCGGGCCGTGAGCAATCCATGGATGGTTGACCTTCGGGAAAATTGCTACTGAATAACCGCAGCAGTTCACGTTGCAAACCTCATACTGGATGACATCATTGGCTAAGTAAAGACAATAACGATTGAGGGTCGGGTCATTACGTATGGTATCAGAGCGGATGATATGTCACCTATCGAGTGTGGGAGGGTATGCTAAGTTATTTGAGCCATATGCTTTTCTCATGAGGGTCAGGAAATATCGGAGATCTAGGATTGTCATCTGGAGCCAAGGATGGCTCCAATATGATGGGGTGAGATTATAACGCCCCATTTTTGACAATGCCTAACCAAATAAAATATATTTAATGATATACCTTTAACTAACACCAATGCCTTCTCAGCACGACTTCCTTCATAGATGGAATGGTTTTTCCAGTTAAGCGTATTGGTTGAGAACAATCCAGGAATGGGTGACCTCTCGGGAAGTCTCTGCTGGATAACTGCAGTGTTGCTCGTCGAAAACACCACACTACTATATAAATACAGTGGCTAAGTGAAGCCAATATCGGTGGAGGATCAGGTAATTAAATTACATCTTGCCAATAAGAGGTTCAATTTTTTTATTTTTTTTATCTATTAGTGAATAAATAAGAACCTAAGTACACATCGTCTAAGGGAATAACTTTAACTACTCAGATTTTCTTAACAGTTTGTCTAACATCGATATTGGTTTTAGGACTGAAAAAAACCACTGATTTATTTTAGCTTATGATTTGACCAGAGGCCATGCGGAAATATTTAAACAAAGTTACGAAGTTGTTGCAAGTAGGCACTTTAGTATAACAGAAAATCATACAATCGTCGGCAAACAATAGTTGACTAAGATGTTTTAATTTCTTTAATAAAATATTTATTTCAACGTTTATAATAGTACTCGATAGAGCTTCCATATAGACATACACGAGTCGTACAAGAGAATGGGATTATGACCAAATTATAGGTCTAGGTAGCCTAAATACTATGTGGTTAGTATTTGTTATCCACATTCTACCCCTTTTTTCTTCAACTGCTAGTTTGGGAAGTTTGGAAGATAAAAACTAGTTGGATGGTGACATTCCCCTTGTCATCTTTGCGATAAGCTTATTCTTCATAAGGTTTTGCTTCTCCTCTCGTTGTGCCAATCTTTACTTTTCACATCTTTTGGAGAGCTGTGTTCCTGACAATCTTCAATTTGATTCATCCTTTGTTTGAGTTGATTCTGACTCTACTTATATTCACCGCTCCCTGATTTTTATTAGAAGTTTTATTTTTCATTGTCTTGTGGTGTCTTAAGTATATCTAGTTTTTCTCTATTTTTCTGAGTTTTTTCGTCTTCTTGTCTCTATCATATTCCTTTCTTTTTCTTAATAGTTATTTTGATGAGTTTGTGGTTTTTGGATTTGTTATAGACGAGGGTAGAATCTGATAAAAGATGAATATAATAGGTGGTCTCGATTGAATAGTTTTGGGAATCAAAGTAGTGATGATGGTTCAAACACAAAGGTAAGAGTCTTCGTCGTTACTAAAGATATTTGTTGGTTGACTCGTCATGGTCGAAAATTTTCTGTTGAATATATTTGGGTGCTCCGCGGTCCGCCCAGAAAATCGTTCATCATTTTGGTCACTTTCCTGAAATAACCTTAGTTACCTTGAATCAACTTCAAGAGGGTGTAGTTCTCGATACCTTTGTACGATCCTAAAGATCCCTTTGTCTAGTTCGCCATAGCAACCTGGATAGTTCAGCGATGCCCCATTTCGTTAAAAGGCCTTTCATCTGTTAGCCATAAGTTTGGTTTATTGGTTAAAATTCAGTGGAGTGGTAGGTTGGGGGTTTTAGGTATAAGAGATAAAAAGGAGGTACATTCTTTTTAAAAGATAACCAGTTAAAATTATTTTTTTAAATCATTTGGGTTAAATATTCCCCTATTATGTCTCAATTTTGTTGGAATTTTTTTGGAGAAAAACCATCGGGTTCCTAGCTTGTTAGGTTCCATGATGAGTACAATCTTTTTTATCTTGTACATAGTGAAACACCGCACAACATTCCATTATCAAGATCAGTAATACAAGAGGGAATAATATCAAGTATGCTTTAGTCAATGTTTGGGTTTAGAATAGTTGATATATTCTGAAAATGGTCGCTAATGCAATTTGCAATCTCATGTCTATTATTAAGACAACTCCCTTTGGTATCCTTGAAGTTTTTGAATCTTTGCTAAGCCTTATTATGAAATAATTTTTATGTTTCTATCTCCCGGTTCTAAAGTTTGATCCTTTTTTTTATCTTTCCATAATTTTTTGTTGACACTATACCATTTAGAAAAATCAAACACCTAAAACTGATAAGTCTTTAGGTTTATTGGGAAAACTATTTTTCTTGTTAGTTTTGTCTAGTTTATTTTGATGTTTTTAATATTAGTATTAATATTTGAAGAAATGTTTTTGTTCCAAATTTGAGGGACTATTTTATATAGAGAGTCTTATGGTTAAAGTAAAAGGTGGTGATTCCTGGTCAGCAAGAAAAGTATCAAAGATATCTCACAACTCACATTGGCACGGAAGAGTATCCAATTCACCTTTGAAATTGGAAGCTTAAGAGCTTGGACTCCACGAACTTGAAGATATGCTGGGCCCACTTGATTAAGTTCATTAGGCCCAGTGTAGTGGTTTGATCCAGTAAAGAAAACTTGGAGGTCAAAAAGAAGTTAGTCGGACAGAGAAGGGAAACTTTTGGTGGTCGTTTGACAATCCGTAGGAAGAAGGCGGAAGAGCTGCCATGGAGGGAAAGTCTTGTACTCAGATGGATAGAAGATGAAGACGACGTTGTTGGTTTAATTGTCTTTTTTTTAGATAATTATTTTTATGAGTTTTTAAAAAAAACTTATAATTATGTTTTGCTAAATTTATGAGTAGAATTTTAAATGGAAGCAAAAATTTATTATGCAAAGTTACAAGCTCATTTGTTTTTTACTAATATTCTTACTAATATTACACATGATTGGTAATTTTATTTCATATAGTTTAGTATCTAAATTATCTAATCGGTTATGTAATATTATTTTTATTATTTATAATATTTGATCGATATGTTATGCTTAGTACAAGGATTTAATGGTGTATGTTTTTAACATGATTAATATTGTTATAAAATTATTACTCTTGGAACGAATGAAATTACAATAGAGAAATAAAAATTAGTTTACTATCTTCGAAACATGAGATTATTTTCAAAATTTGCCTCAAGTTATCTAGAAAATATATTTTTATAGATTGATTGTGTTTGTACCATTAGATTAGTGGAGACCAAATTCATTAGTTACCAACTTTATTATTTAAGATATTTATAATTTAATTAAATTTCTTATATCAGCTCAATTTTTAAAAATTTTAAAAGTATTATTTAAGGTTAGTTTATTAAAAAAAGTTGTTATGGAAATTTCCATTCGTGGGTTTGACCTAATACTTGCAGTTGTCTATTAGTTAGACAATGTGCACTTATAATATTATTATTATAGGTTTCCAAGCATATTAAGTTTTGGCGCTGCTACCGGGATATAGTACGAAAGTACTGTATTTAGTAATTTTAATTTGCCTAGCTAATAGATGTTTAGTATATTTAATTATTTTTTTCTCTTTTAGGATTTTTAGTTTTATTTAACTTGTTTTGTATCTTTATTATTATTTTTTAATTACTTTTAATAAGGACGATGACTCCTTCTCACGAAATATTATTCGAGAAAATGTGTAGAATATATACATGGATCATGGTATGCAGATTTTTTTTCTTCTAAGCGTATCAAGTATGAAAATCCTAATTAGCGTTATTTCGTGAATATTCACATGAGCACCAACCTTATTATCATGGGGATGATTTTTCACATAAGCACCAACCTTAGTATCATGGGGAGGATTTTACACTTGCGGTAGTGAAAAATCACATATAACGAAGTACGATGAGGTTTTTAACCTGAGATTGTCTATATTAGATCAAATGTTAAAATTCTTGAAAACCAAATGTTATATGCAAATTATTTCAGACATAATGAATTGATGACGCATACGATAATCTAGTTTATGATAGTTGGATGGTTTACGTAATTCCTTAGATGAACATATCTCATATAAATATCCACTAACAAGGCCGTCTTATAGAGGAGGCAGTCTAGGCGACTGCCTAGGGCCCAAATTGTTGGGGGCCCAATTTTTTTATATTTATTGGTAATAGTTATTTTGTGACATTTATAAATGTTACAAATAGTTACGCATTTATAATCGTTACTAAAATATTTTGTAACAATTATAAATATTACTAATCTTTTTATTCTTGAAGTGAAAAGCCAAATTTTCACATATTTTATGCTAAATTGCATGTTTATATTCCAAAATATAATAAAAAAAGATGAAAATTCTAACTTTGTTCATGATTTGGTAACCTATAAAAAAGCCCATACCTTAAGTTCTCCTAAAGCACCCCAAAACTATAAGACGACCCTGTCCACTAAACTTAGAGGTAATTTCTACAAGCCTATTCAGAAGGTGTCCAATCTAAAGTTATGTACTTCTAAAATTTTCATTTGAATTACTTTGCATCCAAGTACCCAGAGAAATTAAATATTTTACTAGTATCGTGCATGAAAAGCTAATAATTGATCATTTTCCAATCCCAAGAGTATGTCTATCTTTCGTTCTCTACGTACTTTCATGTGTAGTAAGTACTACATTTGGAGGTAGCTCTTTGTTTTTGAGAGTTTCACTGTCATTACAGTGCCATAACATGAGTGTGAACTTGCGATTTTGTAAATACTATGTTTCGGTTTGATCCCAAATTTGTAGATTGTTTAAGTTAGGAGGATCCTTTTTGTACATTCCAGTATGTGGATTTATGTATTGTTATTCCTTTTTATTTCTCGTTAGTTTTTTTTTCTTTATTTTGTTTTTATTATTATCATTTGATATGTATTACAATGACTACTATTTTTGTGCACGAATCAGGTTAAATGTTCAAAGATCCTTTCTTTATTTTTTTTAATTGATTTCTTTTAGTTATATATGCACGCCACTATAGGATGCAGGTTTAAAAACATTGAGGACAATGTTACTTTTAGATTTAGGAGTTGGTGTTTTTAAAAATTGATACCAATTTTTAGACACTCTTAATTTTTGATATTATTGGTTATTCGGTGTAATTTCATTACATGATAGAATTTTTTTTTTATCTATCAAATGCTTGAATTTGAAACGGATGACTTGATAGACACATTTTTATGTCTTAATTGATCTTCTTTTTTTTTTATATAGATTTTTAGTACTTAATTTTTAGGTGTATTTGTGGAGTTAGTTATTATGGGAAAACTGGCTTAAAAGTGATAAAGGCACCCCATGACTTTGGTTAAAGGCACCACCATTTATAAAGGTACACATGTTTTGGATTAAGGGCACCCATCCTCTTCCAATTTTAAATAGAATTTTGGCGGGAAACTTCTTTTATCAACCTGCGGTCTTGTTTATGAGATTTGGAGGAGATTTTTAAGGTTTTAAGACAAGAAGATTTTCTTTCCTTACTGAGAGTAATTTGTGCACGATTTGAACACAAAAAATCAACAAAAATATCTCGTTCTCGTAGGAACAGATCACGTAAAATATGGAGTTTCTATCTTTTTCAAGAGAACTTCGGTAACAATATATATTGTTTCAATGAGAAGATTTCTGAAATTCAAATCAAACGAATATTAGGAAAGTATGAAGAATAAAATCACCGAGATTTGTTTAAAGAGAAAGAAAATATTCACGAGAATTATTTGATTAACAGAAAAGATCTGTGAATATTTGAGAGAAGATTTGGACGAGATTAGGATGGTGTAGTATATATTAGAGCCACAGATGAACAAACCAGGGGGAGGAGAGAGTCAGAATTGAAGAAAAAAAATGTTTAGAAAATTTCTACACCTACAACAAAGAAGAAAAAGAAAAAGATATTGCGCCTAAAAACAGTCGCAGAAGAATCATGGTGTTTTCCTTCTCTTCAATAACGCCAGAGAATTGTCATTAATTTGACATTGATCTTTTATGTTTCTTCTAGTAACAAAAAAGAACACTTCGAGAAGAACCGTTAGTAGAGTGTTTGCAACAGAAATTCACTGTTGCAAATTTTTGTACTATTTTTCTTTCTTTTCTTTTCTTTTCTTCTTAAACACTTTGATCCATGTATAATTTTATTGACATATTGTTGAACATGAGGAGCTAATTCCCAATTACTGAGGTGATGGAGGAAGCCGTTTTTCCATGATTAAGTGGTAAATTTATTTAATGATTTGTCAATTTTATGTATCACTTTTGGTTGATTCTAATTGTAATTATTGATTTTTATTAATTGATTATAATTTAGTTAGATAAGTTATTCTTAGCTTAATTGTTTTGATGGTTCATTCTTACCGTTTACATTAATATTTTTAAAAATCTAATTATTTTGGACAAGAATTAGAGTCACTTTTAATTGCATTACATAATTATTTTTATTATTAAATCATGTAAAATTGGTTAACGGTGGAATTTATAGCTTCTGTAACTTTTAATATTGCTACCATCCTCTGTAAATTTTCTAGCTTAGAACTAAAATTTAGGTATAAAACAAATCTTCAAAAGTCTCGTGGAATGAACTTTATAATATCACTTTATAAAAACGAATAAGTTTTTGGCGACGCTGTCCGGGACATGTTTTTAGATTCTTTTTTTTTGTTTTGTTTTTAGATTAGTTAGTTTGGTTAGGATTTATGTTATTTTATTTTTGTTCTTTTTTATGCGTTTTTTTTTTTTTTCATTTGTTTTCATATTTGGAGTGAAGCTAAAGAAAGAATGAAAAAATTGCTAAAAAAAATGTAAAGCCAAAAATTAAAAGGAAAAAGAGAAGATCAAAAGGAGTGAAGAAGAAGATTTTTAGTTTAAATTAATTTGTATTTTCTTAGATTTTATTTATTTTGATTTTAGAAACTATATTCGATTTTATTTTTATATTTTTTTCTTTATTATTGGACATTTGGATTTCCATTTTTTTTGGACTTTGGACGTTATTTGAACTTTATTATTTTCAAACCTATGAAAGAGTAATTTAAATATAAACTGCACATGGAAGGACGATAATTATGATATTGTTTCTACCCCTCGAGTTCGTATACTAACACCGGAGTTAGTGGCCTGAGTCGACTTCAACGATTCATCCCCCTATGTGATATGAGAGGTAAGGCTCTATCGACCCACGAATCCCCTTCAAGTGGGTTTACTGTATTCCTTCGTATGCATATATGTTGAGGAACTGAATACGAAACTTATTTTCTAATAACGGGAAAAACTGGCCATATAAGATAAAGGTTCGGATTTCATTACCATATCTTTTTTTCCCGCTCTAGGACCATATTACCTAACGCAAACCTAAGCTTTAAACTTAGAGTAAAAAGAAAACCGATAGGATAACGAGTTTATTTGAATATATTTTGAAAGGACTTCAAGTATTGGTTAATTTATTAGCTTAAGTCAAGGATCAACAAGATTACTTTAAGATGATTAGAGCCGCCTTGTAACCCATGGAAACATGCCAATTAGGTAAGGTTATTCAATCTCCTTAGAGCTTATCCTGACTTTACTTGACTTAATTTAATTCAAACTCTTCTAGAGGGATTCGCCAGTACTGTAATTAGTTATCTTTTTGAAGAATATAAGATGGTCAAGAAATAATCTTAGTTGAGCCATCATGCTTTTTGGTTGTTAGATTCAATAGGTTTGAATTGGTCGAGTCAGGTTTGTTTGTGCTTGTTTAGAATTTCCTTCTATTTAGGATTTTATTTTGGGTTAATTGACGTTTGGTACTGGGGTTTTTGGTCTAACTTTTATCCAACTTAGAGTTTGGTACCTGGACTTGACGTTGACCCACATTGACTTTGTTTGACCAGGCTTTAATTATTTTTTTATAGTAAAAATCCTAGAAAATATTGAGTTTACAAGTGTACCCCTGTAGTGGGTCTACGATCCAACGGTTTTAATAAAACCATTTATCATATGGTCCAGATTAAGAGATCAAAATACGTTAACCCTACTTATCTACTCTTCATCCTCTTCCTCCATTATCTACTCTTCTTCCTCCGCATCCATTGATGGGTTTGTCGCCGGCTAGACCATTAGGTCAAAGCTCGAAGTAGTGAAGAATTAGAGAAACGGAAGAGAAGAAGGAGTGGGTGTGTTGATCATTTTGTTGACGTAAACAATGAAGGAGATGGTTGTTTCCAGCGAGAGAAGTCCGAGAAGAAAGTGCAGCTGAAATAAAAAGATTGAGTGATATGATAATGAGTTTAATTGACTTGTCTTTCTGTGATGGTGAGGATTTGAAATAATGGGTTGAATGATCTTGAATCTGAGATGAAATAATGGGTTGAAGGAGGAGAAAACCTCGTGTGTTGAATTAAATGGGTTCGAGCGGCAAGTTTCTGTTGGGTTTGAAGAATTGAGGTATGAGATGAAATAGATTTTGGTGATTGTGAAGCTGAGAAGAAACAGGAAAGAGAGGATTTGAGTCGGGAAAAACTAAAGCTGCAAATCAGAAAGAATAGTGGAGTCTTGAGCTCACTATTGTGTGATGTTTGTTTAAGTGATTGGAGGTTGTTGATTACATGGGTTTTAAGCAATTTCTGTGTGAATTCAATTAGGAAGCATAGAAAATAGATCGATATAGAGCCGTGAACGTTTGACAAGGAATGATGAAGATGAAAAATTTGACATTGTTGGCTTCTTTTAATGAACGGAGTTTTTGGCAGTTCGAATGAGTTATGATGGGAATTGATATGGTTGGTGTAATGTTGTTGCTAAGTTGTAGTGAATGAATGATTGGTTGTGGTTTGTGAATGATAAATGATATTGCAGGGACGGAGAAATGGTAATAGAATTACCAATAATACATGCCTGAGACTCCATCGGAAATGCACCTTAGGTGTTTGAAGAGAAGAGAAGACAGGTTTGTTGAGTTTGTTGCTGCTGCAATGCAATTCCTAATTTAAGAAAGTTTAGGTTTAGAGATGGGGTTTTGATTTTGTTGCTAATATTTTGATTGCCTTGATTTTTTTCAAAAAGGAAAACAAGATGGGTTGCAGTGGTAGTGATTGAAAGAGAAAGTGAGAAGATGGTCGTAGTTGCAGCGGTATTAATCGAGAGACATGGAAGTGATGGTGGTGGTGGCGGTGACAGAGAGACAAAGAAGATAGGTTCCCAAACTTGCTAGGTCAGTATTAGTAAAATGGAAGGATATAACTGTAAACTCATTTAATAATTAGATTTTTTATATATTTTTTAATAATTATTACACATAAGTCAAAACTTAATTGAGTCAACGCACGTCAACGTTATTTCCAAGTACCAAACTCTAATTTGGACAAAAGTTAGACCAAACCCAAACTTTGGACAAAACCTGGGTACTTAAGATCAATTAACCCTTTTATTTTTATTTTCTTTTTAGTGTATGCCCAGGTTGTCCAAAGCCTTTAGTGTGCGTGCTTGGAAAAAAGGTTTTATTGGTCGTTTGATTAGTGACGAGAATAGAAATTTTGTTTTTGTAAGCGAGAATTTAGGAAACCCTTCTTTTAAGAGCCCTATTTTAGAAACTTTATCTTTGAGAATTTGTCTCTTTGTGAGGAAGTTATTCCTAATATTTTGACTGTGCCAATAATGGAAACTTTGAGAGATTACATGTACCCAACTAGGTCCAACCGACTATGGTGCATAAAGATGCATGTTACTACAACTAATTATGAGTTGAAACATAGTACTATTCGGATGATCCCTGTATTTTCTGGGAGAGATGATGAAAACCCTTACATTCTTGCGAGAGACTTCGAGGAAATTTATAAGACAATTAGAATTAAAGACTTTAGTGATGATGTCTTGAAACTTAGGTTGTTTTCTTTTTCCTTGAGAGATAAAGATAAGTCATGATTGCATAACTTACCTTTTGAGTCTATAACCACTTGGGATGAACTTATTGTTGTTTTTTTCCAAAAGTTTTACCCACAACATAAAACTTCATCTCTTAGCTAGAAAATTAGTACTAGTATGCAACAAGAGGGAGAGTTTCTTTATCGGTTTTAAGAAAGATTCAATGATTACTTGTCAGAATATCCCCACCATGGGTTTGAGAAAATGAAACTAGTGCAAATTTTTATGACGGGTTAGAGTATTCGACCAAAGCCATGGTCGAGTCATTGTATGCTGGTGGGTTCTTGAATAAAAATGCTGATCCAGCTTATGCATATTTAGAAGAAGTAGCTGAAAATCCCAACAATGGGAGTCTTTTGTGGGACCCTCTAAAAGACTTTTAATCAATAGAAGTAGCACCAACATGATATATGCAGTTTTTGAGTCAGAAGCTAAGCTTGTTGCTATATCTAGAAGGTTAGAAACTTTAGAATTGATTCGATTTAAACATAAATCTTTTGTTGAAACCGATGATAGGATTAAAGCCTCTCAAGTCTCTAGTTGAGGAACATAACCCAGTAGCTCATTTTGGGAAAGAAAAAGTAGTGATGAACAACCAATGCTCTATACAATAACTCTACATTTGACAACCATTAGAAGTATGACCTATTTTCAAAGACATATAATCCAGGTTGGAGAAGCTATCCTAATTCTTCTTTGTGTAAGGGTCAAAACCAAGACAATAAACATTTTTTTTTTTTTGGAGCATTCATGGCTTTGAAGCATATCATGCTATTGAAGCACATGAAAATATTGATAAAATTATTGAGATATAAGCTACTGGATTTAAATAAATAAAAGCCTTCACTTTTTTTAATTAAAATTAAGGACAAATATGTAGATGATAAAATAATGCATCTACTAATAAATACACACTCACAAGCTGGGAGTTCTATGAACAATTAACACTCCAATAATTATTCTGGTCTTTTAGATATTAAGTGGGAAAGTTACAGGAAAGTCACGCCCGAAGAGAAAGATCACTACTACTCGATACGTACAACAGAACGCCACCGGTTTAGTTTTAGAATAGAAATTACCTGATTTAAATATGTTTTAATAACACTCTATAAATATGTATTACGTAGAACTGAATAGAATCAATAAAATTTAAGATGTTTACCACTACTACTTTATTTCTATTCTTTTTTTCCTCAGTTTTCTCACTTGAAATTCTAGCATTACCAAATCCAGAAAATGAGCTATATGCACAAAAATATTTTAATTGAGGTGCTACTGGACGGGTAAAATATGGGTATGGGTAAAAATGGATAGGTGCCATATATTTTTAGAACAGACCATTATACCCCCGAATTCAATTTCCTCAACAACAAACAAATATCTTCTTCGTTAACTTTGCTTCACCATCTCCACCATCGACAGAACCAACTTCCTTCACCATCTCCACCATCACCAACACCATCATCACCTTCGAAAACATCATCTTGAACCAATTTCCTTACCACGATCATCTCCAGCACCACCTCCACTACTACCATCCACAACATCATCTTCCTCGACTATCTTTCTTTACTACCAGAAAATCTAAAAATTCCACCATCTACACAAACACCCACCATCATTTACATCACTATCACCAGATGATTTGGTTTTCAAATGTCCTATTTTTTTTCCTTCTAAACCATAATTTCTCAAATTCATTAACTAAGAGAATTAGTTTTTTTTTCTTCCATCAGTTTCTCGAGATGGGTAGATAAAAATATGCATTGACTGTTGATAGTCCTAAAACTCGTAAGTTCGCTAATCCTAATTATATTTTTGATTTATTTTTTTATTTTCATCTAGGCCTAAACTCATATGCATCTGGGTACATACTCGTTTACATTCGGTTTGCAATGGTTCTCATCCTCATCTAAACTCAGATGCACCTGAATTCGTAGTTGCTTATATTTGGCTACAAAAATAAATGCATCTTGGTCTAAACTCAAATTCACTTGGGTACATCGTTGCTTAGATTTGGTTGAAAATTGTTTTCATCTTGGTTTAAACTCAGATGCACCTGGGAACATATTTTCTTAGACTTAGTTAGAAATTGTTTTAATCTTTGTCTGGAACACAGATGCACCTATTTGGTTTGATTTTGGTTACATCTTTGTGAAGAATCTTATGCACCTATGTACATATATATATATATATTTGTAGAAAGCGAAAGCAGGAGGAATACTACTGAATCAAGAACAAATAATAAGCATGATGATAGGAGACTTATCGTGTTGAACCAAGAAAGAAGAACATGCATGATGTTAATGTGAATGTAGTTGTCGAAAATCAAAATCAACTGGAATTTCCTATGAAGAAAAAGGAGGTGAAGAAAATATTTTGATCAAGTTTGTTACCAAGGATCACCCTGTTGAAAATAATTAAAAATCACAACAAAACAATGGTAATTGTTAAAGATGACTTAACTTGGAAATATGGTTAATGCACTCACAGAACTAGACAAGTTAGAATTTAGAAGGCACCTAAAGCTTTAAAGTACATTATTAATAGTTTTATTAAAGGAAATACTTTCGAGATTGCTAGTCAAACCTTAAAGAAAAGTCAGAACAACTTGCAATCATATATTCAATGAAGAGATTCAAGATGAGTGAAGAAGATAATAAAAGTTATGGGCCAAAGGAGGATCCTAGTCTAAGAGATTCTAATTTTTATAAAACGTACTTCAAACTTGAAGAAGATTCTGAAGAAGATTAAGATGAAGATCCGAAGAAGAAGAATCTAAAGATGAAGAAAAGTGAAGTTGAACTCGAGAAAAGTAACATCTTGGAAGGAATAAAGCGTGTTGTTGGACAAGAATGCAAAGAAGAATATTTTGTGATACTTTTGATCTTATACATGTCATGTACAATGTTCTTTACCAACTGCAATAGAATGTAGGTTCATTACAAGTATCTGAATTGGGTGAAGTCGGTGGATACAATGATGTTGATGGTGGATTTTTGATAAGGGATGGAGTTGTAAAATTTCTCTCTGCCCAGCAGCAGGAATATAGAAATATCCGCACATATTTTTAACTTTGTATCGAAATATGATATATTGTATCTCTCTCTCTCTCTCTATATATATATATATATATATATATATTCCACAAGAGAATTAAGAATACAGTCTGTACAAATAACTACGGGCGTTCTATATTGATCATGTAACCTCTCTAAATAAGCATAATATTTATGCTATACCGAACGAGTCTCAAGTCGCATAACTTCCATGACTGAGTTCCTTGAAGTTGTCTCGAATGTGCATCAATGTTCAAACAACATAGATTTATTGCCATGCGGAATACGAAAAAACATCCAAATAATTTATATTCTGGGAGTAACTTATGCCTGATCCTCAAAGACGTATCCTAGCTTAATGCCTCATTCTCGAAGACATATGTCAGTTTGATGATCAATCCTCAAGAACGCATGACAATCCAACATTCGAGCCTCGAGGACGCGACATGGCTCAACAACCATACCTCGAGGAAGCGACCTTGAAACCATAGTCGATCCTTGAGGACGTGTGATGGTATAATGGTCATTCATTGATGAAGCATTCCAAATATTCACGACATTGGCTTAAAGGCCAGCATCATACCACTCTTTGCGCTAGCACAAAGAAGGCGCTACCAGTTCTATGGCGATGGCCTAATGCATCGTCACCCTTCTTTATGACTTTATCTCCAGGGTAGCGTCATCTTTCTCACAGCACTCCAAAGGGCTGATCCCAATGACACGTAATGACTTAACCTTCGATCCTTGAGGACGCGACGAGCAGGGTATGTTCGGTCTTTGAGAGTGCAATCAAATTTTGTGATCGGTCCTAGAGAGAGCGTCATGCTCTTGACGCTGGCGCCACAATATCTTTTGGTGCTAGCCTATTTGTTAGTGTCATACCTCTCACGGCGCTAAACTATTGCTACCCGCCACGCCTATCCTTAGCCTATTCTCAAGAACAACCAATCAAGCCTATCATGCTTGGTCCTTGAGAACTTTTGCATAATCTTGACTTCGAACACTTCTAAATTTATGCCATGCTACTTTCAACCTAGTGCATGACTACTAAACTTATTATTTTTACTAAACTTGACACTGATAAGTCTACTTAACTACTTAGTGAACTGAGAAATTTTCTTCACTTATTTAGCAAGTTATTGACCTGACTTAACCAAAATAAAAGTAGTTGATGATATTACTATTATTCTATAAGACATCAAATATGTTGCATGAGGGTATTCTCATTGGCATATTGGTCTGGCGGTCTACGGAAACGTGCACTGTGGAAACACATCCACGGGCGAGAAGGTAATAAGTAGTGGGTTGGTTAGGAGCAGTTGAGAGGATGATAAGTAATGGTCATATTGTCCTCCTGACATAGCAGACATGCCTCCCCTACAATCTCTATGATTATTACTTCTCTATCTTTTCACAACTTCCACAATTTACGAGAAATCAGTGTGTTTATCATAAGACTAAAAAATAGATGGCTTTATCTATTCGAAACAAGGATTAAGAACACAAAGATCTATCCCAGAGATAATCCAGTTTATAGTCATAAATTCAGTCTTCAACTACACACCATCACTTTTTCATCACAGTGATTTCTCAATCTTCTTTGCTTTCCTCCCCTAAGATCAACCCATCATCTTCACCTTTGTGACTAAAGCAAGACATGAACGACTATTTCTTGGTTTAAGCTCGTCTTCTTCGATTTTGATCTCTCGAACCTACAAAAAGTAATATTTTCAGTATATTTGGTTTTTCACCCTAAAATAATTGGCGACTTAAAACAGTTGGTCTAGCAGCTATCTTTGGCTAGCCCAAAACTCTCCAAAGCATGTAAACAACACATGCCACATGTAGTAAATAGTTAACGCACAACCATGAAATTACAACACTTCCTGAACGTTGTAAAAAATATAGCAACGCAGAATGCTGGAGAAATCAATGATGCCAAGTATTATATTATGTGTTGTAGTTCATTTGTAGCGACTGCCACATACATTAAACTTTGCAAAAACTATTGCAAAACTGTTGCAATATGTGTTACAATTTATATAAAAGGCATATATGACTCCTTTAAATATGGTAATGGCATATATGACATACTTCATATGTTTTAACTCTTATAACTTCTAAAGTTTGACTCACTAAGTGTCTCGTACACTAATTTGCGACTGACCACATATGACTTATAACGTGTAACTGACGCAGTAAGCCATATTTTTACAAAATTTAACTTGTTATATATGACGAAACTTTGTTCAACATACTTGTGTTAACATTAACATATTGCTTGCATACTGCTTGAGCCAGGATCAAACTATGCTTACCATATATGCAATTATCATATGGCTGACCATGGATAGCTTACCATATCGTCCGACCAGAAATATCTTATTTCATGTGTCTTCACATTTATGTCATGTTATATATGCTTGACTATGCATTTTATCCACACTCTTTCATGACCATCCATCACATCTCGTTGATAACGTGAAAGGAAGTGTTCGACTTACTCAATGCCTGCATCCGACATCACCTATTCACTTAAGTATGTCAATGCTTATTGACATATGTGAACTCTAATTATTTATCTGAAACTCTCAAAGGCTTGACATAAGGCCTAAATAAATACATATTTATTTCAGTATGCCTGCTCTTTACGAGCCTTACCAGTATTTCAGACTCATGAAGACTTGTCATTCATGTCTAGTCAGGCATGACAAGATTCAACTTGACTAAGCAACTCACATCTGACTTCATACTATGTAGCGTTCAAATTTACTAAAATTACACGAGACATCAAAGATGTCATAAATGAGGGGATATTTACTAGGGTATTGGTCTGGCAGTCTACGACATACGTTGTAGAATTAATCCCGTTACAGGATAGTATCTGGAATGTACGACGATTAGGAGAGTAAAGGATTAGTGGTTATGTAATCATCCAGTCGTCCTCAATAAGTGGGACACGGTTTCAACATATTTTCCACCATCTTCATTTCACATGTACTTTACAACCTCCATTTCCTACAAGGTTAGGATGAACGGTTACTACTACTATAAATAGATTCTTCAATCTATTGACATCATAAAGGGATAAACATATGAAATATCCAAGGAGAGATACACAGAACACCACCTCCGAATAATTCTACCATCTGATTTTCATTGAAGCCCTCTCTCAGTCATACACAGAGAATCCTTCATAGCAATAAACACCTATCACACTAACAGAATCTGGTACTCTGACCTCAACACTTCATATGCTTCCCTCCATAAGACCAACCTTTCTCCTTCCTTTGTGACCGAAGTAAGATTGAAATGTCCATTTCTTGGTTAGGCGAGTCATGTGTGATTTTGATTTCTCGAATCTAAAAGTACTTCCACATCACAAATGTTTTAGGGTTCAGACATATTTCTCATCAGCTTACTCTCACTTTTTCCATTTTAACCGAATTTTTTTCCCCACAAACAAGTACATTTATTTTTCTCCCTAAAATACTATCGAGCGAGAACTCTTTTTATTAGGAACTTGAGTTGAAGAATAAAAAGCTAGAGTTTTACTCTTGGAAATTTTTCTATTCTTTTTGACAGTGCCAGCATAAACTGTGTCACTATCTGGATTAAGGCAATCCTCAAGCAGCTCACCTTCACCTTGAAAATTGAGAGGATGAGTTAGGAAAAAAAAAATTAGATGTCCCACAAGTTGTGTCGTCAGCTACAAATAAATCTTGCTGAGACATCTTAGTTTTCTTCCTGAAAAATAAGAAAAAAGGAAACAAAAGAATGTACACACACAAAAAAAAACATGTATAAGTGAGAGATAAAAGATGGAAAGATATTAACCTGGGACGCTTAATCTTAGCAGGCTTGGTTGGATGCAAGCCTGAATCTGGAGGAAATTCAGTATCTCAAAATATAGCAGTATGAATCATCTGGACGATTGAGTATTTGTTGTTCTCATAACCAAGGCCTTTGAAAAGGGTTTGAATCTTATTCAGAGCAAAAGTAGGAATGTGGATATCACCTGAATCATACAAAATAGAAGTAAAACGATAAGCAAAATGGTGTTAACAATGGTTATGAATAAATAACTAAAAAATAAAAAGTTGAAAAAGCTATAATACTTACAAGTCCCCGCTTTATCATTAAAGTGGGTTCTAACTCTTTTATCTTCAACAGTGGGAAGCCGACCAAATTCCAATTACCTGAGATAATAATGGGACGAATCCTATTCCAGCATTAGAGGAACGTGATCTCTCTTCTGAACTAAATGTTCGATACCGAGACTAATGTCGAAAAATTTCCTACAAAGTTATTTTATTTCAAATTTTCCCAGGAGATTTAATCGAATATCTTTGAAAGATATCGAATTTAGTTACTCTCTAAACATCTTCAGAAACTGAATTATTGAAATCTATGACTTTATTCATTGTGATAAAATTTTAAGTTCAACTGGACAGGGGCAAGATCGACCAGTGTAAGATATTAATGAATAATAAGAGGAATGAGGGAGTAATGGCTTTAAAATGAAACTCTGAAATCAATAGTTCACCTTCAAATTAACTATTAATACTGTTATTGCAAGATGATAGGGATCAGGAACACGAACTTCAAAGTTATGTTCTTTGAGAAATGAGTAGTTTTTATGAATTTTGGAACGTTATGTTCAACCTCAGCATTTGGATAGATACCCAAGATATCATCTCGATCATATTGAATATCTTAAGCATAAAAGTAGTAACATCTTGATTATCTTGAACATCCTGATCATCGACAAATAAATAAACTTCACCCATTTGATTATCTTAACTAGAAGTTGTTACGGTATGATGAAATAAAGAATGAGTTTTAAGATTGGAAGCTGAAAGGTTGAAAAGCTTGGAAATTTTAATATTAAAGGATTATGACCTAGGAATCGCAGCTTCCCCTTTTGTATGAAATAATTTTTTTTAGGAAAGATGAAATAACCTAAACACGTGCAGACTGCACCTCTAAATTAACCAATAAGAGGATAGCATGTGTAAAAGTAAAAGCCCATTATGTGAAGTAACTTAAACATGATCTTTGGGTAAAGATTACCTACCTAAATGGTGAAAACTCTCGTATTCTAATGAAGGTGAACAAATTTTAAATGAACATTTGAATCGTGCTAATAAAGAAGATAAACCATAATTGATGGCATTTATAATAGCCGCATCAATGATAACTCCTGAATAAGTGATCTGAACTGAAATATTAAAGAAGTCTTAAAGTCGGATAAACATTAACTGGAATAACATAGGCAATAAAATAATCATACACGATGAATCTACATTTTAATCAGAAACTAGAACTGAAAATTAAATCTTGATTAAACTGGGGGTAAATATGAGGTTTTATTTACCAAAAAGATGATCCAGAAAGTATTTCAGAAAAATAAGAAGCTGTAAAAGTCATCAAAATATGATAACTAAGATAAGCTAAAACCAACTACAGTAACAATAAATCAAGTTACTAATAAAAACAGATGTTTCAGCTATCTAAAGCACTGGTGCACTAATGTCATATAATCTACAATTAAATTAAATCTAAGCCTCAAACTAGCTTTAATGAAACAGGGGAAAAATATGTAGATGGAAAAATATCGCATCTACCAATAGATAGTAACCATCAGTGCCAACAGCTGAAAGCTAAGAAGAAATCTAGAGTCTGGACCGATTATTACTTGAATCGCGTGACAACAACTAAACTCATGAGAAAACAACTTGAGTTATACAAACATAATAATCGCTATATGGGTTGTAAAGCTGTGAGCTAAGAAGTTAAGCGCATGGGTTAAAGAGCTGTTTGGATATTGGAGACCTATTTCGGAGCTGTCACAAAATTGAACAACAATTATGACAAAGTATGAAACCGTAAAGTAGATTACTATACAAAGTATGTCAAAATCCATATAAACACATATAGAAAACAATAAGAAGTTGAACAACAATAACATACAACCATGATGAGCACTCACAAGATGAACCTGGATACAACTATGTTTTAAAAACTAAAAAATTAAATCAGTTCGTAAACAAGATGAAAATAATGTTTTATTCAATATTAAAAGAACTAACTTAAAGAAAAAAACATGATACATTGCACTGCAGAGAGAAATATCAGATGAATTTGCTAAAAGCTTTCGAATAATCTTAATACTACAGTAAGTTATAACATCACCGACATTAAAAATTTCTGCACTCCGTGTTCGTTTATGAATGCATGACAACATGGACAAAATTCTCAACCTGAAACAAGCAACTTAAAAGTTTCAGAACCTTATAAGGTGATACCTATAAAATCAATAAAGTGTTAACCTTATACTTAAAAGAAACTTAAAATCACATCATAATATGGTAATGAAACTTATAAATTATATTGAACCAAAGAGTAGATCGAGTTAAAATGTCTATCAAACTTAAAATTAAAATACTTTTTTTGAATCAAAATCAAAATAAAAACCCTAGAAGACAAACTTATCGTTTTGAATCAAAAAGACTGATAGCTATTAGATTGAACTCTAATATCACATAAGAAAAAACGAACTTAATTTCATATGTGAACTCCAATATTTGTTGGGTTGGAGCTCGTTTTCTTTCTCCCAGCTATAAAATTTCTTTTGTATGTTTTATCGATTTTGAAATCCTTTTGGTTTTATATTTTTGATTCAGCGGTATATCGATAACTGAAGATCACATAAGATAATTTTAGCTTCGCAGAATAACCAAAAAAGATATTAGAATTATATGTTTTGAATATATAGTTATTGAAAAATTATTATTTTCTATTTGTCTTATAAACTAAGAATTCAAATTCAAGGTTAATCAAATCGGGGATTATACAAGAATTCGAGGTCGTGAGTTATGAGATCAAGAATTCGAGGTCGTGAGTTATGAGATCAAGAATTCGAGATTTCAACAAATCAGAAGGATCCTTAACATTGCGAAGGTAGTCGAAATAAATTCTTATCTTCACCCCTACTTAATGAAAAGGAGGTGTCTATCCACAAAATAAGAGGAAAAAAAAAGCCAAGTATTTTTCAAATAATAGAGTGACATGAATTTAGTTTCGCCAAGAAGATGAAATAGGACAATAATACCCATGAAAATGACTAAACGTTTCAGTTGAATGAACCTTTTAAAAAGCTGCTTTGGAAATAAGTAGGAGGAGAGTGAGTAAATGTACTGGTTCCAAATCGAGATTCATTTTTGCAAAATGTAAATGAAAGTTGGAGTTACCATTCAGAACTATTGGGAGGGAAATCAGATCCACAAAGAAAAAAGTTAATTAATAATTATATATAACGAGAGAGAAGAAGAGAAAGAGGCACAGCTGCTCACGTGTATCTAAGGTCCGACCTTATGTATTTATGCATGCAAAATTACTGTGTAATGAATCATGAGTAGTGTTTGTTTCCTTGTGCGGATGTTTTTTCCTTTTTCTTAATATCTCTGTCCCAATACTTATGTGGGCTCAAGTTTCGAGTAATTTGATTGGGGGTAGACAACTTTCTCTATCGCATTCTAACTTTTTCTCTCTAAACTCATAGACTCAACTCTTATACATACAGACAGACAGTCATGAATCCATCCTCATCGTGAAATGAGGAGGGGGGATTATTACCATGATTTGGTTTTATTATACCTGGAAGAAAAAAATACTACTTGATAGGAAGTGAGTCGATAAGTTTTGAAAGAGAGGGAGAGAGAGAGAGAGAGAAAGAGTTTAGCTTGAGATGGATAAAAAGAGGAAGCTGAAAGTAGCTTATATAAAGCTGTTATAAGAAAGCTGGTTGCCGAAAGATAGAACTTTTTCTCATGTTCTAGGCTGTATTATATATCTCCTCCTCCTCCTCCTCCTCCTCCTCTCTCTCTATAGTTCTCTCTTTCTCGCATATGACATACATACCTCTCTTTTCTCTCTCTCTCCCTCTCTCTCTCTCGCTCGCTATCTAATGATCTCTCCCTCTCTCTCCTTCCATTAGTTTGTATTATTAAAGTTGAGATAGGAACAAGAGAAGCATCTATCTCTTAACAACTGAAGTAGCAATACATAGTAAATTTGTGTGTATCTTTCTCTCTGTGATAAAAGAAAAATAGCCCATGTTAGGTCACAGCAATTCTTCATCATCTACTATTCCTCCCACTGAGGAGTTTATTTGTTCAGAAAATGGAAGTAACAGTAAAAGAAAAAGAAGACCAGCAGGAACACCAGGTAATATATGATACGTATCAGAATAAAAATTTGTTTCTGGATTGACTTTGATTTTGATTTATTATGTTTCTTCCATTTTCCAATTTTGATCGATATATATATATTTTTTATGTGGATTAATTAGACCCTGATGCAGAAGTGGTTTCATTATCACCAAAGACATTATTAGAATCAGATAGATATGTATGTGAGATCTGTAATCAAGGGTTTCAAAGAGACCAGAACCTACAGATGCATAGAAGAAGGCATAAAGTTCCATGGAAATTATTGAAGAGAGAAACACCAGAAGTTAAGAAAAGAGTATTTGTTTGTCCAGAACCAAGCTGTTTACATCACGATCCTTGTCATGCACTTGGAGATCTTGTTGGTATTAAGAAACATTTCAGAAGAAAACATAGTAATCATAAACAATGGGTTTGTGAAAAATGTTCTAAAGGTTATGCTGTTCAATCTGATTATAAAGCTCACCTTAAAACATGTGGTACTAGAGGTCATTCTTGTGATTGCGGCCGTGTCTTCTCCAGGTACTCTCTCTTTCTCTCTCTCCCTCTCCCCTCTCTCTCACACACACAATAACCAGTCCTACGAAACATTATTAAGAATCACTAAACTATACTAAAAAAAACAGATTACTACTATCAATCAATAAGATTCAAACCATTTGCAGGTCCCTCTAGTGACTTCATTGGTTTCTTGTTAGGATTCTTAGAATCTCTTTACTAAACACACACATATATATATATATATATATATATATATATATATATATATATATTTATTATTCTCTTCGCATTGTGCTTTAACAATTTTGTTTTGAACAGCAATAATTAATTAATTAATTTTAAAATGAGCAACATCAGAACTATTTAATGGATTAGATTATAACATGTTATTTATGTTTTGTTTACCGGAAATACGATTCAGTTTCTTTGGGTCTTCTAGAATAAATAGTACTGTTCATTCATTCTTTTTTTGATCCAGTTTTAGGTTTCAAGCTTTAGCTGTTTTTAACATATAGATAAAAACACACACAGCTTAATTAAATTAATTATCTTATTTATTCATTTTTTATTTCTTTTTTTAGTTATTCCATAATGTGTTTCAATCTATTAATTACTGTGATCTCTTTCTTAACATATTTCCTCATACACACATCCTATTAACATCTAATTAAGTCACCAAAATGTATAACAGTTTTCAGTTTTCTTTTGATCACACACCCTTTTGATATTATAAATCGACTTATATGTATGAATAGTTTGGTCCTTATTTCAGAGTTGAGAGTTTTATCGAACACCAAGATGCTTGCAATGCGGGACTTATTCGTTCCAATTTACAAACACTTCAACAACCATCAGCTTGCTTATCTAGAACAGCATCCAGTCCTAGTCCTTCAAGTGATACCAATTTTAGCACAGCTCATCCATGGACAGGTTTAAGGATCGCAAACCAAGCCGAAACCATCTTCTTATGCCCCGATGGAAATAGTACTCCATCCCCAAGTGATATTCACCATCATCATAACCTTGAGCTTCAGCTTTTACCCTCTTCAAACCCTCTCACCAGCACCTTAGATACTTCAGTTTCCCTAAATTCAGATGAAAATAATGTAACACAGCTCCAACTTTCAATAGGTTCCTGTGAAAACAGTCAGAAGCAAGAATCAAATCAACATTCTAGTAAAAAAGGACCAGGAAATTTTACGGGGAGGGATACAGTAATCAGTAACGAAGAACCTACAATCGCAGCATCGAGAATGAAAGAACAAGCAAGAGAACAACTAAAACTTGCTATCGCTGAGAAAGGATTTGCAGAAGAAGCTAGACAACAAGCAAAGAGACAGATTGAATTAGCTGAACAAGAATTCACTAATGCAAAAAGGATTAGACAACAGGCTCAAGCTGAACTTGATAAAGCTCAAATTCTTAAAGAACATGCAACAAAACAAATCAACTCAACAATTCTACAGATCACTTGTCATTCTTGTAAACAACAATTTCAAGCAACAGTCGCCACGTCTTCGGCTCCTCCTGATGAAAATTCTCTTGTAGTGAGTTACATGTCTTCAGCTATAACAGAAGGTGAAGGGGAGAATGAAAATCATACTCGATCGAATAATAATACTACTGAAGGGAAGATCTCTTAAACATAATAATCATTTCTAGATTCTTAACTACTTAATTAGTTCTCTCTGATCTCTATTGCGCGTTTCTTTTTCCTATCTCTTAATTTATTTTCATTGCTATTATACAAAGTTAATGAATATGGGGTATTTGTAATTATATCTTTGGTTTTGTGCTGGTTAAGGTACAAAGTAGAGCTCTTACTTGTTACCTGCATCAATGCTTAATTAATTAAGCTGTGTGTTTGTGTTTGTGTGGGTGTGGGTGTGGGTGTGGGTGTGTGTTTGTGATTACTATAGGGAAATGGGAGTTGTTTCCCTTAATGTCAATGGTGTAACCTTTTTCTTTATTTTTTATTAGGTGCTAGTTGAAAGGCATCTATTCAAGAATCTCCATTTCTTCTTCTTGATGATGATCATCTTCTGATATGTACTATACAAGAAAAATCATGTTTTTGTATTCATTAGTTTGTTATATATTCTTTCTTGTTTTCTCGAAAGAATCTTAAGTAGTAATTCAAATCTTTTTAGTAATAAGACGTTAAGGGTATTGATGGGATGGAGAGTAAAATGGAAAAAGATTTATGTTTTTGTTTTACTTTAGGGATATTTTATGGCAACAGTTTTTCTTTTTTCTTCTTTAAGCAGGCAACAGTTTTATATTTTTGTTTTTACTTTAGTTAGTATTCAGCCCAGGCCATGATTACATTCAGTCCATTGACTTTTTCAATCCATGAAAACCAAGAGTCAAATCTTCTGCCTCATCATTCAATTTGATTTTTAGGCCTTCTTGACTTGTTGAACAAGCTTCTACATGGCTACTCCAACCCATTCTCCAAATGGATCATTCCTTGTCGTTATCATGGTGTAATTTAGAACTAAGTAAAAATTGGTCGTACCAAGATTTTAAATTGCATTAAATGGAATAGTAGTAATGGCGATTTAAATTATATTTGACCTATTATATTTGAAGTAATTAATGGATTTTATCTTAAAAAAACCTAAAAAAATGTTAAAGATAATGTTCTGTATGTATTTGATCTCTAAAATTTAAAGATAAAAAAGATAAATGAATGGCAAGACAAGCATGAAGTAAACCCCACGCCTATGGGTCTAAAGAAAACCAAAAACAAGCGTAAAAAATTTAAAAAAAAACTAAAATTATTAGTTAGATGTGCGTACACCAGAGGCAAGTTAGGGTACCAATTACCAATCCAATGGTAACCGATGTTGTTTGTTATATGGATTTATAGCTAGGTACACTCGTAAGTAAACTGATACCCTTATTAGCAGTCATGAAGTTTATTTCTGAACACGAAGCTAACGTCAGACATTTTAATTAAATATTGAATTAATCTTGAGTATATTCTGATGAATTATTGTACATTATAAACAAAATCCACACTAATTTTGGTTATATAAGGAGAGAGATATATCCTTGTTTTAGTCATAACTGCAAATTGCAATTAGACTTTCGTTTGTATGTATAATCCTTTGAGTTCATTTTTTTATTTTTTTATTTTTTTTTATTTGCGAAACAAGAAAGTTATAAAAAATTATCTTTGATTTCAATATATATTTTGTAAATTTTGGTTTTGTACCAAAGAGACACTATGTCAAATGAAGTGACCTACCAAATCTAACGAACAGAATGAAAATATGTTAATTACCTTGCAATAATACAGGAAACCCCAAATGTATTTACTATTTTTAGACGCATGGATACACGTTTGTGCTAGTTTACACCTTGAGCTATGTTCCACTGGAACTTCGTCTCTTTCACCTGTTCTGGAGCTAAAGGAACAATTTGAGGATTTTCGCTTACTTTTTGGACCCCTACACATCCTGCCATTTCCACTTGATTTTTTTACTTAAAAATGAACTCAATTAATCAAGTTCGAAGTTGATTTATTAGGTCCAATATCATCTATTAAAACATCTCACCATCAACTATCCTACCATCGTAGGCATGGACTCAGGTTATTTTTTGGGTGGATCTCGAAAGATATGAAACATCTCCTCGCCGAGATCAAGTGTTTGATTCTTCTTAATGATCAGTCTCATAACAAATACTTATTAGTCAAGTATGAATGAAGAGGTCTATAGTCTTAACTTGGCATAGACTATAGATATGTCTGCTCCCCTTTCAGGTGGCTTCAATCTGCATATTAGAGTAGCTAAGAGAATTGGCCCATTGTAGCTTCTATAACTGCGTGCGACTCCAATTCATTACGATTTGAGCCTTGCTAGTAATCATTGTGACTTTCGTGCACCAACCATTCACACATCTTAGAAATGTGTAGACTTGGTTAAGGTCATAAACAATTAATCTTTGATGAAGAGAAAAAAAATTAATCAAAAGAGGAAAAAGAATAAAAAAATCAAATAATCCAGTAATAATGAAAAAAGTTTGACTCACTAAACCGTAAGGTTTGTTCGGTCCGTCAATTGACAACATTAACGGCTGAACGTGATAATAAAATACACGTAAATATAGATAAATTAACTGCCATACATTTTACTGGTTGAACTTGAAGTATGTCTTTCTATATTTATTTTGGAGGTTGTTGAGAAAGGAAAGTGATCTGTAATCTTATTGTCTGAATCAACTGATATCATGTAGTCCTTTTCACTGCTGTTCTGTAGGTTTATTAATTGAATGCCTATCAAGCTATCAAACACTACCATGCATGGTTTTCAGTGCAATGGTTCTAAGGCTTAACGAGCTCTCTCGTCTCTCTCAGTGCCAGTGTCTTGTCTCACTCTTCAATTCATCACTCTCTCTCACGTCTCTTTCAGTATATTGGAATTAGGACCTGATTAGAGAGAGAGGGGGAGAGCAGAAAAATCAGCGACGTATATTGTGAATCAGACTCCCTCCATATCACTAGCTAGAGATAGCATAGATCGGTTTGGTTTTTCCCTATGCTGTCAACTTGTCCAGTTTTACTCGGTTACCACTGAAATCGGAACTATAAAAAATCTTTTAATCTCATCTCTTTAATTTGAATCCAATTTATTTTCATTTTTTTTAGGAATTATTTTCATCTAAAACTATTGTATTTCCTTTAGTAGTTTTCTAGTTAATATTTGAGTTAAGAGAGAATGATGACAAACGAGAAAAATCCAAAGTGAAAATTAGATAAATTGTTTGGATCTTGGCTAAAAGGATCAAAATATATAAATAAATAAGTAAATATCCCGGAAGCCTACGGGTAGAATTGATTAAGACAGTAAGCTTATCAGTTTCTTTCGTTGGGTGATAAAAAATTTAAGGGAAAATTACTTTCGTTGGGTGATAAAAAATTTAAGGGAAAATTGAAAACATATCCCGAATTTTAGCTACCAATTAAGGGATATATTTTGTAACGATTGAAATTAAGGGATATGTCCCAACCATCTATTTTTTCCGTTAAATACATATTTTTAGACAGTTATGTCCTCCACACATAAAATATTTAATGGTTAAAGAGATGAAAAATTGGAAATATATCACGGATTCATGAAGTTGATCATGATGGTGATTGATTGACGGAAGCGGGTTGATTTAACAGAAAAAATATGAAGTTGATCAAGGGCATAACTGTCTAAAAATATGTATTTAACGGAAAAAATGGACGGCTGGGACATATCCCCTAATTTCGACCGTAAGACATATCCTCAACTGATAATTCAAATCCGGGACATATTCACAATTGTTCCAGATTTCAAACAAATTTAATTTTAGGACTCGAAATTTGATTCAAATCAATTGGTTCTGATTTAGTTCCGGGTAACCAAATACTCGTTAACAACCCAATTTTTCGTATATGGATTAATATAATCATTCGTTTCTTTACATTTTACCCTTTAATAAATGTTAAGTATTCGTATTAATATGAGTTTATTACAAAATTGATTAATTGACTCATGATTTGAATCCATTGTGAGTGACCTAGTGATGTGACAACATCTTGCATGTGAAAGAATGTATTGAAGGATGAAAGAAAATGTATTGAAGGCTGAGATGTTGCCACATGATTGATCACTCACATTGGGTTCAAATCATGAATTAATTAATCAGGTTTCAGTTTATTAAATAAAAAAAGTTACATACATTATGCTAAATAAATAAATTTAATAATATTTTAAAATGAAAAGCCGCATATATGAAAGTGATTAGATACGTTTATGACTAACAATTTTATTAATCTAATCTGAAAAATATAATCTACCGATAAATCTTAAACATGTTATTATTAATTATAAAGATAAACAATCATAATGAGGAAATATGTAAAAGCAAGACACAAGATTTGTTAACGAAAAATTCTACCATAAACTTAATCCTGAATAAATATTCAATCTACAAAGAGATTATACTTGGCTCCTTAGTTTACCTAATACAACTCACAATAGATCCTAATCCAGTTACCTTCATTCTAGTGATATCCCTGTGCGTACAACTTCTTCGAGCCAACGCAAATGAATCGCCTTATATATACCCGTCCGTCGAGATTATACATTGCTCCCCAGTCAGTATTCTAGAATAATACATATGTCTTGTTCTAAGGACAAAGACGATTTAACTCAGCAGAAACAATAACCTTCTCTCCATGAAAGGCAAAGCCTGTATTTTCTATTTCGGATAACAAATTTCACGAGATTTTCGTACAATCATTTAAGCTTTAATACTACTAACGCCAATATCATCTCAACAGATGACATCCCATCAAACCATTAACACCCTTACAAAGGACTAACTACCCTCATACCATTTATGACAATAACTCCAATCACTACCTTTCCGGACACTTAAAAAGGACTAACAGACTCAACTAAAAATAAGGCATATGAAAATGCCCTCTCCATTCAAAGATCCTCGCCCTCAATGATGAAAGATGGAAATACGCTCGAATGTAAGAAAATCCTCTTAAGTTGCATCTTCAAGTGGAGAGCAGTACCACTAGATCAAAACCTGCGACATAGGAGAACCATCCCTATGAGTTAGATGAGTATCTACCACATCAATTGGTTCCACAATAAATTGACCATTCTAATCCACCACTGGCAATTTAGTCAAAAAATTAGCTTAATCCCCAATTTTCTTTTTAAGCTGGGACACATGAACGAATGGATGTTTCCTTGACCCTATAGGCAGTTTCAACTTGTAAGCGGCAACCCATATCTCCTGCAGAACGTCTAAAGGACCAAAATACTTGGAAGAAAGCATGGAATTCTTCCTTAAGGCCACAAAGGACTTTTTGTAAGGCTATAACTTTAAAAAGACTAGATCACCAACTGCAAAGGACCTGTAAATAACTTTTCTGTTTTATGCCTTTCCTAAATCATTTTTGATTAATTGGAGCATCTGACCTCTCTCTTGAAAATAGTCTTGCACAACTACCATAAAAGTAGTAGCTTGAAGTGAAAAATCCAAATGTGGTGATATGTAGCCGTACAATAGCTGAAATGGTGTTATTTTCAGAATGGCGTGGTGGTTAGTATTAAACCACCATTCTGCAAGTGTTAGCCAGTGGAACCACTGTTATGGTATGATGCTATTCATACATCTCAAGTGCTGCTCTAAGCAAGCAATAGTATTATATGTTGTTCCATCAGTTTGAGGGTGATAAGAAGTGCTGAGATTAAGTGTGGTGCCCAATGACATGAAAAGCTGCTGCCAAAATTGACTCACAAAAACTTTCTCCCTATCGGAAATAATAGAGTTAGGGAGACTAATAGGTATTTAAAGTACCAAATTTGAATATCATTTTCTTATATTTTTCTTAGCTATTTCTCTTGTATTTTTATATATTACGTTTGTTTTAGATTTGTAGGTAAATTGGAGTCATATGGCATGAATAAAGACAAAGACATACTTATTTCATTGTTCAAAGTTATTAGGAATTGATGGTTGTGAATCTAGAAAACACATAAGTCTCAATTGTGTTGAAAAGTCAATTTCTCTCGAGGCAGCCATCAAACTTCTAAAGACAGACAAATATTTTACTTGGGGCTACCAACGAAATATAATTAAAGAGTGTTAAGAGCAGACGCGGTTCTACTTAAGCGCCACCACCTTCCATCACTTATAAAAACAACTAGGTCGAGCTTTTCCTCCTACTTCAGTTCTCGATCTAGTCTTCTGTTTATTGCTCTAAGTAGTAATTCTGGAAAGCGATGAGATGATGATGTGTGTCATAAGTAGAACATAGTACTCAAGATATTTTTCAATAATTAACTAGTAATATAGCGGTAGTAAGGATCGTTCCCACAGAGAGCTATGTAATTGAGATGGTATTTAGATTAACAAACTATAATAAAATTAAAACTAAGGGGGATTGGTTGATTAAAGTAAATAGCAATAATGATAATAATAAGAAGAAAATATGATTTGGGAGTCATTCGCCGTTGCTAAATGTTAACTCAAGTAGTATACTTATCTATTTTTTGTTAGAATCATTCATCACCAACCATAGAATAACAACTAACTCAACGTTATCGTCAAAACTCACCAATCAAACGCCTTATGCTTTGTGAATTTAGGTTGATCCCAGTAGTTAAACTCTTAGCTCAAGTTCCACTTGCTGGTGCTATCTTTACTCGCAATTTCTCCACAAAACCCCTCCGCAAGGTCTCGATTTCTACCTGTGTAAAGAGTTATTATACTATTACACTTATATCACAACTTCTACAAGCGATAAAATAGTCAATAGATTAATTTGGTGTGTATCCTAAATAATCTAATAATCACTCATAAACATTAGATATGGTAAATACAAACGATAATGATTGAAACTCCAAATAAACTTGTTTAACTAATAAAGTTCTTTGTCTAGAATATTGAATTCATATTTAATCAATAAAAATTAGCTACTCATATTACATGGAAGAAAAATAATAATAGTTTTCCCCTAAAGGTGTAAACCCTATGTTTGTGAATTATAGTATGAGAACTAGATGATAGGTGTTTTAGGGTGAAAACAAATGCACTGCAAAATAGTATTTTTGGGAAGGTTCGAGAGATAAAGGTCGAACAGGACGAGCCTAAACCAAGAAACGGCCATGTCCTGCTTTGATCACAAAGGTGGAGAAGATTGGGTTGGTCTTAGGAAAGGAAAACAAAAAAGGTTGAGAAATCTCAGTGTGATGAGTAATTGTGGCGTGTAGTTTAAGAATGTATTATTACTGGGATAGATCGCTGGTTCTGTATTTTTTTTGTAGATGAAGCCATCTATTTATAGTTTGATATGAAACACACTGATTTCTCCGAAGTGGCGGAAGTTATAGAAGAAGTGGAGGAGTAACAATTGTGGAGATTGTAGTGGAGTCATGTCCAAAAAATAGAGAAGACTTGTATGACGACTCCTCCTCCTCCTGTGCTTAACTGCTATGAAATTGACCCACTACTTATTAACTTCTTGTTCGTGGATGTGTTTCCATGATGCACGATTGTTGTAGACCACCAGACCAATACCCCAATGAGGCCCATATATGTATTGTATTTGATATCTCTTAGAAATAGTGGAGTCGTGCACCACTATTTTGATTAGGTCAAGTCAATAACTTGCTAAGTTAGTGAGGCAAGTTGCACAACTCACTTAAATTGATGATTAGACTGATCAACTTCGAGTCTGGTAAGTTTAGTGGTCATGTAATAACTTAGAAATAACATGGCGTAATTTAATATCCAGATATCAGTTTATAAGTCACATGGCATAAATCTAGAAGTGTTCAAAGCTAAGATTACGAGAATGTTCCCAATGACCAGTCGTGGCGCACTTAAAAATCCATGCAAGGAGGCTTAATGGATAGCCATATAGAGCTAGCACTGGCATTGGGAGAAAGAGTGGTGTATACCTAGTATGTTTCCTAGTGAAGCTAGCGCTGGCCTTTGTGCCTAGCTCGAGAATATGGCGCGTCTTTGAGGACGCAACTAGTGCTATCCTTGTGCCAACGAAAAAATATGGCGCGTCCCTTAGGGAGGTTGCTAACTAAAGCTAGCGCTGGCCTTGTGCCAGCGAGAAATATGGTGCGTACCTTAAGGATGGTGCTTGCAAAAGATAGTGTTGGTTTTGTGCCAGCGAGAAATATGGTGCGTCCCTTGGGACCCAACCAAGTGAGGAGCTAGCGCTGGCCTTTTTTCCAGCGCAAGAAGTGTGGCGTATCTCTTGGGACGCTGCCTATCGGAGTTAGTACTGGCCTTGGTGAAGCTATTGCTAGCCTGGTGCTAGCGCGGAGAAGCTAGGGTTAGCCTAGTGCGGAGTCACAACATGTTCTTTTAAATGCATTTCTCTTTGATTGTGGCGCATCCAAGAGGAATGACGTATAATTTGTAACACGTCCTCGAGCAAAATGCTAAAGTGGCATATTTTTGTAAAGTCAAGACGACAAATTGTGATGCGCTCTTTGTGAGTAGGATATTAAGATATAATGCGTTCTCGAAGAGTAAGCATTAGCTATTTTCAGAATAGATAAATGTTATTGGAACATCGATGCACATTCAAAACAAGTTCAAGGAATTCAACTGTGGAATTTATACGACTTGAGACTAGTTCGATATGGCATAAATATTTTAAATATTAGAGACTACGGGATCAGTATAGAATGCCCGTAGCCATTTGCAGAGATTGTGTTCTTAATTCTTTTGAAGAATATAAATAAAAATTTAGTTGTTCATGCTTTGATGCAAAGTCAGAAATATGCACAGAAATATGCGCGTAAAATTTTATGTTTCTGTTGCCAGACAGAAGGTAATTTTATAATTATACCCCTTGTCAAAAACCTATATCTATATTAATTCCCACGCTTAGTGAGAAACAGTAATGTTGGGCAGTAAGCACTAGATGGTGACAATATGCTTATAACAATTATATATGCATAATCGAAATTTCAAAAGTATAAGAAGATGTACTTAACTTTTGTCTTTCGGGTACTGAGATGTATGCCACTTAGCATTAACCCTGGGTAAGATTAATATATGCTCGTGTTCTTGCTAGGAATTTTGATATGTGAGGAGAGATGGGATGTTGTGGCGCTTGAATTGAGTTTCCCAATCCAACAAGAATTGGTTGCCTATATATATGCACGGCGTCACCTCTTCCCATTATTATTTTTTATTTTTATTTTTTTTCCTGTTTGCTGGTAGTCAAGAGGATCAATCCTCCAAGCACATGTCAGCAAGACGGACATTTCTTGTGTGAGAGAGAACTAGTACGTTCCTCGAGCAACAAAGACTAGAGCCAAACACTCATTCGATTTAGCGTGGTGAGGATTAGCCCGTTCCTCAAGTAAGTAACAACAATATTAGGCCGTACACGTCCCAGGTAGCAACAAAACTCAGCTCATACACATTCCTTACATCGAGAGTTGATTGTACTTTATTAAGTACATATTGCTCGGAGCGAGGTAAGGATTAATGTGACTTGGTTGTGATCCCACCATTCGGTAGAACTAGGTTTTCCAAGTTTTTATCGCATATTATATGTGTATTGTTATGCACATATATATATATTGATAATACTGAGGATATCACTCATTTTCTTCTTAACAAACCCTAGTTTTATTATTGTTCTTCTAAAACGAAGTGATCTTCAACCGTAGCAGCAATAACATTAGCAAGCTCATTCCCGATAAGCTAAAACCCTTGGTAATTCTTTTTTTTTTTTTTTGTGTGTGTTGGAATTCTCATCTTGTTGCTCATGTATTGAACAGATCATAGCATCTCCTGATCAAGATCACAACTCCGATTCTTCAAGTAAGAGAATAAGACACAAAAGTAAAAGGACAAAGGTAACTCCTACTCAAGAAGTATAGTCTAAGATCAGTTGTTCTTTAAGTAAGGTCACAAAGCTCGTACAAGGCATGCTTCTCGATTGTTTGAAGGTAAAACGTGAATATACTTTGAAGAAGAAGAACATGACTTTTACGGAGAGGGTGATGATGAACACGACTTTAATTCAGATTCCCAGTTCTCTGATTGAACTCAACATAATTGTTTAGTCATAGTTTCGCATTTACGTTTTTACGTTTTGTAGATATCTTATTTGAATTAGGCATTTTATGTATGGCCGTTATGATGGAACCATACCCTTCTTTTAGTGATTTTCATGGGCTTGCATCAATGTCTTCAAGTCTTGAAGTGAATGAATGGATAAATTTATATAGAAAATTTCACCAATTTTCGTCAATTTTTTTCCCAGAAGTATAGTGCTTGGGAAAAGTGTTGTAGAATCTTCATAGAACCTTCGTTTTTGATTGTTGACACCTCTATTTTTTTTACTATAAAAAAATTTCCTACGTCAGTTAAGGGAAAAATCTTGGTCTTGAGCTTGTGTGGGCGTCAAAACGACCTAACAATAAAATTCAGGAAGTATCCAGGAAAATTCTGATACTTTTCAGACTTGACACCGCTTACCTTTTGGCCATAACTCTTAACTAGTTTATCAAATTGATGCCCCTTTTAATATGTTGTAGTAGACATCCATACAAAACTTTTGAAATAAGACTCATACTCAGATTCCTTACCAAGAATCGTCAGCTTCAGAGTTTCTAGGAGGCAGTGTAAATTGCTTTCTAATGTGGTTTTTATGAAACGTCTTGTAATAATTTCAACCTACACAATTCTTTAAATACCACTTCATAATGAATGTATATGATATTTATGGGAATATATAACAAGTTTGATGGCTCTTGCCCAAAATTCTTGTGTCTGACATGTTCGGACCTAATATGTCTGTAACCTCTCTACTTTCAGAGGGAGAATGACCGAAATCAGAGATGAAGTAATTAATGAGGAGATAGAGGTTACCAGGAGTTGCAATGATGATATCGTCCCTTTTTCAATTTAGAACTGTGAGGTGAGCATCTCTTGACGCGTTCTTTGAGCGTGATATTCCGTACTTCGATGCAGTTCAACAATGTCACAGATTCGTAATAATTAAATGTTTATGCCGCAAGTGCTGATTCTTTCTTCCAAAACGACTCTTTTATATGTGCACTTTACCGGTTTGAGTGGGATTGTAAAACCCATAAGCAAGGTTTAAAGTAGGTTTGAGGTTTAAGGTTGGGAAGTAAGTTTCTGAGAGGACTGAGCCAGCTTTGAAAAACTTATTTGAATTTGGATCCTCGTGTACTCTGGAAGATTTGGTTATTTTTATTAGGCGACTCATAAAGATTCTTCTCTGAGATAACGATACTTAATGAAATTGAAATCCTAAGGATTCCTATAATGGTACTCGTAGGCATTTTGGAGGAATTGTAAATACTACATGAAAACAGGAAAATAGAGATAATAATAGGATGTTCAGCCGAAAGCCTTGAGCCATTTGGTGTGAGTAACTGCTGTGTTAGGCTCGCCTTTTGTAGTAATCAACCTATAGTAGCCTCCGGTTGTATCCCGCAAAATTATGTATGTCCCTTCCCAGTTGGAGGAGCGGTGGTGTCTTGACGCTTTGAGAACCAAATCCCTTACCCAGAAAGTTTTTGATTTGGTTGCTTTGTTTCTGTAGATCTTCAGTTTTTCTGGCCGAACCTCTTCTCTAATATCTCTCGAATCATATATGAGGAGAATATCTTTGAGAACTCTGATGGTTCATAAAAGGTGGGAATGGTCTCTACCCATCTGTTGATGTACTGAGATGGAGTAGCGACCAATTTCTAACGACGAGCTAAAACACAATTGACACTTCCAGCAAGTTCCAATCCCCAGTCTTGTGAAAAATGATAATGATTCAATTATAAGGAAGCAAATCGAATAAGAGTTACTTGAGTATGGTGCATATTTACGTAATATGGAACATTCTCAGTTGATACTTGATCCCTTTCCATAACTTTGAGCAGTTGATATTCTTCTAGGTACAAAGGTGAGTTCTTATTAACACTGCATCTGACTCTAGAAGGAGGGCCCTTAACTCGAGGTGGAATTTCTGGCTGGGTTCTTATGAGGGATGCTGATTGTTGAAGCTATGTACGTCCCAGGATCATATCACAATTGAGTTTTCCCTTAATGATACGAAATTTGATGTTTGTTTGAGTACCTCCCGCTACTAACGTAACAGTCATGTCTCCGTAAACATCCCTGGTCATCTCTTCAGGGTCTCTAACTGTTGTCGGCGAGCGTGTAGCCTCTTGTCGAGTTATCCCTGTTATTTTGAGATCTTCGACGGTGATAACATTGACATCCATTCCAGCATCAACCAATGTTTTTCTAAAATCAATATCTTTGAGGCGCGCGGTGGCGAAAAGTCCTTGGTTTTTCCCTTCATTGTTATTATCAACCATGTCCTCTAAAGGAAACTTGTCTTGGATATAAGTATCTTCAGCAAAATATGGTAGGCGCTTTCCAGATACAACTCGATTAAGGTCAGTAAGAATATCCTTACGTTGATCTTTTGAAAAAATGGAAAAGTTCACACATGCGTTCCATCAAGGATTGGAATGTTTGGTTGATCGGCTCTCCAGAAATTGTTAAGCTTCTAACGTAAATGGGATTATTGTGGATACCCTCAATCCTCAGTCGTAATTCACCTGAATCTATCTTTTCTTTGAAAATGCCCCTCAGACCATTGCACTCACTGGTGGGGTGATTGACGAATCGATGGAAGCAACAATATTTTGGATCTGACATTTCCTGAGGAGTCAGTGGGCATCGTATAATGGTAGCTTGACGACATCATCTTCTACACATGCCTCTAGTAGTTCAAGGACTTCTTCGATAGGTGTTGATGATGGATTTTTGACAAAGGAGAAAATTGTAATATTTCCTTTGCTCAGCTGCAAAGACATATATGTATATGTATAAAAAAATTTACCCGACATCAGAATTATGAATATTACTCTTATCTTACATTCCGCAAGAGAATTGAGAAGGGATATCCAGTTCCAAGGTAAATTAGCTCCATAGCTCTTTTTGCATATATATATATGCGCCATAAAATTTCAGGGGCTTTACCCAGCTAAACCCTCGTTATTTCATGTGCATCCATGTAAACTATTTGTACTAACCAAAACATGTTGATTATACAAAATTACGAACATTCAGAATAGATGTGATGCCATATCTGAATAAAAAAACACTAATTAGATGCATACCATCTAATTGCAGATTTGCATCAAGCATTATCTCAAGTTACAAATTTCCACAGCTGAATCTCTTGAAAATATTAAATATGCACTGTATAAAAGTTAAGCATAAATGCTAACATTAAATCTCATACAATTGAGAAACCCTAAACATGCCATAAATATGGCCACAACATTAATGAATGCCAAAGCTAGTGGTGCATAGGAAATAACTATGTCACTAGCAAGTGCCATCCTTAGCAAGCCCTAGACACACTCCCAAAACCAATGAGTAGCACACACGTGTTCCACAAAGCCAATATGCCCACGCGCCAAACAAGCACTAGCAGTGCTAGCGGCAGCGCTAGCATCAGCACAAACGCTTGTGGTGCCTGCGGCGCTAGCACTGCCCCTTCTTTACCTTTACGCGTCTTCTTGCCCTGCTCTATTGCGCCAACCTCATCTGCTCGTTCCATCACCATTCTTTGATAACTAGCACCAATACTATACCATTACTATACCGCATTGACACAAACTCATTGATAACATTATCTTACGACGAATTACTCACGTGTTTTGAGTCCATGACCCCGCTAACTTCTACGAGAAATCAAAACAATTACATGAGGGGATTTTTGATGGGGTTTTGGTCTGGTGGTTACAGCAACATACGGCGTGGCAACACCCCATGATGAGAAAGTTACAAAGTAGTGGTAAGTTTGAAGAAGCTAATGGAGTAATGGTTTCCCGACGATTTCAAAGAGGTTATACCATTATCCCCATGACTTCCACCTCTCCATCTCTTCACTACCTCCACTACTTACAAGGAAAATGTTTGTTCCCAAACTATTATAAATAGGCTACTTAGCCCATTCAGAAAACACAACAAAGCTTAAGATTATTTACAAGCTCTCTTAATCTCAATAGTTCAACATCTCTACACACAATTCATCACACTTATTTCTTTCAACTTTCTTTACTTCCCTCCCATAAGATCAACCCACTTTCTGTCCTTGTGACCGAAGCAGGACGGAACTGCTACTATCGTGGTTTAGACTTGTCTTGTACGATTTTGATTTCCGAATCTAAAGAAAGTACTTCAACAATACATTGTTTTTCCTAGAAGTAATTCTTGGGTACTAACAATTGGCGATCACAGTGGAAGATCAATCTCTCGGTCACGAATCCAATTCTTTAACCATCTGAAAATCAATTCTTTAACCACCCAAAAATGGTTGGTCTTAGGTTGGATTCAACTACCACAAATTATAACATTTCCCCTATCAATGCCAATGGTGTGCACACGCGCACCACTCTTCTTCGATAATCGACGACACCACCAATTTGAGCCACATCAACGACACCACCAATTTGATCAACGCCAACGATACCACCGAAAGAGTCGAAAGCTCAATCAACTTGGCAAAGTTGATCCAAAGACAAGAGTCTCAGGAAAGAATTCTAGCAAGACTTGAAGATGTTGTAGCTGCCCTAGATGTTCTTCACTTTTCAAAGGATCAACATGTCGATACCTTTCCTTCTCTCAACCGTATATCCGTGAAAACACACTTGATGCCGTCTCAAATGGAAATAAAAACAACCATATCAGACAGCCCAGCTATAAATAACGTCACTTTCACCGAGGAGGACATGATGTCCGAAGAAAGTCACAATCGGGCCCTGTATGTCATTGCTCATGTCAAAGAGTTCGAATTCAAAAGGGCCCTTATCGACACAGAAGAGGATGCCAATGTCATTATACTCAGGACGCTCAAGGCTGCACAAATCTCACAGAACCATATCATACAACATCCCATAGTGATGAAAGATTTCAAAGGTAACCGCACTAACTCGTATGGCCATGTTTATTAAAACTTACAAGTCGGTCATATCTTGTCCAAGGTGAAATTCCACGTCATTTCGAAGGAGCCCCAATATCATATGATACTAGGGCGCCCATGGCTACATGGCAACAAAGATTTTCCTTCCACCTACCATCAATGCGTTAAAGTTGGAAAATCATACGCATAATAGTGTTACCATCACCCTAAATTCCAATATATGATGTTGAATTCTTCAAGCCAGAAGACGATGATGTTAAACCATCCAACAAGGTCTACAGTCGCTGCTACCTGACTGGGCATCGATAGCAGATGAACCATCATCCTCTTCCATAAGAGACGGGTCATCGGGAACGACTTCAAATACCAGACCCTTTGGATACCGCTTTGGGACCTCCAGTGCCGCAAATCATTCACCTACTAAGATATTCCATATCTTTGCTACTAGCTACGACAACGAGGGAAAGGTTGTATACCTCCGTCACCGCTGTTAATAATCAACATGGGAGACCCACCAAAAGTCTCTCCGCCCAGAAATATGCTACCACAGCAAAGAGCCATACCATGAAGAGGTTCAAGACGCGCCACGACAATTACAATTAACAGATCCTATGGCTGACGTGCTCGAAACCATCAACCTAGGAATGGAAGAAAATTCATCGCCTATTTCAATCAGTTCATCCTTATGACCAGAAGAGAAGACGAAACTCACCATTCTACTCAAAGAACACCGTCTTCACTTGGATCTATGAAGAAATTCCAGGGTTAGATTGTAAACTGGTGACCCATCACCTGCATGTCGATCCTAACACCAAACCAATCAAACAACAACTTAGGCAGTTCAGACACGAAGTTGAGGAATAAATTAAGATTAAAATTCAGAAGTTGTTGGCAGCAGGATTCATCAAGCCTATCCAACACCCCACATGGCTAGCTAACATCGTCTCTATCAAGAAAAAGAATGGTCAAATAAGATGTTGCGTGGACTTCAGGAACTTGAACAAATCCTGCCCCAAGGATGACTTTCCTCTCCTGAACATCAACATACTTGTAGACACAACCAGCGGACACGGAATGTTCTCATCCATGAATGGTTATAGCAGTTACAATCAAATAAAAATGTATAACTACGATGCTGCGAAAACTGCATTTCGAACCCCTATTGGGAATTTTTATTACACAGTGATACCGTTTGGATTAAAGAATGCCGACACTACTTACCAAAGAGCCATGACAACAATCGTTCATGATATGATGCACAAGAAAGTAGAAGACTATGTCGACGACGTAGTAGCAAAATCCAAAACCAGAGCATCCCACGTGGACGTACTGTGTCAAAAATTTGAGAGATGCAGTGAATACTCCTTGAAGATGAATCCTCTGAAATGCGTCTTTGGTGTCTCACCCGAGAAGTTTCTGGGATTTCAGGTAACAACAAAAGGGATCAAGGTGGACCCGACCAAAACACATGCTATCACCACCATGCCACCTCCATGCACTGCAAGGGAGCTTAAAATCTTTATGGGAAAGGTATCATATACTCGACGCTTTATTCTCGAACTAGCTCAATTTGTTGCTTCATTTACACCCCTACTAAAGAAATAGGCAAGTTTTTTCTAGTCGTCTACACAGCAAAATGCATTTCGTCAAATCCAATAATTACTGTTATTGCAAACTATTATGAAATTTCCAACCTCGGGAAAACCGTTACTCCTCTACACATCCTTTAGCGAACTTTTCTTTTTGGACGAAATGATAAAGGAGTACCCGGAGACATATATAAAAAAAACTTCGTATAGAAATCCACAAAGAAAAGCTATAATTAGTCAAGATGCACAATAAGGGTTGCCATAGGAGCCCTATTAGCTCAAGAAGATGACATGGGAACTGAATGTGCCATCTACTATCTCAGTCGTAAACTGAGAGATGCAGAGTTGAGATATCCCAAGGTTGAAATAGCGTGTCTATCTTTGGTACATGCTATTCAGAAGTTTCAGCATTACCTACTGGCGAAAAAGGTAGTGTTGACGACTAAGGATAACCCTATAAAATTCTTACTGTCAAAACCTGATCTCATAGGACGAGCTGCAAAATGGTTGCTACAGATGTTAGAGTTTGACATATCGTGTGTATCCCACAAAGCTATAAAAGGACAAGTAGTCGCAAACCTGCTTACAGCTTTTTTAGGAGAAGATGATACTACAACACATGAAAACGTACCCGGAAAATTCCCATATATCTCACTTGTTGAAGAAAAAGCATGGCTATTATACTTCGATGGCTCTGCTACCCCTAGCAACAACACTGGAGGATCCGGTATTGTGTTTGTTTCACTAAAATAACAATTCCCTTTCGTTGAGGATACGATTATACTTAGCATGTATAATAAGCCTTTAAACCCCTAGGTGTCCCTAGTGGACGAGTTATTGTCTTGTGAGGGTTTACAAGAGTTATACCCACAAAACCTACTCCAACTTTAAAGTCAATAGCATCCAAAAAGCTCTGAGGACATAAAGTTTCTACACACTAATAATAAGAAGTTAGAAATGTCCAAGAACATTATTCTCATGCTTAACTCTTGAGTTAAGAGATAACCACTATATGAAAGAACCCAGGTTCGAGAGCAATCAAATGTTTCGACTTCTGCCTCACCAACATGATTTTATGAATTTACACTCAAGACGCACTTTATGGTTCTCATGTGTGCAGGTAGGAGTGACATTAGAAATCCTGCACACATTGAATGGTGGGAATGAAAAGGAACCTTCTGAATTATATGAAGATGTTATCCCATAGAAACGTGGGACATAAAAGAACCCTTTTTTTTCTTATCTCAAAAGACCCCTTTGGGTTAGGCTGTGTTTGACTTGGGAATTGTCCCTTGTCTCTCTCAGTTATTTTGCTAGCAAGCTGACCTATTTGTCCTTCTAAGTTTGTTATGGACCTTGCAGTAGCCTGTTCTATATTGGATAGTTGTTTTTGGGTGGCCTGCATAAACAAATTAAGACTTTCTTCCATACTAAATACTCTTTGGTTAGAAGAATCAGTAGGAACAAATGATTTCTACGTGACCTCTAGACCATGAAAAGTTAGGGGGTCTTGCCCACCCTGGGTTGTACGTATTGGAATAGGGGTCAAATCTGCGAAGATTGTCGTGATAGAGAGCATGGACTTGTTCTCCACCATCGTGATGAATGACCTGGTCTACAGACTTAACAAAAGGCTTAGATTTACTATTATATTCTAACGATTCAAGTCTTTTTTTCCCAAGGAAGCTATTTTAGCGTCAGAGTCGGATATCAAATTTATGTGCCTCCTTTCTACTAGTAATTGATCTTATGGGTTCGTTAGCTTCTCACTCTTGGGTTTTATCAGAGACATCATGCAAAAATTTATAACCCTCTTCAGCAGTCTTATTAGCAAAATTACCACCGCAAAGCGATTCTACCATAGTCATTGTTTTGTGATCTAATCCTTCGTAGAGAATCGTAGTGAATTTCAAGGTATTGAATCCATGGTGTGGACATTTCATCCAAATTTCATGGAACCTTTCTAAATAATCATGGAGAGATTCTATATCTTGCTGCGAGAAACTATTAAGACTTTGACGCAAGGATGTGGTTCTATGCCTAGTAAAATATTTATGCAAAAATAACTTAGTCTTGCTCTAATTGTCATATCCCGCCACAGTAGTCGGAAATACTAACTATAGACCATGCTGGGGACTGACGGGATCCATATATTTATGCGAAAAGCCAAGAGATTCGTCTTCCACGGAGGAATTCTTTACTAAAAGAGCTTTGGCGGAGACTTGTTACAGTGTTTGGAAGGAGAAGATATTCAGACCATCCTGAAAGAAACGTACGAAGGGGAACACCAAGGCAAGAGAAAACTATTTATCCAAGTCTATGAGAAATATTACTGGCCAACCATGGAGGAGGATGCAGCTTCATTTAATCAGAAATGTCACCAATGTCAAATCCACGACAACCTCATCAACACACCTTTCCTTCATCTTCACTAAGTAAGCAGCCCTTGGCCATTTTATAGCTGGGGACTATATCTCATTAGTAAATTTTTACTGATGTTGCAAAAATATTGACTAGGTCAAATTTGACCGACTTCCATTTTTCTGTTAAAAAATTAGTAACAGTTTGATGCCGTTGCTAAATTTTTACAACCTAAAAAAAATAAGGTCGGTCTTCATTGACCTAGTCAAAATTTATTTCCCTCCCATTTTATATACCATGTAAGTACCCTATTCCCATGGAATCGTTGTCATTCAATCCAACTCATTTTACAAATATTCAAACTTTTAAACATCAAAGTCATTTGATGCGTCGGAAAACCGACTTTGTTTTACCGCAAGCGCACAGTGTCGAAATATATAAACAATAGCAAATACGGTTCATTCCCACGAGGAGTGTGTATCAGTCATACTAATTAATTCAAGTAACTTTCGAGTCAAAAGATGTTTCAAAAATATATTTTTTTGACTTTTGTAAAGAACTAAATTAACGAATGAATTAAAACTATTTAATGAAGATTGAAATCAATAATAAAAAAATGTTGAGGTTTCGGTATTCTGTTGTAGATTAGGGTTTACTTGCGTTCATCACAAAGGGTATCGATTTTACTCATGTAAAATATCAAATCTAGTTACTAATACACGAAAGCTATTTCGTTCAATAATCGTAGAAAAGAATTTTCAAAAATAATTGTTTGTTCTCAACCTAAGGTAGAATTTCGAAGTACTAGGTATACGTGGCATAAATAGTCAAAGAATATTTATAAAACGATTATCGCGAAAGGGTCAACGAGTTCTTCTATTAATCAAATAATGGACTATGCATGACATAAAACATGTAAAATCATTGCGATAGTAAAACACTGGAAGTGAGAAAAAACATTAACATTAAGCTTTTATAGTAAGTAAATTTATCTCTATAAGTTCATCCTTTCACCCTAATAAAGAGATTTAGGTAGACACGACTTTCTTAAAAGCTATTTAAATTAATCAAAAGAATTTAATAAACTAACTGAATTAAAAAAGAAAAAGAAAACTAAACCCTTTGTAGACTCCCGTGTGTTCACGGCTTCTTCCATACTTTACTCCAGCGTCCAAGATGTTCAGACTCTCAAAGTCTCCAAAAAAGTGTCTAGCGTCTCTCCAAAAGTGTATCTGGTCGGCGTCAAAAATAATATGCCTCCAAACTGTTTCTCTTTAGCTATTTATAGGTTCAAAAGAGTCTTATTAGGTTTAGGTTTAGGAAAGTCATGCCCAAATATCCCATTAGTAGTCTATATTCAAAAGAAAGTCTGACTTTTGATCCGGTCAACTGAGTCGACCAAGCCAACTCCCTGAACCTAGTACCTCTTCTTCCTCCTCCATCTTCGATTCCCTGTATTCTTGCATGAGCTTGAAATCTCCATCTAATATGTTCAAATCCTAAACCAATTCAAACCCATTCTCTAAATCGAGCCACAACAAACAATGATTCCACAACTCAAATCCACCTCCCACTGAAACCCAATTTCAGCTTCATTCCAAACAACAATCAAAACCCTTTAATTCTTCTCTGTAATTAACCAATCTCTGAATATTGCCAAACTAAATTTAACAATACTGCTTCTATCATAGTGGACGTAGTTAACTTCTCCCCTTTAGTGCCATGAGAATAAGCAAGTGGTTGGTTTCATTGCAAACACCGATATAACTTTAAATTTAACCGTTTATTCCTCCGGTGATTGGATTTACTTGTAATTTCTATAAAGATGTCTAAACAATAATATTAGATAAATAAAGAGGCCTAGTTAGTATAAATATGAGTATAATTGTGTCGCACTAACGTGCTTATCAAATACCCCCACACTTACATTTTGTTAGTCCTCGAGCAAAACAAAATAAAACTAATCCTAAACTAAACTAAAATGATTCAACTCCGTTTCTTTGAGGATACGGCCACACTTAGCATGTGTGACAAGCCTTTAAACCCCTAGGTGTCCCTTGTGGGCGAATTATAGTCTCGTGAGAGTTTACCATAGATTTACCCACAAAACCTACTCCTACTTTTAAAAATACCAAAACACATGCTTCCAAAGAGCTTAGAGGACATAAAGTTTCTACACACTAATAATAAGAAGTTAGATGTATCAAAGAACATTATTCTCATGCTTAACTCTTGAGTTAGGAGAAAACCACCATATGAAAGAATTCAGGATCGAGAACGACCGAATGTTTCTGCCTCACTAATAAGGTTTTATGAATTTGACACTCAAAAGACGCACTTTATGTTTCTCATGTGTGTATACAGGAGTGAAGATAGAAATCTTGCACACGTTGAATGGTGGGAAGAAAAATCCTTCCGATTATATCTGAATATTCAATACAAACGTGGGAAGCAAAATACATGTTTTATGATAATCTCTACGAAAGGAAATCAACTACTATACGAGGATGGGAATACTCACTCACCTTCTCATCCAATTTACAATCAGCACCATTCCAACAGCGTCCCATAAAAACGTTTTCGTCTTCAACTGTAGATGATGAACTCTTGAACTTTGTAAAACTTCGTCAATTTCTAAATCTCTTCCTCTAAATCTTGTTGCTTGAAACTTTTTTTTATATATTTCCTGTTTCCCACGACCTTAACGAATAAATACAAAAACAAATATACTCTAAAGTAATAAAAAGCAAATATTTTTTTATTTTTATTTTTATTTTTATTTTATTTTTTCTGATTTTTTTTTTTGAAAAGTAAATATGAAATATACAAACTAAAAAGAACACAATGAAACTAATATGGTCGTGGGGAAAAGACTTTACCACTTGAATCTTCACAACTTGTATTGTCTCGGTATCATAAACTTTATAAAAATCCACTTCTTTTGAAAAAAATTCCGCTCTTTCACTTAGTCTTCAACTATGATATAAAGTTCTGCTCCTTGTATTGTTACTTCACTTAATCTGAATTTTGCTCTTGTAGTGTTGCTTATAAACCTTGAACGTCTTCAACTTTCTTCAAATTTGTAATGATCCGCTTGTTGATGATGATGGTGTTTCTATGGACCTGTTGTTGTCGAGAGAAAATAGAGTGGTGCCAACTACAAATCAAACTACAAGGTAAGGTTTTTTCACAATTCTGATGCCACTCTCATGATTGATAGAATTAGCACTCAAGAGATCAAAAAGTAGTGCTGAAATGGTGCGAGATTGGGTAGTTCATCATTCTACCCAGAATTTGCGCAAATGAAACACTCTAAACGGATAATTTAGACAAGTACAAAGAATTGAAGGTTTGGTGCCTCACTCAGGGTATTGAATGATCATCTTCTCTAATACTGAACTCGCCACCGGCGGTTTAAGTCCCTTTTTATCATCTCTAGCCTCTCAACAACTAAGAAACCCGAATATAGTTCTCAAATACTTCTAAGTTCAGTTATTTCGGTAAGAACTCCGTATGTAAACGTAACGAAGTATACCAAGTGACTCTAAAATATCTAAAAGCTGGAGGTTTCATGCAAATACTTACGAAAAAAGTTAAAATTTTCTACCTAAAAGTGAATACTTAAGAATTTTATATGCTTAAAACTCCCAAATACTTAAATTTTACATTGTCCTTAATGTAAATTGACTCATCCAATGTAAAATCAAGGTGGGAATCCTATAATGATATGAAAATTCAGAAAAATAACAAGAAATTTTTTAATAAATACTAAACCAATGAGTTGCGTCCCATGCAGCGCTTGGTTTAACGTTGTCAGCCCGACTATAAAGAGTAATGATGCGTCGGAAAACCGACTTTGATTTACCGCAAGCGCACAGTGTCGAAAGATGTAGACAAGAGCAAATACGGTTCGTTCCCACGAGGAGTTTGGATTAAAATATTTTTTTAGATTTTTATTTATAAATTAAATTAACTAGTGAATGAAAACTATTTAATAAAGTTTGAAAAATCGATAAGAGGAAAACGTTAAGGTTCCGGGAATACGTTGTAGATCAGGGTTTAATTGCGTTCCTCACAAAGGGTCTTAATTTTAACCATGTACAGTAGCAAATCTAGCTACTAATACATGGAAGATTTTTAATTAAGCACTGAAGAAAGAATTTCCGAAAAGAATTGTTTGTTCTCAACCTAAGGTAGAATCTCGAAAGTACTAAGTATACGGGGCATAAAAAGTCAAAGATTATTCATAAAACGATTTCATACGAGGTTTCAAAGAGTCCTTCTACTAATCAAACAATGGACTATACATGGCATAGAACATGAAAAATCATCGAGGAGGTAAAACGTTGAGAAAGAGACAAATTAATAATATTTAGTTCATACAGTTGTAAACCCTAGTTTCGAAACACAAATAAAGCCATCTCTACAAGTTCATCCTTTCGCCCTAACAAGGGAATTATCCCAACATGGCTTTCTCAAAAACCATGAAAATTAATAAAAAGAAATACAAACTAACCCGGTGTCTTCTCTGTACTGTCCTTGAAGCTTCTCCAAATTGTTTCTGTCTCCGGGTATGTCTCCGGACCTCAGCGTACAAGTATGTTCTACGTGAGAGGGGATGTCTCTGTATGTGAGGGTATGTTCACTGTGTAGGTATATCAAAGTGTCCCGGTCTTGGATCTATTTATAGAGCTTTAGGTACCACTATTTTTAGAATCCTAACTGATTTAGGAAATAGACACCGACCACTATTCCGTGTATAACACAAATTAGTCTTTCGATTCTTTCTACCCAAGAAATAAACTCCCTGTTCTTCCATACTCTTCTTTCCTAACTTCTTCCAACGAGAAAATCTCGGTACACTATTTTCATTCTCCGGCAAAGTCTGATAACTTCCTAAACAAGGTTGAAATTCTTTTCTTTCCTTGAATAACACGTTTCTCTCAATGCTAATTCAACAACCAACATCATCCATTGATCACCGATCAACCATCTTCTAAGAATTACATCTCAATCACATTGCATCTAAACTCATCTCTTCCAATCATCACGAGTAACACTATCATCCGGATCGCTGCATCAGCATCATTCGTGAACCACATACTTGTATTCTTCTTTGCCTAACATCACTCGAGCTTCCCCTTCAACTGCTACCAGACCCATAAACTCACGTCTCTACAGCAGCAAAGAACACCATCTTATATCTGTTTTCATTAAACATCAGCCCAAGTCATCATCTTGAATTACCAACAGCACCATTATCACATCTATCATTGCCATACTCGAGTTAATAACAGCCTCCAGCTCCACCAACACCTCTATCTTAATCAAACATCTCCACGAAATTATTGGCAGTGAAGTTCTTCTTTGTCTAATTTAATTCTTCTAACCCATGGAAGCCATCAGACTCGTACCCATACCTTGTAACAACCTCTCTAACTCCACTGATCCATCTCATCTTGAAATCAATCATGAGCAGTTATCCTAAAGCAACCGGAGATCGACATGTTCCTGTTCGAAATAATGACGAAGAAGATGGCAGCCCTGAACATATTGAACGGTGCCATTACACTATTCAAAAATCATTGGAATCCCTTAGTAATTCCTCAGGTTGTTAATAGCTTTGCAGTTAAAACTTGTTTAACTGTCAGTTCCGTGAAACCGACAAGTATAACGTCTCTTTTCGCCCATAACTTTCTCATACGAAGTCGGAATGACCTCGTTCTTTCGCCGTCAGCTTCGTAATTCAATTATCTACAAGATGGAGGGTATAAATCCTGGAAAATACTGAATTCCACTTGTTCTTTGGCAATTCTTCTCTTGTAAAGCTCCATTTCACTTGTTTCAGAGATGTAACCTAATAAAACACATAAACTAGAAAAGTAATAATAACACACGGTAATTCACACAAAATCTAGCAAATAATTATAAGGAAATGATACTTAAAATGTATAAATTATGCACTTATCAAATTCCCCCACACTTGCCTTTTGCTAGTCCTCGAGCAAACTACAAATCTAAGCTAATCTAAAATACAACTCCTTTTCGTTGAGGAAACGGTTACACTTAGCATGTGTAACAAGCCTTTAAACCCCTAGGTGTCCGTAGTGGACGAGTTATAGACTCGTGAGGGTTTACAAGAGATTTACCCACAAAACCTACTCCAACTTCTAAGTATTCCAAAGCACCTGCATCCAAAGAGCTACGAAGACATAAAGTTTCTGAACACTAACAATAAGAAGTTAGAAGTATAAAGAACATTATTCTCATGCTTAACTCTTGAGTTAGGAGAAAACCACCATGTAAAAGGATCTAGGTTCGAGAGTGACCGAATATTTCTTCCTCACCAATAGGGTTTTATGAATTTGATGCTCAAATGACGCACTTTATGGTTCACAAATGTGTGCAGGCAGGAATGAAGATAGAAATCCTACACACGTTGAATGGTACGAAGGAAAGGTAACCTTCCAAATCATATGGAGATATTATCCCATAGAAAGTGGGACGAGAAAGAACCCCTTTTTATTTTTCTAGTGACCTCTAATAACGAAAATCAACCACTATGCAAGGATGGGAATGCTTACTTACCTTCTCATCCGATCGGCAATCAACACCACTCTCAGAGCATCTAATAGAAACGTCTTCGGTCTTCAACTGTAGATGATGAACTCTTGAACTTCGTAGAACCTTGACAATTTGTAACTCATTTCTTCAATTTCTTGTTATAGAAAAATTCTCTATATATCTCTTCTTCCCCACGACCTTATTGAAAGAATACAAAAGAAAATCTACACTAAAGCAATGATAATCATTTTTTTTAGACAATATAAACTGAAAAATAAATGATGAAATTACTACGACCGTGGGATAAAGACTTTACCACTTGATTCTGAACTTCACTAACTCACATCTTTTGATTTCTTTCGCTTTTGTACTTACTTTTCAACTAGGATATAAAATTTTGCTCCTTGTAGTGTTGCTTATAAACCTGAAACATCTTCAACTTTCTTAAAATTTGTTATCATACGCTTGTTAATGATGATATGTTTCTATGGACCTGTTGTTGTCGAGGGAATGGTGCCAACTGCAAACAAGACTACAAGATAAAGTTAGCAATTCTGATGACACCCTCATGATTGATAGAAATAGCACTCAAGAGATCAAAAAGTAGTGCTGAAATTGGTGCGAGGTTAGGTAGCTCATCATTCTACCCGGAATTTATGCAGATGAAACACTCAAAACGTACAATTAAAAAGTTAAGTGCCTCACACATGGGTATTGAATGATCAACAACTCTAGTACTGTATTCTCTACCGGCAGTTTAAGTCCATTTTTGTCAGCTCTAACCTCTTAACAACTAAGCACTCCGAATATAGTTTTCTAATACTTCTAAGTTAAGTTGTTTCAGTTAGAACTCCGTATGTAAACGTAGCTAGAAGTATACTAAGTGACTCTAAAATGTCTAAAAGTTGGAGGTTTTCATGCAAATAATTACGAAAAAGTTAAAAAAAATTCTACCTAAAAAAAGTGAATACTTAAGAATTCTATATGCTTACACTCCCCCACACTTAAACTTTACATTGTCCTCAATGTAAACTAACTCATCCAATGTAAAATCAAGATGGGAAATCCTAATATGGCATAAAACAAGCAGTCAAAAACGAAAAAGATAAGGTGAAGGAAACAAATCTGATGGGTTAATCCCATGAAGCAAATGATACTTGAATCCCTGCTAAAAAGAAACAAAAATGAAAATCCTACTAATATACACTAAACATGATCTCAAATATTATTAGTCTTGATAAACGGGTCTTCGAGGAGGACAGTTTCCACCTCGGCGTTCGTAAGCTCTAAATATGGTTTCACTCTTTGTCCATTAACTTTGAAAACATTACCAGATTCTCTATTCTCAAGTTCGACATCCCCATGGGGGAAAACTTCTTTGATATAATACGGGCCTGTCCAACGAGATCTTAACTTACCAGGATATAAATGCAACCTAGAATTATACAAGAGAACTTTCTGTCCAGGTTCAAACGACTTTCGACTAATCGACTTATCATGAAATGCTTTAGTATTCTCTTTGTAAAGCTTTGTATTTTCATATGCATCATTCATAATTTCTTATAACTCATTGAGTTGAAGTTTACGGTGATTCCCAGCTGTAGACAAATCAACATTTAAAGGTCTTAATTGCCCAGTAGGCTCTGTGTTCTAACTCAACAGGTAAATGACAGGATTTTCCATAGACAAGTCTAAACGGAGACATCCCAATGGGTGTCTTATAAGAAGTCCGATATGCCCAAAGTGCATCCAATAACCGTGTAGACCAATCTTTACGATTAGGATTAACTGTTTTCTCTAATATCTGCTTAATTTGTCGGTTAGAAACTTCGACTTGACCACAAGTCTTGGGATGATATGGTGTAGAAACTTTATGTGTAATAGAGTACTTACTCAAAAGTGTCTTAAAAGATCTATTACAAAAATGTGATCCTCCATCACTAATAATGGCTCTAGGGGTACCAAATCGAGAAAATATGTATTCTCTAACGAACTTGATCACAACATGGCGGTCGTTCGTCTTGGTAGGTATTGCTTCTACCCATTTTGACACATAATCAACCGCTAATAAGATGTAGACATTACCATTCGAAGTGGAAAAAGGTCCCATGAAGTCTATCCCCCATACATCAAATATCTCAACTATCAATATGGAGCTTAACGACATCATATTCCGCCTAGTATCTTACCTAACTTTTGACACTTATCACAACTCTTGCAAAACTCGTGAGAATCATAAAACAAGGTTGGCCAATAAAATCCATATTGCAAAAATTTTGCAGCAGTTTACTTAGCACTAAAATGGCCACCACAAGCATAAGAATGGCAAAAAGTGACAATACTCTTAACTTCATCATTAGGCACACATCTACGTATAATCTGGTCAGGACAATACTTAAATAAATATGGATCATCCCAAAAGAAATGCTTAACCTCAGCTAAAAATTTAGTTTTATCTTGTTTCGACCAATCTTCAGGTATTCGACCAATAGCAAGATAATTAACAATATCCGCATACCAAGGCAAGTGAGAAATAGCAAACAATTGTTCATCAGGGAACGTTTCATGCATAGGGACAACATCATCAGAAAACTCTAAAATGATCCTAGAAAGGTGATCTGCCACTACATTCTGGGAACCCTTCCTGTCCCGAATTTCTAAGTCAAATTCCTGTAGCAACAATATCCATCTAATCAACCTAGGTTTAGTATCCTTCTTAGTTAGAAGGTATTTCAAGGCAGCATGATCAGAGAAAATAATAATCTTAGACCCTAAAAGATAAGGTCTAAATTTTTCTACGACAAACACAATCGATAAAAGTTCTTTCTCAGTTGTTGAGTAATTCAATTGTGCATCATTCAAGGTCTTACTAGCATAGTAGATGACATGTTATGCTTTATTCTTGTGTTGTCCTAAAACAACCCCAACTGCATAATTAGAGGCGTCACACATAATCTCAAATGGAAGACTCCAATCAGGCGGTTGTATAATAGGGGCAGAAGTTAAAAGTAATTTCATCTTCTCAAAAGCTGCAATACAAGTTTCAGCAAAGACAAACATAACGTCCTAACATAGAAGGTTGCATAAAGGGCGTGAGATCTTACTGAAATCCTTAATAAAACGACGATAAAAACCTGCATGACCTAAGAATGATCTAACTTCCGTTACCGTACGTGGGAATTTCAACTTAGAAATCAAATCAATTTTAGCTTTGTCTACTTCTATTCTCTTAGAAGAAACAATATGACCTAGAACAATTCCTGAATGAACCATAAAGTTACATTTCTCCCAATTCAATACTAGATTCTTCTCTTTGCATCTCACTAAGACAAGAGTGAGATGATGGAGACATTCATTGAACGATGAACCGAAAACAGAAAAATCATCCATAAAAACTTCAATAAACCTCTCTACCATGTCTGAAAATATGCTCAACATACAACGCTGAAAAGTTGCGGGTGCATTACACAACCCGAAAGGCATGCGTCTATATGCAAATGTACCAAAAGGACAACTAAACGTGGTTTTCTCTTGGTCTTCAGGGGCAATAAGGATTTGGTTATCACCGGAATAACCGTCTAAGAAACAATAATACCTATGTCCAGCTAACCTCTCTAGCATCTGGTCAATGAATGGAAGAGGAAAATGATCTTTCCTCGTGACCTTGTTCAACTTCCTATAGTCAATACATACTCGCCACCCGGTGGTCTGTCGGGTAGGAACCAATTCGTTACTTTCATTCTTAACTACAGTGATTCCTGATTTCTTGGGTACAACTTGAACGGGGCTGACACAAGTACTATCGGATATCGGGTATATGATACCCGCATCTAAGAGTTTCAGAACTTCCTCTCTCACAACCTCTTTCATGTTAGGATTCAATCTACGTTGCATCTCTCTAGACGTTTTAGTATTTTCCTCCAAGTAAATATGGTGCATGCAATCACTAGGACTAATTCCTTTTAAATCTGCAATTGACCAACCTATAGCCTCCTTATGTTTTGTAAGGACATCTACCAATCTGCTTTCCTGTTCTAATGTAAGATTAGAAGCAATTATGACAGGTAAAGTATCTACATGGCCTAAGTAAACATATTTCAGAGTGTCTGGCAATGGTTTAAGAGTCAAGGTCGGAGCTTTCTCGACAGATGGAATGAGTCGAGATTCGGGTAGGACTGGAGGTTCAATTTCAGGCTTTCATTTTTTAGTGTCTAACAGTGGTGTGGAATCTAACAAGGCGTTGACTTCACAAATAACACTTTCATCATCAAAATTATGCCCAAAGTGCGCTAAACAAGCCTCTAATGGATCATCTATATGGTTCTGCAAGTAAGTTTCATGGACTATTTCATCAATAATGCACGCAGTTTCATGGTTATCAAGTTCAGGAGGAGAACGTGCAACATGAAAAACATTCACTTCCATTTTCCAACTACCAAAAGTAAGTTCCATAATACCATTCCTACGATTTATGATTGCGTTAGAAGTTTCTAGGAACGGTCGTCCTAAAATGATAGAAATTTGACCACTAGTGTCTGTCACAGGTTGAGTATCAAGAATTAAGAAATCCACAGGATATACAAAACTATCAACTTGTACAAGAACATCTTCTACTACTCCTCTAGGAATTTTTATGGAACTATCAGCCAACTGGAGTGTCACACTAGTGGGTTTCAAGTCACCAAGTCCTAATTGCTGATACACAGGATATGGCAAGAGATTCACACTAGCCCCTAGATCTAACAACGCATGTTAAATCTTGTGTTGTCCTGTAGTGCAAGCAATAGTAGGATAGCCAGGGTCTTTGTATTTGGGTGGTGTTTTCTGAGTAATGATAGAGCTCACTTGTTCAGCAAGAAAAGCTCTCTTATGGACATTTAATTGTCGTTTCACGGTGCACATATCTTTTAAGAACTTAACATACATAGGAATCTGCTTAATGGCTTCTAAGAGGGGAATATTGATTTTAACTTGTTTGAACACTTCTAAGATATCATTAGGGCTGGTTCCTTTCTTCTGGGATACTAACCTTTGGGGAAATGGAGCGCGATGAACATAAGTGTTTTCAGATTCACCTCTTTCAGTTTCATTGGTTTCTTTTTGTGTTAAGGGTATTTCCTGCGTAATAGTAGGTGGGTTCTTATCTGTCTCCTTCTCCTTAGGATCACTAAGATGGTTATCGATGACCCGGCCGCTTCTCAAGGTAGTGACGGCCTGGACATGATCTGAGGGATTAGCACCAGGTGTGCTTACCTCATAAGACCCCTTTGGGTTAGGCTGTGTTTGACTTGGGAACTGTCCCTTGTCTCTCTCACTTATTTGGCTACCAAGCTGACCTATTTGTCTTTCTAAGGTTGCTATGGACCTTGCAGTGTTCTTGTACATATTCTCTAGTTGTTTTTGGGTGGCCTGCATAAACATCTTAAGACTTTCTTCCATACTAGGTACTCTTTGGTTAGATGAATCAGTAGGACCGGATGGTTTCTGCGTATAACCACTAGTATTACTAGGTTGACCTTCATACTGACGTCTAGACCATGAAAAGTTAGGGTGTCTTGCCCACCCTGGGTTGTACGTATTGGAATACGGGTCAAATCTACGACGATTGTCTTGGTAGAGAGCATGGACTTGTTCTCCACCATCGTCATGAGTGATTTAGTCCACAGACTCAACAAAAGGTCTAGATTTAGTACTAAGTTCTAATGATTCTAGTCTTCTTGTCAAAGAAGCTATTTTAGCTTCAGAGTCGAATTCGATATCAACTCTATGCACCCCCTTTCTACTAGCCATTGACCTTATGGATTCCTTAGCCCCCGAATCCTGGGTTTTATCAGATACTTCATGCAAAAACTTATAACCCTCCTCAGGGGTTTTATCAGCGAAATTACCACCACATAGTGATTCCATGGTAATTGTTTTGTGAGTTTCAAGGTATCGAATCCATGGTGTGGACATTGCATCCGAAGTTCATGGAACCTTTCTAAATAATCCTGGAGAGATTCTCCATCTTGCTGCGAGAAACTATTAAGACTTTGACGTAAGGCTGTGATTCTATGCCTAGGAAAAAATTTATGCACAAATAACTTAGTCATCGCATCCCAAGTATGGATGGATGAAGATGGTAAGGCATCAAACCACGATTTCGCCTTATCTTTTAAAGAGAAGGGAAACAATCTCAATTTCAAAGATTCATCGGTCAAGTCTTTAATCTTCAAGGTACCACACATTTCCTCAAATTCTCTAATGTGGGAGTAAGGGTGTTCATTTTCTCTGCCATAGAAGTTTGGCAAAGCCTGGATGGTATTAGTCTTAATTTCATAGTGGGATTTTGTGGTAGGCAAGACAATGCATGACGGTTGAGAGACTCTAGTCGGGTACATGTAGTCTCTCAAAGTTTTAACTGGAGGGTCCACACCCTCATTATCGGTTCTATCCATGAATAATGGATTATTTCAAACGAGACGATTATACTGATCTCTATCCCAACCTACCTGTGTGTTGGGCATATACTAAAAAAAAAAATCCTAATTGGAAGGGATTTTTTTTTAAACAATCACAAGCAAGGGTGACTCAACCAAATCACCTATTGAATCTAGCAAACAAAAAGCATGATGGCTCCACTTAGATTGTTTCTAGACCAGCTTCTATTCTTTCGAAAGGCAACTAGTTACAGTTCTAGCAAACCTCTTAGAACGGTCCGAATTAGATTAAGTCGAAGAGAAACAGGATAAGCTCTAAGGAGCTTTGACAACCCTGTCTCTTTGGCAACTTTTCCCTGGGTTACAAGGCGGCTCTAATCAACTTAAAATAATCTTCCTGAACTTCGAGTTAGGCTAACAAAGTAACCAATACAGTCCTTTTGAACGAGTTTCCTTTAAGCTCGTTACCCTATCAGTCTCTTTCTAATCAAAATTTTAAGGTTTAGGTTTGCGTTTGGTAACGTGTTCCTAAAACGGGTAAGAAGGAAACAGTGATGAAATCCGAGTCCTTATCTTTTATGGCCAGTTCTTTCCCTTTACTAGAAAAGTAAAACCGTATTCAGGTCCTCAACATATATGCACACGAAGGAATACAGTAAACCCACTTGCAAGGGATTCGCGGGTTGATCGAATCTTACCCCCCGTAACAGACGGGGGATGAACCGTTGAAGTCGACTCAGGCCACTGACTCCTGTGTCAGTGTACGAACCCAAGGGGCCGAGACAATATCATAATTGTTGTCCTTCCCTGTGCAGTTTATATTTAATACTTCCCTTCCGTATGGTTTAAAAATAATAATAATGTCCGTAATGTCCAAAACTAAAAGAAAATTACAAAAATAATCAAAAATTTCCTAATACAGTTTTCTAAATTAAATTAACTAATAAAAATCCTAAAAAGTAAAAATTAACTATTTGTCTTCTTCTACGTTCGTTCAGCTTTAACTTTATTCCAAGTCTTTTAATTACTAAAATCTTTGGCTCAATTTCTTTTGGTTTCCGTTCCCAAAACCTGCAGCAGAAGATAAATACCAAAAAGCGTAAAATCGAACAAAATAATATAAATCTAAAAAAAAAAATCTAATTGAAAAACAACTCCCCGGCAACGGCGCCAAAAACTTGATGCATCGGAAAACCGACTTTGTTTTACCGCAAGCGCACAGTGTCGAAAGATGTAGACAAGAGAAAATACGGTTCGTTCCCACGAGGAGTTTGGATTAAAATATTTTTTTAGATTTTTATTTATAAATTAAATTAACTAGTGAATGAAAACTATTTAATAAAGTTTGAAAAATCGATAAGAGGAAAATGTTAAGGTTCCGGGAATACGTTGTAGATCAGGGTTTAATTGCGTTCCTCACAAAGGGTCTCCATTTTACTCATGTACAATAGCAAATCTAGCTACTAATACACGGAAGATTTTTAATTAAGCACTGAAGAAAGAATTTCCGAAAAGAATTGTTTGTTCTCAACCTAAGGTAGAATCTCGAAAGTACTAAGTATACGGGGCATAAAAAGTCAAATATTATTCATAAAACGATTTCATACGAGGTTTCAACGAGTCCTTCTACTAATCAAACAATGGACTATACATGGCATAGAACATGAAAAATCATCGAGGAGGTAAAACGTTGAGAGAGAGACAAATTAATAATATTTAGTTCATACAACTGTAAACCCTAGTTTCGAAACACAAATAAAGCCATCTCTACAAGTTCATCCTTTCGCCCTAACAAGGGAATTAGCCCAACATGGCTTTCTCAAAAACCATGAAAATTAATAAAAAGAAATACAAACTAACCCGGTGTCTTCTCTGTACTGTCCTTGAAGCTTCTCCAAATTGTTTCTGTCTCCGGGTATGTCTCCGGACCTCAGCGTACAAGTATGTTCTACGTGAGAGGGGATGTCTCTGTATGTGAGGGGATGTTCACTGTGTAGGTATATTAAAGTATCCCGGTCTTGGATCTATTTATAGAGCTTTAGGTACCACTATTTTTAGAATCCTAACTGATTTAGGAAATAGACACCGACCACTATTCCGTGTATAACACAAATTACTCTTTCGATTCTTTCTACCCAAAAAATAAACTCCATGTTCTTCCAGACTCTTCTTTCCTAACTTCGTCCAACGAGAAAATCTCGGTACAATATTTCCATTCTCCGGCAAAGTCTGATAACTTCCTAAACAAGGTTGAAATTCTTTTCTTTCCTTGAATAACACGTTTCTCTCAATGCTAATTCAACAGCCAACAACATCCATTGATCACCGATCAACCATCTTCTAAGAATTACATCTCAATCACATTGCATCTAAACTTATCTCTGCCAATCATCACGAGTAACACTATCACCCGGATCGCTGCATCAGCATCATTCGTGAACCACAGACTTGTATTCTTCTTTGCCTAACATCACTCGAGCTTCCCCTTCAACTGCTACCAGACCCATAAACTCACGTCTCTACAGCAGCAAAGAACACCATCTTATCTCTGTTTTCATTAAACATCAGCCCAAGTCATCATCTTGAATTACCAGCAGCACCATTATCACATCTATCATTGCCATACTCGAGTTAATAACAGCCTCCAGCTCCACCAACACCTCTATCTTAATCAAACATCTCCACGAAATTATTGGTAGTGAAGTTCTTCTTTCTCTACTTTAATTCTTCTAACCCATGGAAGCCATCAGACTCGTACCCATACCTTGTAACAACCTCTCTAACTCCACTGATCCATCTCATCTTGAAATCAATCATGAGCAGTTATCCTAAAGCAACCGGAGATCGACATGTTCCTGTTCGAAATAATGACGAAGAAGATGGCAGCCCTGAACATATTGACCGGTGCCATTACACTATTCAAAAATAATTGGCATCCCTTAGTAATTCCTCAGGTTGTTAATAGCTTTGCAGTTAAAAATTGTTTAACTGTCAGTTCCGTGAAACCGACAAGTATAACGTCTCTTTTCGCCCCTAACTTTCTCATACGAAGTCGGAATGACCTCGTTCTTTCGCCGTCAGCTTTGTAATTCAATTATCTACAAGATGGAGGGTATAAATCCTGGAACATACTGAATTCCACTTGTTCTTTGGCAATTCTTCTCTTGTAAAGCTCAATTTCACTTGTTTCAGAGATGTAACCTAATAAAACACATAAACTAGAAAAGTAATAATAACACACGGTAATTCACAAAAAATCTAGAAAATAATTATAAGGAAATGATACTTAAAATGTATAAATTATGCACTTATCAAGTTGGGAACAAATTCGATAGGTTGACTCCCATGAAGCTAATAATCTTGTATCCATGCAAAAACAAAGAAAAAAAATCCTATTAATATACACTAAACATGATCCCAAACAGTTTTAGTCTTGATAGACCGGATCCTCGAGGAGGACAGCTTCCACCTTGGTGTTCTTAAGCTCTATGGTTTCGCTCTCTGTCTATTTACTTTAAAAATGTTACCAGATTCTCGATTCTCAAGTTCGACAGCCCCATGAGGGAAAACTTCTTTGACATAATAGGGATTGTCCAACGATATCTTAGATTGCCCAGAAATAAATGCAACCTAGAATTATACAAGAGAACTTTTTGTCCAGGTTCAAACGACTTTCGACTAATCGATTTATCATGAAACGGTTTAGTTTTCTCTTTGTAAAGTTTTGCATTCCCATACGCATCATTCCTAATTTCTTCCAACTTATTGAGTTGAAGCTTACGGTGATTCCCAGTTGTAGACAAATCAACATTAAAGGTCTTAGTTGCTCAATATGATTTATGTTCTAACTCAACGGTTAAATGGCAGGCCTTTTGATAGACAAGTCTAAAAGGGGACATACCAATGGGTGTCTTATAAACAGTCTTGTATGCCCAAAGTGCATTCAATAACCGTGTAGACCAATCTTTACAATTAGGATTTACTGTTTTCTCTAATATCTGCTTAATTTTAAGTTAAAAACTTCGACTTGACCACAAGTCTGGGGATGATATGGTGTGGAAACTTTATGTGTAATAGGGTATTTACCTAAAAGTGTCTTAAAAGATCTATTGAAAAAATGTGATCCTCTATCATTAATAATGGCACTAGGGGTACCAAATCGAGAAAATATATATTCTCTAACGAACTTGATCACAACATGGCAATCATTCGTCTTGGTAGGTATAGCTTCTACCCATTTAGATACATAATCAACCGCTAATAAAATAAAAACATTACCTTTCGAAGTGGGAAAAGGTCCCATGAAGTTTATCCCATATACATCAAATATCTCAACGATCAATATGGAGCTTAGTGGCATCATATTCCGCCGAGTAATCCTTCCCAACTTTTGGCACCTGTCACAACTCTTGCAAAACTCGTGAGAATCATAAAACAAAGTAGGCCAAAAAAAGCAGAATTTTGGCAGCAGTATTCTTAGCACTAAAATGGCCACCACAAGCATAAGAATGACAAAAAGTGATAACACTCATAACTTCATCATTGGGCACACATGTACGAATAATCTGATCAGGATAATACTTAAACAAATATGGATCATCCCAAAAGAAATGCTTAACTTCAGCTAAAAACTTAGTTCTATCTTGTTTCGACCAATTTTCAGGTATTTGACCAATAACAAGACAATTAACAATATCCACATACCAAGGCAAGTGAGAAATAGCAAACAATTGTTCATCAGGGAATATTTCATGAATAAGCAATTGATCAACAAAAATTGATCTTATTGGTTCCTTAGCCTCTTGGGTTTTATCAGACACATCATGCAAAAATTTATAACCCTCTTCAGCAGTCTTATCAGCAAAATTACCACCGAAAAGTGATTCTACCATAGTCATTGTTTTGTGATCTAATCCTTCATAGAAAATCATAGTGATTCTCAAGGTATCGAATCCATTGTGTGGACATTGCAGCAAAAGTTCATGGAACCTTTCTAAATAAGCATGGAGAGATTCTCCATCTTGCTGTGAGAAATTATTAAGACTTTGATGTAAGGTTGTAGTTCTATGCCTAGGAAAATATTTGTGCAAAAATAACTTAGTCATCGCATCCTAAGTTTGGATGGGAATGTTTCATGCATAGGCAAGACATCATCAGAAGACTCTAAAACGATGATAGAAAGGTGATCTGCTACTACATTCTCGGAACCCTTTTTGTCTCGAATATCTAAATCGAATTCCTATAGCAATAATATCCATCTAATCAACCTAGGTTTAGCATCCTTCTTATATAGAAGGTATTTCAAGGTAGCATGATCAGAGAATATGATAATCTAAGACCCTAAAAGGTAAGGTCTGAATTTCTCTAAGGAAAACACAATCGACAAAAGTTCTTTTTTAGTTGTAGAGTAATTCAATTGTGCATCATTCAAGGTCCTACTAGCATAGTAAATAACATGTTGTGCTTTATTCATACGTTATCCTAAAGGGTTTATTTGACTTTGGTACCTGGGTTTTGTCCAGATTTTGTGTTCTTACTTACATTTGTCCAACATAGACTTTAGTACCTGGAATCACTGTTCACCCTGGATGGTAAAGTTAAAGTACTGACTTCCGTTTAGATTTTTTTGTAAAGAAAAAAATTAATATTTAACGCTGTTTACACGTGAGTGTTTTAAAACTCACATGCCTTCTTATACATCCTACGGCTATGATTCTTCAGATCCAACGGTCGGATTTTTAGATTTTCAAAAAATCAAAATTGAAACATTTTGTTCTTACACCAGGAACATTCTGCGTGCATCTTTCTAATGAAAATTGGGCATGATTCGTTCGTAATTCTAGCATCCGAAGCTCCTTCCCTACACACAATTGCCATTCAACCACTCAATCATTTATTTAAATCACTCTGCGGCACTATATTCAACCTAATAGCTCATAGTAAAACTAATGGAAGCAACAGTTCCCATCTACAATTTCAATCACACCCATTCTCTTCATTATAATTGCAGCATTAATTCTTCATTATTCTCATCATCTTCTTGCTGCTAAATCAAGTTTGAGGTGAACCCAATCTTCACAATTCGTTGTTCCTTCTTGAACTACTTCTATTTGAACATCAACCCATTGTGTTCTGCCTTTAGCCACCATAAACCTCTTCAACACATACTCACGAACATGTTTTCTTTTTCTCCATTTCAATTTAGTCGTCTTACATCCACACATCCATCCTTCTACAATTTTATATTTTCCGTCCATAACCCAACTCAGGTTTTTCCCTGACTATTTTATTCTCATAGCGAAAACCAATCTTCACCATCTTTGTCGGTGAGAAATCAGTAACAAAAGCATTCAACTATCAATTCTTCTTCACAGAAACAACTCCATCTTGCACTTCTTGAATCAACTCCAACTGACTTACAATTTTTATTCTAAAGTCTGCGTACAGATTCAGCTCCACCAGGATCATCAACTTCAACTGACTTACAATATCCATCTTACTTTCTATGATCAACATCCGCAAACCAAGCATCACTGAATCACCATCCCTTCTAAATATGCACTGAAATCAAAGTTAACCTAAACCCATTCTAACAAGCCACATCATTCAACCAACACCCTCAATTTCTCTCTATTATTCACGCCGGTAGAAAGAAATAAATCAAGAGGAGAAGAACAAGTGATGGGATAAAGAGTGGTTAATAGGTTTGATGGAGGCAAAGACTCAGATCTGTGGTAGAAGATGAAATGGTGGTTGTGGTTCGATTCTGAGACAGGAAGAAAGAGAAGAAAGATGGTCGTTCGATCTGAGTTCGAGAATTGAAGAACACAGAGAAGATTAAATGGGTTTATGTTGATCTGATTATAGCAGAGTAATGGGTTTCTTATTGTTTCCGTGGTGATGCTGCTGAGATATGGATTTGATTTAGAAGGGTTCTTGTTGGCAGAGAGGAATCAATTGAAGAGAAGAAAGAATAAATTTGTGATGATTGAATTGGTATGGGTTTTCGAAGAACTGATAAGGATTCATATGGGGTTTTGTTGATGCCATGAATTAGAGAAAACAAGTGATTACTGGTGATGGCAATTGAATGGTGTTGCAGTGAGCTAGATGGGTGATAAAATGGGTCTGGTGGTTGATTGCTGGAATTTGAGGTCGTAGAATGGTGCGATGCGGTGTTGTTGTTGTTGATTAAGGTGAAGATTGGTGTTTAGAGGTGGCGTGAGGCAGTGGTAGTATTCAGGAAAGAGTTGAAGCAGATGATAGATGGAGGCGGAGAAGCAGGGTATGGAAGAGTTTTGGGAGGGTTATATTAGTTAGGTAGATCTTAACCGTTCATATTTGAGATGGAACAAGATCTAATATAAACCGTAGATCTTAACCGTTAGGGACTTGGTTTGTCATTGTTAGAAAAGTTTATTTTTTTGAGTAATTCAAATTTAATTAACGGAAAAAAATGACACGTCATCATTTCACGGGTCTCAACGGGTGAACAGTGATTCCAGGTACTAAAGTCTAACGTTGGACAAATGTAAGTAAGAACACAAAATCTGGACAAAACCCAGGTACCAAAGTCAAATAAACCCTATCCTAAAACAGCTCCAACTGCATAATTAGAGGCATCACACATAATCTTAAATGGAAGACTCCAATCAGGCGGTTGTATAATAGGGGCGGAAGTTAACAACAATTTCAGCTTCTCAAAAGCTGCAATACAAGTTTCATCAAAGAAAAAAGTAACGTCCTTACCAAGAAGGTTGCATAAAGGGCGTGAAATCTTACTGAAATATTTAATAAAATGACGATAAAAACCTGCATGGCCTAAGAATGATCTTACTTCCGTAACCGTACGTGGAGGTTTCAATTTTAGAAATCAAATCAACTTTAGCTTTGTCTATTTGTATTCCCTTGGAAGAAACAATGTAACCTAGAACAATTCCTGAATGAACCATAAAGTTATATTTCTCCCAATTCAATACTAGATTCTTCTCCTTGCATCTCACTAAGAAAAGAGTGAGATGATGAAGACATTCATCGAAAGACGACCTGAAAATAGAAAAATCATTCATAAAAACTTCAATAAACCTCTGCATGTCTGAAAATATGCTCAACGTACAACGCTGAAAAGTAGCGGGTGCATTATACAACCCAAAAGACATGCGTCTATATGCAAATGTACCAAAGGCACAAGTAAAAATGGTTTTCTCTTGGTCTTCAGGGTCAATATGGATTTGGTTATAACCGGAATAACCATCTAAGAAATAATAATACCTATGTCCGGCTAACCTCTCAATCATTTGGTCAATGAATGGAAGAGGAAAATGATCTTTCCTCGTGACCTTGTTTAATTTCCTGTAGTCAATACATACTCGCCACCCGGTGGTCTATCGGGTAGGGACCAATTCATTACTTTCATTCTTAACTACAGTGATTCCTGATTTCTTGGGTACAACTTGAACGGGGCTGACCCAAGTACCATCGAATATCGGGTATATGATACCCGCATCTAATAGTTTCATAACTTCCTCTCTAATAGCCTTTTTCATGTTAGGATTTAGTCTATGTTGTATTTCTCTGGACGTTTTAGCATTCTCTTCCAAGAAAATATGGTGCATGCAATCACTAGAACTTTTGCCTTTCAAATATGCAATAGACCAACCTATAACCGTCTTATGTTCTCTAAGGACATCTACCAATCTGCCTTCTTGTTCTAATATAAGATTAGAAGCAATTATTACAGGTAAAGTGCCTGCAGGGCCTAAGTAAACATATTTCATAGTGTCATGCAATGGTTTAAGGGTCAAGGTCGGAGCTTTCTCGACATATGGAACAAGTTGAGACTCGGGCAGAACTAGAGGTTCTATTTTGGGCTTTCATTTATTAGTGTCTAACAACGTGTGGAGTCTAACAAGGCGTTGAATTCACAAATAAAACTTTCATCATCAAAACCATGCCCAAAATGGGCCAAACAAGCCTCTAACGGATCATCTATATGGTTCTACAAAGCATCATAGACTATTTCATCATTCATGCAAACAGTTTCATGGTTATCAAGATCAAGAGGCGAACATGCAACATGAAAAACATTCACTTCCATTTTCCAACTACCCAAAGTAAATTCCATAATACCATTCCTACAATTTATGATTGCATTAGCGGTTGCTAAGAACGGTCTTCCTAAAATAATAGGAATCTGAACACTAGGGTCTGTCACAGGTTGCGTATCAAGAATTACGAATTCCACATGATAAACAAAACTATCAACCTGTACAAGAACATCTTCTACCACTCCTCTAGGAATTTTAATGGACCTATTAGCCAATTGTAGTGTAACACTAGTGGGTTTCAAGTCACCAAGTCCTAATTGCTCATACACAGAATATGGCAAAAGATTCACATTGGCCCCTAAATCTAACAAAGCATGTTCAATCTTGTGTTCTCCTATAGTACAAACAATACTCGGACAACTAGGATCTTTGTATTTAGGTGGTGTTTTCTGAGTAATTATTGAGATCACTTGTTCAGCAAGAAAAGCTCTCTTATGAAAATTGACTTTCCGTTTCATAGTGCACATATCTTTTAAAAACTTAGTGTACATATGAATCTGCTTGATGGCATCTAAGAGGGGAAGATTGATTTTAACTTGTTTGAACTCTTCTAAGATGTCATTAGGGTTGGTTCCTTTCTTACGGGATAGTAACATTTGGGGGAATAGAGCATGAGAAACATAAGTGTTTTCAGATTCACCTCTTTCAGTTTCATTGGTTTCTTTTTGTGTTAAAGGTGTAACCTGTATAATAGTTGGTGGGTTCCTATCTTGTTTTTTCTCCTTAGGATCACTAACATGGTTATCGATGACCCGACCGCTTCTTAAGGTAGTGACGACCTGGACATGATCGTTTAGCACCAGTTGTGCTTATCTCAAAAGACCCCTTTGGGTTAGGCTGTGTTTGACTTGGGAACTGTCCCTTGTCTCTCTCACTTATTTTGCTAGCAAGATGACCTATTTGTCCTTCTAAGTTTGCTATGGACCTTGCAGTAGCCTATTATATATTGGCTAGTTATTTTTGGGTGGCCTGCATAAACAAATTAAGACTTTCTTCCATACTAAATACTCTTTGGTTAGAAGAATCAGTAGGAACAGATGATTTCTTTGTGAAACCATTAGCATTATTAGGTTGACCTTCATACTGACCTCTAGACAATGAAAAGTTAGGGTGTCTTGCCCACCCACGGTTGTACGTATTGGAATAGGGATCAAATCTACGATGATTGTCTTGATAAAGAGCATGGACTTGTTCTCCACCATCGTGATGAATGACCTGGTCTAAAGACTTAACAAAAGGCTTAGATTTACTATTATATTCTAACGATTCAAGTCTTCTTTACAAGGAAGCTATTTTAGCGTCAGGGTCGGATATCAAATTTATGTGCCTCCTTTCTGCTAGTAATTGATCTTATTGGTTCCTTAGCTTCTCACTCTTGGGTTTTATCAGAGACATCATGCAAAAATTTATAACCCTCTTCAGCAATCTTATTAGCAAAATACCACCGCAAAGTGATTCTACCATAGTTATTTTTTTGTGATCTAATCCTTCGTAGTGAATCATATTGAGCATCAAGTTATCGAATCCATGGTGTGGACATTCCAGAAAAAGTTCATGGAACCTTTCTAAATAATCATGGAGAGATTCTCCATCTTGCTGTGAGAAACTATTAAGACTTTGATGTAAGGTTATGGTTTTATGTCTAGGAAAAATTTATGCAAAAATAACTTAGTCTTGCTCTAATTGGCAGATCCCGCCATAGCATTCGGAAATACTAACTATACACCATGGTGGGGACTGGCGGGATCCATATATCAAATATCTCCAAGATAATGTCATACCTTAAGAAAAGCAGGAAACGACACGATTAATTCGAAAAGCCAAGAGATTCGTCTTCCACAGATGAATTCTTTACAGAAAGAGCTTTGGCGGAGACTTGTTGAAGTGTTTGCAAGAAGAAGATATCCAGACCATCATGAAAGAAACGCACGAAGGGGAACACCAAGGCAAGAGAAAACTATTTCTCCAAGTCCATGAGAAATATTACTGGCCAACCATGGAGGATAATGCAGCTTCATTTATTCAGAAGTGGCACCAATGTCAGATCCACGACAACCTCATCCACACACCTTTCCTTCATCTTCACTCAGTAAGTAGCCATTGGCCATTTTATAGTTGGGGACTCGATCTCATTGGTAAAATAAATCCATCCTCGTCAAAGCAACATGAGTACATACTCATTGCCACAGAGTACTTCACCAAATGGTTCGAAGTTGTGCCTCTCAGAAGCACGACCGGAGCAACCATAGCAGCCTTCATCAAGGAACATATAATATGCAGATTCGGGATACAAAGCACATCGTAACGGATAACGGTACTCCATTCGCAAATAAACACGTCCGAGAACTACTCGAGGAATATGGCGTCAAGCAGTTATTCTCCACACCATACTACCCCCAAGGAAATAGGCAAAGCCGAAAGCACCAATAAGACCCTCATCAGAATTCTAAGTCGTACTGTCTATGACCATCCAAGAACGTGGCACGAACAATTGCCTATGGCCTTGTGGGAATACATAACTTCTCTAAGAAGTTCTACAGGGACCTCACCATACTCTCTTGTATATGGGGCCTGACGCAATCCTACCTGCAGAAATTAAAGTCCCATCAACCAAGATCGTGGCAGCAAGCGGGGTCAATTGGGACGAATCTGAAATACCCAACTCCCGAGTAGAAGATTTAGATGCATTTGAATCCAGACGAGCCATAGCAGAAAAATATATCGAAACTAACCGACGCAGAATTTTCAAAGCATAAGACAAAGCAGTACAACCTAGGGTGTTTCAAGTAGGGGATTTGGTACTTAACACATCTAAGCTTATTTAACAAGATATGTCTGTTCCAAAATTTGCTTCAAAATGGGAAGGGCGTTATGTAATATTCAAGGCCATACTAAGCGGGTACTACAAGATCGTAAATATGAATTTAGGAACTGTAGGGACAGTCATCAATGGTAAGTGTCTCAAGGCACGTTACGCTTAAAACACCTTTCCTTTCACAAGTTCAATATAACTTCAAAACATATATTTAAACTTTCAAAATCAAAACCCACTACATTCATCTGAAACATTTTTTTATTCATACTAAAAAAGAAAACAAAAAAAAAACAAGAATGTTTCGGTGCCTATCCTATAGCCTAAAACAAATCTCTGAGTAGAAGGTAATTGCGGTGGTGCAATTTTCCCAATCTCTCATCAACGAGTCTGCAAATCTCATGCCATTTCTTCAACAATAATGCTATTTGTCCCTACTGATATTCGGGTTATCACTACACTACACCAAATTTAACGTTTAACAAAATGAATAGGATGTTGCAAAACAGGGTTATAACACTCTACAGCCGTTATAAAAGGGGGTGATACAAATTTTAGCAACGCGTATGTCGATGTTACTAATTTGATGACGCAACGGTTTTTGTAACCACCACATCACCGTTACTAATTTTAAATTAGTAACATACTTTAATCCGTTTCTAAATGTTTACATGTGTTGCGAAAATATTGACCAGATCAATGTTGACCGACTTCAATTTTAACGATAAAAAATTAGTAACAGATTTACGATGTTGCTAAATTTTTACTGATGTTGCAAAAATATTGACTAGGTCAATGTTGACCGACTTCCATTTTTATGTTAAAAAATTAGTAACAGTTTGATGTCGTTGCTAAATTTTTGTAACCTAAAAAAAAGATCGGTCTTCATTGACCTAGTCAAAATTTATTTCCCTCCCGTTTTATATACCCTGTAAGTACTCTATTCCACTGGAATTGTTGTCTCAATCAAACTCATTTTACAAACATTCAAACTTTTAAACATCAAAGTCATTTGATGCGTCGGAAAACCGACTCTGTTTTAGCGCAAGCACACAGTGTAGAAAGATGTAAACAATAGCAAATACGGGTCATTCCCACGAGGAGTATGTATCAGTTATACTAATTAATTCAAATAACTTTCTAGTCAAAAGATGTTTCAAAAAATATTTTTTCGATTTTTATAAAGAACTAAACTAACGAATGAATTAAAACTATTTAACGAAGATTGAAATCAATAATAGAAAAGTGTTGAGGTTTCGAGAATCTGTTGTAGATTAGGGTTTACTTGCGTTCATCACAAAGGGTATCGATTTTACTCATGCTAAATATCAAATCTAGCTACTAATACACGAAAGATATTTCGTTCAGTAATCGTAGAAAAGAATTTTCAAAAAAAATTATTTGTTCAACCTAAGCTAGAACTTCGAAGTACTAGGTATACGTGGCATAAATAGTCAAAGAATATTCATAAAATGATTATCTCAAAAGGATCAACGAGTTCTTCTATTAATCAAACAATGGATTATGCATGACATAGAACATGTAAAATCATTGAGAAAGTAAAACATTGAAAGAGAGAGGCAAAACATTAACATTAAGCTTTTATAGTTGAATACCTAGTTTTAAAACATAAGTAAATTTATCTCTATAAGTTCATCCTTTCACCGTAACAAAGAGATTTAGCTAGATATGACTTTCTTAAATTAATTAAAAGAATTTACAGGGGGGTAGTCAATTGGGATTTATATAGAATTTCATATACTTTTATTTCTAGTGACTCCCAAAGACTCTGTGGAAGTATAGAGATTTTCAGTGATTTCAAAAGAGATTTCCAGTGATTTTAAAAGAGCATTGTAGAGAGTCTCTGGGACTTGTAGATACAAATCTAATGGATTTCTAAAGAGTTTATGTGATTTATAGAGATAAAAAGATTAAAAATCTAATGATACAGTACTTGGTTTGGTCGTAAAATCAATATCATTTTTTCGGACTTACTAGTTTTACCATTACTATTTTTTTGAACGGTTAGTTCTCCGTCATTATTACATAGTCTTCAGTATGACAAATTTGGCTAATTTATAAATATACCATCTTTTTAGTCTTTACTTGGACTTTAGGTTATGTAGTGTTGGACTTGGTGTCCCAAAAGGTTAATTTGAGCAAAAATATTTTATCAACAGTAATTAGCCAGAGTCAGGCGTTAAGAATCGAGATTGCCCTATTCTTTAAAAACATGAATTATTTTTCACGTAGTAAAGCCGATGTCATGGGGTTAGCATGCAATCAGTTCAAAACTCGTCAAAATAAGTCAAAATAAATAAAAAAAAATAAAATTAAAAAAAGCTATTCTAATTTAGATATAAGATGTTCTTAGTGCACCATTGTAATTCAAATACAAAATACATTTTTTTTTGTGCATGCTAACTCTCTTATTTACTATATTATTTATTATAGATATAAGACATTTGTTATAACCATCCGATAAGGTTGAGGAATGAGGACCTTTGGATTATCCAAATTTTCAAGTCTCTCAAAATATCACCTATAAGAGAGAGATTTCACTCATGCCTATTTTTATCCAAAAAGTCCCCCAAAATCCCTATAAGTAACAAATCCATGATTTTGAAGTCTTAATCCAATAACAAGAGTGTTTTAGTGACTTCTAAAAAATCTTAATCCAATAACAAGAGAGTTTGGAAGAATTTAAAAGACTTGGAAAAAATCTCTATCCAATAACAGAAGAGTTTGAGAGACTCTCTGGAAATCTCAATTGAATAACAGCCTATTTTAAAATTCTCTATAAGTCATTATAAATCCCAATTGACTACTCCCCTGTTAATAAACTAACTAAATTAAAAAAATAAGACAACTAAACCCTTTATAGACTCCCGTGTGTTCACGGCTTCTTCCAAACTTAACTCCAACGTCCAAGATGTTCAGACTGTGAAAGTCTCCAAAAAAAAAAAAAAAAGTGTCCAGCGTCTCTCCAAAAGTGTATCTGGTCGGCGTCAAAAATAATATGTATCCAAATTGTTTCTCTTTAGCTATTTATAGGTTCATAGGAGTCTTATTAGGTTTAGGAAAGTCATGCCCAAATATCCGATTAAGAGTCCATATTCAAAAGAAAGTCTGATTTTTGATCCGGTCAACTGAGTCGACCAAGCCAACTCCCTGAACCTAGTACCTCTTCTTCCTCCTCCATCTTCGATTCCCTGTATTCTTGCCTGATCTTGAAATCTCCATCTAATCTGTTCAACTCCTAATCCAATTCAAACCCATTCTCTGAATCGAGCCACAACAAAAAACGATTCCACAACTCAAATCCACCTCCACTGAAACCCAATTTCAGCTTCATTCCAAACAACAATCAAAACCCTTTAATTCTTCTCTGTTATTAACCTATCTCTGACTATTGCCAAACCAAATTCAACAATACTGCCTTCTATCATTAAACCCTACTCTCATATTCTTCACGGCAGTAAGGTTTTCTTCTCTACCAACTATCTTTCATGGTTAATAGCGACAACTTTTCATATTTTCTTTAATCCATCACAGATTCAACCTAACTCTTAATCGAGTCTTTGTTTAACCCATCTTCTCTCGCTGTTTTGTTCATCTCAATTGCTTCACTACAAATTCCAAAACAACCATCTTCTACAACACCTTCTCTTCTCTGTATCTTCTCAACTTCACAGCTCAATCACAGATTCAACTTCTTCTTTCACTTAACATCAAACTCAGACCCTAACAGTAAACCTACCATCACACACCCATATTTAGTGTTCAGCTGCTCTTCTCCTAATATCAGAAGAAATCCATCACCAAAACTATTCCATTCTTCTCCTTATTTCTTGATTAGAAATAAGAATATGTTGTATACTCTTCTATACTCCACTAAGAGCGACTGTGGAAAGATTAAAACACGGATTAAAAATTAAAAGTTATTTCTAATCGTTAAATATAAATTACAGTCGTACGATTATAGATTAGATTTAATCGACGAAATTTATTGTACATAATATGTAGTGATAGAGAGGCCACGTTCACAATTGTTTTATACCCCTGCACGGCCACACAAGCTTCACATGCTTGACAAAGCAATATTATCTTTTTTTTCTTCCGTGAAAATGAGTCAAGTTGTGTTATTACACGGATTCAACACAGTGGAGACAGTTAACTGCTCCCCTTTGGTGCCATGAGAATAAGCAAGTGGTTGGTTTCGTTGCAAACACCAATATAGCTTCAAATTTTACCATTTATTCTTCCGGTGATTGGATTTACTTGTAATTCCTATAAAGATGTCTAAACAATAATATTAGACAAATAAGAGGCCTAGTTAATATAAATATGAATATAATTATGTCGCACTAACATGTTTATCATCATTCTACACAAAGAAAGGAAAGCAAACATTGTTGGAATCACTATGTATATTATTTTGTTCAATGATACTTAGATTATTGTCAGAAGTAGGACTTATAGAAACATCTCTGATAACTAAACTCAAACTACTTTCTTGGTTTTCAACTGTCAGATGTAGGATATACTAATCGCCCAATGTTAAGTTTACATATTACTCTAAGGAAATGCATTGGTTTGATATGATTCTTTTTTTATATCTATCTTAATACAACATATCATATCACAACAAAACCTAATCTATGCTAAGTATATAGGAAGATGATACATAGCTGCTAGAACAATAATGATAAAGTTATAAAGTTCCAAATCAGAAATGATGAACCTGAAGGAGCCGAAACATGATTAGACACCACCAGAAATGGTTAGAGCTCTGCAAAAGCAGTGTCGGAAACTTCTTCTCCTACCAGAACCTGAAAGAAAACCAACATCCACTCAGAACTAGTCTACAAAACAGAAATGGAAAGAAAATAAATCAAGTTTCCATAAAATTTGTACAAGCATCAGAATTGAAAGTTTGAGCACTAAGGGTCTCAAAAGAAAAACATGGAAATACATTGATCAAAGTAATACTAGCTATATCATCAAGTTATCAACCATACACAATTCCAAATCAATTGTTGGAAGAATCTTACCATGTGTATTGTAGTTGTCTTCAATACTTGTGAGATGGTTCTTCTGATGCTGCTATCGAGTTCATCTTCTAAGTTGTAATACTATAGTTTCCTTCAACATTTGGTACAAAGTCAACAATATACTCTTAATTCCTAACAGAGACATGGTTGCACAAGATGTAATGAAGATCACAACAGAGACTTACCAGAGCAAGGTCACCAACAACATAATCCCGCAGCAATATGACTAGTAAGTGTAGTACTTCGCAAGAAAGTGAAAAATGAAGGTTAATATCCATAAATTTCTAACACAATAATACAAGCATAAAGAAATCAAGTAGTTACCAGAGATTGATATTTCCCAGGTGTCTACTATCTCTTCAAGAAGACCTTAACTACAGTCACCTGCATAACTACAAACATATATATACACCAATAAACCAGACACATACACAAAGTAAAATTCAGACAAATATATATCAGCATTCCAAGTCTTTTCAGTTTATATTAAATACTTCCTTATGCGTAATTGCATAAGATTCTCCCTTGATAGAAAATATTGCATCAGAGTTTTACTTATGCAAGGCAGCATAAGAGTACATATCAGTGTATTCAGCATACATATAAAAGTGTTAACATTAGCAAAAAAAGATAAAATTCAAGGTGTTAACATTAGCAAAAAAGATAAAATTCATAGGATGATGGTTGAGATATGGGACTTTGTACTCCAAAAAGATAGATAGGCCCTTCTAATCATATCAGATGCAGATTTTTGGATGAACCATAAATCCTCCAACTCCAACATCTTGAAAGTTCTTCCCAAGCTTGTTATATTTTATGGTCAGTTCATCTGGCAGGAGAATGTGGTCCAGCAACACCTTCGCATGAATATCAGATACAGGTGAGCCGTTAGCCATGCGTCCTAAAGCACTGGTACAAAGTTTACCAACAACAATGGTATCCCAACATTCTCATCTATACTACAAGTAACATCAACATCCTCAGCAACACCTTCTATATTCTCAGGCAAATTTCCTACATTGTCAACTGCAATTCCTACATTCCCATTAGTTCTTTTATCCTTATGTGATTTTTACCCATGAAAACGCCACGTTGTATAAGTCAGATGAATACCATGTCTGAGCAAATGATAATCAATTTCACTTAGTGACTTAAACCCTTTACCATTCTTACAACGTGCACAGGAACATGAGAACAACGTATTCCCACTACCATTTTTACGGACAAATTCTATGAATGAACATATACCTTTTATGTATTCATCAGAACTAGGGGCACAATTCATCCACCGCTTATCAACCATAGATGACATATGTTGATTACCCTACAACTCTGATAACTAAAAACGATAATCTATGTTAAAATTCAGACAACATCTACATACATAATCAACAATAATAACTATCAGTATATGTACACAGCCTCAAATGTTTTGCATCCATTAAAGTGATATCTACTTCAATTATAACCATACAAGTGTTCAATTTTCTTGATTGGAGAATTTGATTGGTTTGTTAGAGATAATTGTTTTCGATTTATTACCTTGTGTACTTTTAAAGCTACATTGTAATTTTTAATGTTGTTTGGTGTAGTACTATTGGATTATTTAGAGAAGGACCAACATGATTTATAACACAATGTAAATCGAATTGGTTTTGTGGTTTCTGTCAAATGTTATATTTATCCATCCCATAAACTTGATATTTGAATTGAATCAAAAATCACAACAAACAACTAACCATTCTAATTTTGACAGAACTAATCCAAGCAAATTATAACACAGAGTAAATCAAAAAGAAAAAAACATATTGCAGAGAATTTGAGTTGGGGTTTAGGTTTAAAAAAACAGAGAAGGAGAGAACTCAAGTTTATCTTGATTTGTTAGTTCCATACTCACTGAAAACCATTCAAAATCAAAAATAATTGAAAACCCAAATCTATCTTATAACCAAATGACCTAAATTAAACCCAAAAGATAAAACTAGAGCAATACCTGGTTTGTTGCGATTAGCAAAGCAGCTTCACCAATAAAAAAGGAAAAAAAATCCTAAAATCCTCAGATGAGTGCTTCAATTCCACTTGCAGCAATATACATGAAATCCATTAACAAACATAAAATCAAAACCTAACTACCGATCTTACAAAGAAATAACAGTATTAATGGACTTACCAAAGAATTAATTCACTTTTACTTGGTTGGGTTTTGAGCTTTCTCATAGCAGTTTCTAGATCTAGATAGATAGAGATAAAGAGAGAGTAAAAAGAGTAAAAAGAAGATAATGAACTTATGGTTGAAATTTTGCAGTACGTCTTTGGAAGATTAATTCTCGCTCGAATGAAAAAAGGGTGGAAACATATCGTAAGTTACTTAACTGCTACAAAGTTTGGGCGGAATAAAACTAAAAGGTGTTACCTTGCACATGCATGTCTCACACGATTTTTATGCAGCTGCTGCTAATAGTAACATAAAATAGGCCGTTACGAAACCTGCGACATAGGAGAATCATCCCTACGAGTAAGATTAGTATCTACCACATCAATTGGTTCTACAATAAATTGACCATTCTGATCCACCACTGGCAATGTAGTCACAAAATTTTCTTAAACCCCAATTTTCTTTTTAAGCTGGGACACATGAACGAATGGATGTATCCTTGACCCTATAGGAAGTTTCAACTTGAAAGCGGCAACCCCTATCTCCTATAGAACGTCTAAAGGACCAAAATACTTGGAAGAAAGCTTGGAATTCTTCCTCAAGGGCACAAAGGACTTTTTGTAAGGCTATAACTTCAAAAAGACTAGATCACCAACTGCAAAGGACCTGTCAGGCCTCTTTTTATCTGCAAATAACTTTATTCTGTTTTGTGCCTTTACTAAATCATTTTTGATTAAATGGAGCATCTGATCTCTCTCTTGCAAATAGTATTGCACAACTGCCACAAAAATGGTAGATTGAAGTGAAAAATCCAAATGTGGTGATCTGTAGTCATACAATAGCTGGAATGGTGTTGTTTTCAGAGTGGTGTGGTGTTTAGTATTAAACCACCATTATGCAAGTGTTAGCCAGTGGAACCGCTGTTGTGGTATGTTGGTATTCATACATCTCAAGTAATGCTCTAAGCAAGCAATAGTATTATATGTTGTTCCATCAGTCTGGGTTGATAAGAAGTGCTGAGATTAATTATGGTGCCCAATGACATGAAAAGCTGCTGCCAAAATTGACTCACAAAAACATTTTTCCTATCAGAAATAATAGAGTTAGGGAGACTAATAGATTTTTAAAGTACCAAATTTGAATATCATTTTCTTATGTTTTTCTTAGTTATTTCTCTTGTATTTTTATATATTACGTTTTTTTTTAGATTTTATAGGTAAATTTGAGTCATATGTCATGAATAAAGACAAAGACATGTTTAGTTCATCGCTCAGATTTATTGGGAATTGATGGTTGCGGATCTAGAAAACACATAAGTCTCAATTGTGTTGAAAAGAAGAATTACTAAAGGCAGACTCAATTTCTCTCGAGACAGCCATCAAACTGCTAAAGAAAGACAAATGTTTTACTTCGGGCTACCAGTGAAATATAGTTAAAGAGTGTTAAGAGCAGAACGCGGTTCTACTTAAGGGACACCACCTTCCATCACTTATAAAAATAACTAAGTCGAGCTTTTCCTCCTACTTCAGTTCACGATCTAGTCTTCTGTTTGTTGTTCTGAGTAGTAATTCTGGAAAACGATGAGATGATGATGTGTACCGTAAGTGGAACATATTATTCAAGATATTTTTAAATAATTAACTAGTAATAGAGCGGTAGTAAGGATCGTTCACACCTAGAGCTGTGTAAGTGAGATGCTATTGCATTTAACAAACTATAATAAAATTAAAACTAAGGGGGATTGGTTGATTAAAGTAAATAGTAATAATAATAATAAGAAGAAGAAAAGATGATTAGGGAGTCATTCGTCGTTGCCAAATGTTAGCTCAGGTAGTATACTTATCTATTTTTAGCTAGAATCATTCATCATCAACCATATAATAATAACTAGCTTAGTGTTATCCTCAAAACTCACCGATCGAACGCTTTATGTTTGTGAATTTAGGTTGATCCCAGTAGTTAAAATCTTAGCTCAAGGTCCACTTGATGGTGTTATCTTTACTCGCAATTTCTCCACAAAACCACTCCGCAAGGTCTCGATTTCTACTTGTGTAAAGAGTTATTGTACTATTACACTTATATCACAACTTTTATAAACAATAAAATAGTTAATAGATTAATTTGGTGTGCATCCTAAATAATCTAATAATCACTCATACACGTTAGATATGGTAAAGACTAACGATAATGATTGAAACTCCAAATAAACTTGTTTAACTAATAAAGCTCCTCGTCTAGAACATTGAATTTATATTTAATTAATAAAAAATAGCTACTCATAATACATGGAAGAAAAAGATTACTAGTTTCCCCCTAAAGGTGTAAACCCTAGGTTTGTGAATTGTAGTATGAGAACTAGATGATAGGTGTTTTAGGGTGAAACAAATGCACTGCAAAATAGTATTTTTGGGCAGGTTCGAGAGATCAAACTCGAAAAGGACGAGCTTAAACCAAGAAACGGCCACGTCCTGCTTTGATCACAAAGATGGAGAAGATTGGGTTGGTCTTAGGGGAGGGAAGCAAAGAAGGTTGAGAAATCTCAGTGTGATGAGTAATTGTGGTGTGTAGTTTAAGAATGGATTATCACTGGGATAGATCATTGGTTCTATCTTTTTTTGTAGGTGAAACCATCTATTTATAATTTGTTAGGAAACACAACGATTTCTTATAAATGGTGGAAGTTACAGAAGAAGTGGAGGAGTAACGATTCTGGAGATTGTAGTGGAGTCATGTCCGAAAAATAAAGAAGACTTGTATGACGACCACTACTCCCCGTGTTCTTAACTGCTCTGAAACTGTCCCACTACTTATTAACTTTTTGTTCGTGGATGTGTTGCCACAATGCACGATTTCCGTAGACCGCTAGACCAATACCCCGATGAGCCCCCCATATATGTTGTATTTGATATCTTTTAGAAATAGTAAAATCGTGTACAACCATTATTTTGATTAGATCAAGTCAAGAACTTGCTAAGTTAGTGAGGAAAGTTGCACAACTCATTTAAATTGATGATTAGACTTGTCATTGTCGAGTCTATTAAGTTTAGTGGTCATGTAATAACTTAGAAGTAACATGGCGTAATTTAATATCCAGATATCAGTTTAGAATTCACATGGCATAAATCTTGAAGTGTTCAAAGCTAAGATTGCGAGAATGTTCCCAATGACCAGTCGTGGCGCACTTAAGAATCCATGCAAGGAGGCTTAATGGATAGCCATATAGAGTTAGTGCTGGCATTGGGAGAAAGAATGGCGCATACCTAGTATGCTTCCTAGTGAAGCTAGCGCTGGCCTTTGTTCTTAGCGCGAGAATATGGCGTGTCCTTGAGGACGCAGCTAGTGTTGGCCTTGTGCCAACAAAAAAATATGGCGTGTCCTTTAAGGACGCTTTTAGAAAAAGCTAGTGTTGGCTTCGTGCCAGCGAGAAATATGGTGCTTTCCTTGGGACACAGCCTAGTGAGGAGCTAGCGATGTCCTTTGTGCTAGCGCAAGAAGTGTGGCGCATCCCTTGGGACACTGCCTATTGGAGTTAGTGTTTTCCTAGGTGAAGCTATTGCTAGCCTGGTGCTAGCGCGGAGAAGATAGGGTTAGCATAGTGCAGAGACACAACACGTTCTTTTAAAGGCATTGCTCTTTGATTATGGCACGTCCAAGAGGAACAACGTATAATTTGTAACACGTCCTTGAGTAAAATGCTAAAGTGAAATATTTTTTTAAGGTCATGACGGAGAATTGTGATGCGCTCTTTGCGAGTAGGATATTAAGCTAGAATGCTTTCTCAAAGATCAAGCATTATCTATATTCAGAATAGATAAATGTTATTGGAACATCAATGCGCATTCAAAACAAGTTCAAGGAATTCAACTGCGAAATTTATGCGACTCTAGACTGGTTTGATATGGTATAAATATTGTAAATGTTTGAGAGATTATGGGATCAATATAAAACGCCAGTAGCCATTTTCAGAGATTGTATTCTTAATTCTCTTGAGGAATATAAATAGAAATATAGTCGTTCATGCTTTGATACAAAGTCAGAAATATGCGCGTATACTTTTATGTTCATGCTGCTAGGCAGAGGGCAATTTTATAATTTTAGCCCTTGTCAAAAACCCATATTTGTATTAAGTCCCCCGCTTAGTGAGGAACAATAATGTTGGGCAGTACTAGATGGTGAAAATATGCTTATAACAATTATATATGCATAATCGAAATTTCAAAAGTATAAGAAGATATACTTAACTTATGTCTTCGGGTACTGAGATGTATTCCCCTTAGTGTTAACCATGGGTGAGATTAATATATGCTCGTGTTCCTGATAGGAATTCTAATCCTTAAGGAGATATATGATGTTGTGGCGCTTGAATTTAGTTTCCCAATCCAACAAGGACTTCCCATAATTGGTTGCCTATATATATGCACGACGTCACTTCTTCCCATTATTATTTTTCTTTCGTTTTCTTCTTTTCTTGTTTGCTGGTAGTCAAGAGGATCAATCTTCCAAGCACGCGTCAGCAATTCGACCATTCCTTGTGTAAGCGAGAGCGAGAACCAATCCGTTCCTCGAGCAACATCGACTAGAGCCAATCAGTTCTTCGCTTTAGTGTGGTGAGGATTAGCCCGTTCCTCAAGAAGTATCAAAAACATTAGTTCATACACATCCCAGGTAGCAATAATATTCATCTAATACACATCCCTGGCATCGAGAGTTGATTGTACTTTCCTAAGTACACATTGCTCGGAGCGAGGTAGGGATTAATGTGACTTGGTTGTGATCCCACCATTCGGTAGAACTAGGTTTTCCAAGATTTTATCGCATATCATATGTAATTTTTATGCACACATATATACATATATATATTGATAATACTGAGGATATCACTTACTTTCTTCTTAACAAACCCTAGTTTTATTGTTCTTCTGAAACGAAATGATCTTCAACCGTAGCAGCAATAACATTAGCAAGCTCATTCCTGGTAAGATAAAACCCTTGTTTTTTTTTTTTATGTGTGTGTGTTGGAATTCTCATCTTGTTGCTCATGTCTTGAACAGATCATAGCATCTCCTGATCAAGATCACAACTCTGATTCTTCAAGTAAGAGAACAAACCACAGAAGTAAAAGGACAAAGGTAACTCCTACTCAAGAAGTATAGTCTAAGATCAGTTGTTCTTTAAGTAAGGTTACAAAGCTCGTACGAGGCATGCCTCTCGATTGTTTGAAGGTAAAACGTGAATATACTTTGAACCTTACTTTCACAATCAATGTTGAAGAAAAATCAATACGTCGAGAAGAGTTAGAAGAATAAGAAGGCTGAGGATGAGAAGCTCCAAGCTTATATGCACAAGCAACATTCTTGAATGATTGTGAGTCTTGAAGAAACAAAGAGTGTATAACGAGGTATTCGCCCTTATGGCGTAGCTTCATATTCTGAGTCACTCTCGGAGCAAGAAGTTGATGATGACCGTAAAGATGAGCATGCTGATGCTTATGATGACATGCAGGTGGGTTATATTGACCCTGCATATGATGAGGAGAGCGAAGAAAACTCAGAGGAGGATCCTGATGAGGGTCTTATAAAAAACTTTGAATTAGAAGATCCTGAAGAATACCTATAAGAAGAAGAACATGACTCTGACGGAGAGGGTGATGATGAATACGAATTTAATTCAGATTCCCAGTCCTTTGATTGAACTCAACATAATTGTTTAGTCATAGTTTCGTATTTACGCATTTATGTTCCGTAGATATCTTATTTGAATTGGACCGGAGAGGGTGATGATGAATACGAATTTAATTCAGATTCCCAGTCCTTTGATTAAACTCAACATAATTGTTTAGTCATAGTTTTGCATTTACGCATTTACGTTTCGTAGATATCTTATTTGAATTGGACATTTTATCTACGGCCGTTATGATGGAACCATACCCTTGTTTTAGTGATTTTCATGGGATTGTATCAATGTCTTTACGTCTTGCAGTGAATGAATGGATAAAGTTATATAAAAAATTTCACCAATTTTCATCATAAAATTTTCAGAAGTATAGTGCTTGGGAAAAGCGATGTAGAATCTTCATAGAACCTTAGTTTTTGATTATTGACACCTCTATTTTTATTAGAAAATAATTTCCTGCGTCATTTAAGGGAAAAATCTTGGTTTTGAGATTGTTTGGGCGTCAAAATCACCTAAAAGTAAAATTCAGGAAGTATCCAGGAAAATTCTGATACTTTTAATACTTGACACCACTTACCGTTTTGTCCATAACTCTTAACTCGTTTATCCAATTGATGCCCCCTTTTAGTATGTTATACTAGACATCTATACAAAACTTTTGAAATAAGACTCATGCTATGATTCTTTACCAAGTGTCGCCAGCTTTAAATTTCTTGGAGGCAGTGTAAATTTCTTTCTAATGTGGTTTTTACGAACGTCGAGTAATAGTTTCAACCCACATAATTATTCAAATACCACTTCATAATGAAGGTATATGATATTTTTGGGAATATATAACAAGTTTGATGGCTCTTTCCAAAAATTCTTGTGTCTGACATGTTCGGACCTATTATGCCTGTAACCTCTCTACTTTTAGAGGGAGAATGACCGAAATCAGAGATGAAGTAATTAATAAGGAGATGAAGGTTACCAAGAGTTGCAATGTTGATATCGTCCCTTTACAATTTAGAAATATGAGGTGAGCCTCTCTTGACGCGTTCTCTGAGCGTGACATTTCATACTTCGATGCAGTTCAGCAATGTCACAGATTCGTAATAATTGAGTGTCTATGCCGTAAATCTTGATTCTTTCTTCTAATACGACTCTTTTATATGTGCACTTTCCCAGTTTGAGTGGGATTGTAAAACCCAGAAGCAGGGTCGAAAGTAGGTTTGAGGTTTTAAGGTGGGGAAGTATGTTTCTGAGAGGACTGAGCCAGTTTTGAAAAACTTATTTGAATTTGGATCCTCGTGCACTCAGGAAGATTTGGTATTTTTTTAGGCGACTCACAAAGATTCTTCTCTAAGATAACGATATTTAATTAATGAAATTAAAATCCTAAGGATGCCTATAATGGTACTCGTAGGCATTTTGGAGGAATTATAAATACTACATGAAAACATGAAAAAGGAGATAATAACAGGATGTTCAATCGAAAGCCTTTAGCCATTTGTACTGATTAATTGTTGTGTCAGGCTCGCCTTTTGTAGTAATCAACTATATTAGCCACCGGTAATAGCCCATGAAATTTTGTATGGCCCTTCCCAGTTGGATGAGCGGTGGTGTCTTGACGCTTTGACAACCAAATCCCATACCCGGAAAGTGTTTGGTTTGATTGCTTTATTTTTGTAGATCTTCTGTTTGTCTGGCCGAACCTCTTCTCTAATATCTCTCGGATCATATATGAGGAGAATATCTTTGAAAACTCTGATGGTTCATAAAAGGTGGGAATGGTCTCTACCCATTTATTGAAGTACTGAGATGAAATAGCGAGCAATTCCTAACGTCGAGCTAAAACACAATTGACATTTCCAGCAAGGTCCAATCCCAAGTCTTGTGATGAATGAGAATGATTCAATGATAGGGAAGCAAATCGAGTAAGAGTTACTTGAGTATGGTACAAATTAATGTAAGATGGCAGATTCTCAGTTGATACTTGATCCCATTTCCACAGTTTTGAGCAGTTGATATTCCTCTAGGTACAAAGGTGAGTTATTATTAACATTGCGTCTGACTTTAGGAGGAAGGCCCTTAACTCGAGGTGGAATTTCTGGCAGAGTTCTTATGAGGGCTGCTGACTTTTGAAGCCATGTACGTCCTAGGATAATTTCACAATAGATCTTTCCCTTGATGATATAAAATTTGGTGTTTTTTTGAGTAACTCCCGCTGCTAACATAAGAGTGATTTTTCCGTAAACATCCCTGGTCATCCCTTCAGGGTCTCTAACTGTTGACGGCGAGCATGTAGCTTCTTGTCGAGTTATCCCTGATGTTTTAATATTTTTGATGGTGATAACATTGACATCCATGCCAGCATCCACCAATGTTTTTCTAAATTCAATATCTTTGAGGCGCACGGTGGTGAAAAGTCATCGGTTTTTCCCTTTATTGTTATTATCAACCATATTTGGGATTTGACATTTCCTTAGGAGTCGGTGGGCATCGTATAGGTGGTAGATTGGCGACACCATCTTGTGTCCATGCCTCTAGTAGTTCAAGGACTTCTTCGATAGGTGTTGATGGTGGATTTTTGACAAAGGAGAAAATTATAATATTGCCTTTGCTCAGCTGCAAAGACATAAATGTACACGTATAAAATTTCTAACCCGATATCATAATTATGAATATTACTCCTATCTTATATTCCGCAAGAGAATTAAGAAGGGATATCCAGCTCCTGGATAAATTAGCTCTATAATTCTTTTTGCATATATATGCCCCACATAGTTTCAGGGGATTTACCCAGCTAAACCCTCGTTATTTCATGTGCATCCATGTAAAATATTTGTATTAACCAGAACATGTTGATTATATAAAATTACGAGCATTCATAATAAAGGCTATGCCATATCTGAATAAAAAAAACACTAATTAGATGCATACCATCTAATTGCAAAGTCGCATCAAGCATTATCACAAGTTACAAATTTTCACAGCCGAATCTCTTGAAAATATTCAATATGCACTGTATAAATGCTAACATTAAATCTTATACAATTGAGAAACCCTAAACAGGCCATAAAAATGGCCACAATATTAATGAATGCCAAAGCTAGTGGTGCATAGGCAATAACCATGGCACTAGCAAGTGCCAGCCTTAACAAGCCCTAACCACACTCCCAACACCAATGAGTAGCATACACATAAGCCACAAAGCCAATATTCGCACGCGCCAAACAAGCACTAGCAGTGCTAGCGGCACCGCTAGCACTCCTCCTTCCTTACCTTTACACGTCTTCTTTCCCATGCTCTATTGTGCCAACACCATTCTTTGATAACTAGCACCAATACTAGACAATTGCTAAACTTTATTGGCACAAACTCATTGATAGCATTATCTTACGACAAATTACTCGCGTGTTTTAAGTCCATTATTACACTAACTTCTAAGACAAATCAAAACAATTTCATAGGGGGATTCTTCATGGGTTTTAGTCTGGTGGTTACATCAGCATGCGGCGTGGCAACACCCCATGATGAGAAAGTCACAAAGTAGTGTTAAGGTGGAAGCAGTTAATGGAGTAACGGAGTAATGGTTTCCCGAAGATTCCAAGGAGGTTATACCATTATCCCCACGACTTCCACCGCTCCATATCTTCACTACCTCCATTACTTACAAGGAAAACGTGTGTTCCCAAACTATTATAAATAGGCTGCTTGGCCCATTCAGAAAGCATAACAAAGCTTACGATTCTTTACAAGCTCTGTTATTCTCAATAGTTCAACATTTCTACACACAATTCATCACACTTATTTCCTTCAACTTTTTTTGATTCCCTCCCCTAAGTTCAACCCATTTTCTCTCCTTGTGACCGAAGCACGGAACGACTGCTATCGTGTTTTAGGCTTGTCTTGTACGATTTTAATTTTCGAATCTAAAAAAAGTACTTCAACAGTATATTGTTTTGCCTATAAGTAATTTTTGGGTACTAACATTTGGCGACCACAGTGGGAGATCAATCTTTCGGTCACGAATCCAATTCTTCAACCATCTGAAAATCAATTCTTTAACCACCCAAATATGGTTGGTCTTAGGTTGGATACAACTACTACAAATTCTAACATTTCCTCTGTCAACGCCAATGGTGATGCGCACGCACACCACTCTCCTCCGAAAATCGACGACTCCATAAAACTGAGCTACATCAACGGCGCCACCAATCTAATCCACGCCAACAATACCACCGAAAGAGTCGAAAGCTCAATCACTTTGGCAGAGTTGATCCAAAGACAAGAGTCTCAGGCAAGAATTCTAGCAAGACTTGAAGACGCGGTAGGTGCCCTATTCTTTTCCCTTGTCAAATTAATAGAGGAAGTAGGGTGTCGTAGCGCTTTTGAACGAGGCCCAGACTCCACAGGATCAGGGATAGATTTCTCGACTGGTGATTCCCCGCCTCACAATATTGGAGTTTCACCACTACAGAAAAACCAGTGAACCAGGAAGCCATATTTCTAATTGAAAACTTGGGCGAGCTTCTTCACTTTTCAAAGGATCAACGTGTCGACAACTTTGCTGCTCTCAACCGTATATCCGTGAAAACACACTTGATGTCGTCTCCAATAGAAATAGAAACAACCATATCAGACATCCCAGCTATAAATAGCGTATCTTTCACCAAGGAGGAAATGATGGCCGAAGAAAGTCATAATCGGGCCCTGTATGTCACTGCTCATGTCAAAGAGTTCGAACTCAAAAGGGCCCTTAACGTTGAAGCGGATGCTAATGTCATTACACTCAGGACGCTCAAGGCTTCCCAAATCCCGCAGAACCAGATCATACAACCAGATCATACAACATCCCATAGTGATGAAAGATTCTGAAGGTAACTACACTAACTTCTATGGCAATGTTTATTAAAACTTACAAGTCGGTCCTATTGTGTCCAAGGTGAAATTCCACGTCATTACGAAGGATCCCAAATATCATATGATACTAAGGCTCCCATGGCTACATAACAACAAAGTTATTCCTTCCACCTACCATCAATATGTGAAAGCAGTGCTGAACGGGAAAATCATACGTATAATAGCGTCACCATCACCCTACACTCCAATATATGATGTTGAATTTTCAAGCCAGAAGACGATGTCGTTAAACCATCGAACAAAGTCTATAGTACGCTGCTACTTGACTGGCATACCATCAACCTCTATTGTAAGAGACGAGTCATCGGGAATGAATTCAAACACCAGACCCTCTGGGTACCGCTATGGGACCTCCATCACCGCAAAAATCATTCACCTGCTAACGAATGTTGTAGCTTTGTGACTAGCTGCGACAACGAGGGAAAGGTTGTATACCTCCATCATTATTGTTAGGAATCAATAGGGAGACCCACCAAGAGTCTCTCTGCCCACAAATATGCATCCACAACGAAGAGCCATACCATGAAGAGGTTCAAGACGCGCCACGATAATTACAAGACGGGACATATGCTACGGATAACGTGCTCAAAACAATCAACCTAGGAATGGAAGAAAATCTACGTCAAATTTCAATCAATTCATCCTTGTCACCAAAAGAGAAGACGAAACTCACAAGTCTACTCAAAGAATACCAAGACGTCTTCGCTTGGACCTATGAAGAAATTCCAGGGTTAGATTGTAAACTGGTTATCCATCACCTGCTCTAATTGTCAGATCCCTCTACAGCAGTCAGAAATACTAACTATACACCATGGTGGGGACTGGCGGGATCCATATATCAAATATCTCCAAGATAATATCATACCTCAAGAAAAGCGGGAAACAACACGATTAATTCGAAAAGCCAAGAGATTCGTCTTCCACAGAGGAATTCTTTAAGGAAAGAGCTTTGGCGGAGACTTGTTGAGGTGTTTGGAATGAGAAGATATTCAGACCATCCTGAAAGAAACGCACGAAGGGGAACACCAAGGCAAGAGAAAACTATTTCTCCAAGTCCATGAGAAATATTATTGGCCAACCATGGAGGATGATGCAGCTTCATTTATTCAGAAGTGGCACTAATGTCAAATCCACGACAACCTCATCCACACACCTTTCCTTTATCTTCACTCACTAAGCATCCCTTGGCCATTTTATAGTTGGGGACTAGATCTCATTGGTAAAATCAATCCATCCTCGTCAAAGAAACATGAGTACATACTCATTGCCACGGAGTACTTCACCAAATGGTTCGAAGTTGTGCCTCTCAGAAGCACGGAGTAACCATAGCAGCCTTCATCAAGGAACATATAATATGCAGATTCGGGATACCAAAGCACATCATAACGGATAACAGTACTCCATTTGTAAATAAACACATCCAAGAACTACTCGAGGAATATGGCGTCAAGCAGTTATTCTCCACACCATACTACCCCCAAGGAAATGGGAAAAGCCGCAAGCACCAATAAGACCCTCATCAGAATTCTAATTCGTACTGTCTATGACCATCCAAGAACGTGGCACGAACAATTGCCTATGGCCTTGTGGGAATACATAACTTCTCTAAGAAGTTTTACAGGGACCTCACCATACTCTCTTGTATATGGGGCCTGACGCAATCCTACCTGTAGAAATTAAAGTCCCATCAACCAAGATCGCGGCAGCAAGCGGGGTCAAATGGGACGAATCTGAAATACCCAACTCCCGATTAGCAGATTTAGATGCACTTGAATCCAGACGAGCCATAACAGAAAATATGTCGAAACTTATCGACGCAGAAGTTGCAGAGCATACGACAAAGCAGTACAACCTAGGGTGTTTCAAGTAAGGGATCTGGTACTTAACACATCTAAGCATATTCAACAAGATATGTCTACTCCAAAAGAGGAAGGGCCTTATGTAATCTCCAAAGGCCATGCCAAGCGGCAACTACAAGATCGTAAATATGAATTGAGGAACTGTAGGGACAGTCATCAATGGTAAGTGGCTCAAGGCATATTACGTCTAAAACACCTTTCCTTTCACAAGTTCAATATAACTTCAAAACATATATTTGAACTTTCAAAATCAAAACCTACTACATTCATCTTAAACATTTTTTTATTCAAACTACTCAAAAATAAATGTTTCACTGCCTATCCTATGGTCTAAAATAGATCTTTTAGTAGGGAGTAATTACGATGGTGTAATTTTTCCAATCTCTCATCATATTTCTATGAACGAGTATGCAAAACTCAAGCCATTTCTTCAGCAATAATACTATTTATCCCTACTGATATTCTAGTTATCACTAGCCCGACTGATTTGGCGCTTATGTGGATCATATTTAAACAAAATAAAGTTATTTTTATACGTTTTCAAATTTTAGTGGTCTATATTTTTACCAATAACTAATTCAACATCTACAAGCATAGCACTGACGACATCAAACATGAAGTTCTAATAAATCCTACAAACTTTTTTAAGAAATGACCGGCCAGTGCTTTTGATTAAGCTCCATAACACCAAAAATACAAAAAAAAAAAAAAAAAAAGCAAAAAAAAAAAGAAGCAAATGAAATCAAAATCTTATAATCACAAAAATTGTGATCCATTGCTTGCTTGCAAGCATCGGAGACGCAAAAAGTCCAAGCATGATCGATAAGAAAAAATGGAGAATCTTTCTCTATGGCCACCCCACCTTCTCTATGTAATCACAAGTCTAAACAAGTTATAAAAATCATCACATGATTTATGATTTCTTCCAATCAAAAATCTAACTTGAAAGTTTATAAAGCTAAGGGTAAAGATATAATGTCTGATGCTGCCAAGAGATTAACATGAACTTTGATGAAATATGCCGATGTTTCAATTTTTTATGTCGCCGTTAATTGACTTTTTTCCACGCTCTGATTTCCATTTCACGAAAGGCTACAATCAATTTACATAGGAGGATTCTACGATATTTTAAAAATATGAATTTTCTGTATATGCTAGAAACTAATAAGATTTTGAATGTATAAAATACAAAATTAAATTATGAAAATTGGTTTACTTAAGTGTCCACATAAGCACCATATCAATTGGGATGTTAAAACGGAGGCCTTTCTTTTGCAAAACCTGTATAAGCCTCTTCGACACTCTCTAAATGCTGACGCAATCAGTTTATGTTGAAACGGACATCCTTATAAGTAGTTAACATCTTATCCCATTTCTGGATTTTCAAGTCTGTAACCGTTTACAGAAGCGCGTCATCCATTTTAGAAATAACAGGGAGGAGTACTACGACGGCTGTTACGAGAATGGAAGTATGAATCTTCACCGGCTCTGTTGTAGCGATATGTTCGTACTTTTCCCATATTTTCGTGTAAAGGTTCATATGAAATTTTGGCACAACAAATCCTTCTACTACTTCATGCTTCCGATATAAGGACTCCATTTCCAACTCAAAGGGAAGCCCGGCATTGGGATAATCATGAATGGAAAGACTCAAGTCACCATTCGCAAGAGAAGCCATGATGTTAGAAAAATTCTTAAAGCCAGCATCAACATTTGCTCTGCTATTCACTGATACGAATTCCTCATTTTCCTTAATCCCAACATGTCCAATCTCCATCTCTTGCTACAATCAAACAAGCAACAATACGTTTAAAAGAAAAAAAAATTCGGTGGTTTCAAAAAAGAAAAAAAAACTGCTTACCATTGCCTTGTAACTCCTAGTTCTCATATGTCTCTGTGGTACCTTCTTAACCCGAGAAACCTAGAAAGATAACAACAATCAAATCATCTTCAAACCTTCATTATAATGACCATCGACAAGACAAATTTATCCCCAACAGATCTGAGATGACATAACAAGCCTATTGCAATATTGCTGGAAAAGATGTGTAATCATTTCTGGTCTTACGAATTTAATTTATTTGAAGTTCTCCTAGTGTCGATGCCACAATCTAGTGCTTACCACGAAACATTATTGTTCCGCGTTAAGCAGGGTACTTAATCTTGATGGTGGATTTTTGACAAAAGAGAAAATTATAATATTGCCTTTGCTCAGCTGCAAAGACATAAATATATATGTATAAAATTTATGACCCGACATCAGAATTATGAATATTACTCTTATCTTACATTACACAAGAGAATTGAGAAGGGATATCCAGCTCCTGGCTAAATTAGCACTATAGCTCCTTTTGCTTATATATGCGACATAGAATTTCAGGGGCTTTACCTAGCTAAACCCTCGTTGTTTCATGTGCATCCATCTAAACTATTTGTATTAACCAAAACATGTTGATTATACAAAATTACGAACATTCAGAATAGAGGCTATGCCATATCTGAATAAAAAACACTAATTAGATGCGTACCATCGAATTGCAGAGTCGCATCAATCATTATCTCAAGTTGCAAACTTCCACAGCTGAATCTTTTGAAAAAAAATTGTATGCTACATAAGTTAAGCATAAATGCTAACATTAAATCTCATACACTTGAGAAACCCTAAACAAGCCATAAATATGGCTACAACATTAATGAATACCAAAGCTAGTGGTGCATAGGAAATAACCATGGAAGTAGCAAGTTCCGGCCTTAGCAAGCCCTATCCACACTCCCAACACCAATGAGTAGCACACACATGTGCCACAAAGCCAATATGCCCACGCGCCAAACAAGCACTAGCAGTGCTAGCGGCACCGCTAGCACTCCTCCTTCCTTACCTTTACACGTCTTCTTTCCCATTCTCTATTGTACCAACCTCATCCGCTCGTGCCAACACCATTCTTTGATAACTAGCACCAATACTAGACAATTGCTAAACTGTATTGGCACAAAATCATTGATAGCATTATCTTACGACGAATTACTCACGTGTTTTAAGTCCATTATTCCACTAAATTCTACGACAAATCAAAACAATTTCATAGGGGGATTCTTCATGGGTTTTAGTCTGGTGGTTACATCAGCATGCGGCGTGGCAACACCCCATGATGAGAAAGTCACAAAGTAGTGTTAAGGTTGAAGCAGTTAATGGAGTAATGGAGTAATGGTTTCCCGAATATTCCAAGAAGGTTATACCATTATCCCCACGACTTCCAACGCTCCATATCTTCACTACCTCCATTACTTATAAGGAAAATGTGTGTTCCTAAACTATTATAAATAGGCTGCTTAGCCCATTCAGAAAGCATAACAAAGCTTACGATTCTTTACAAGCTCTGTTATTCTCAATAGTTCAGCATCTCTTCACACAATTCATCACACTTATTTCCTTCAACTTTTTTTGCTTCCCTCCCCTAAGATCAACCCATTTTCTCTCCTTGTGACTGAACCAGGACAGAACGGCTACTATCGTGGTTTAGGCTTGTCATGTACGACTTTGATTTCCGAATCTAAAGAAAGTACTTCAGCAGTATATTGTTTTGACTAGAAGTAATTTTTGGGTACTAACAATATGAAATTGAAAATCAGGACATATTATATTTGGTTTTATATTCTTCTCTTGTGGTTGTTGTAGCTGTTGCTGCTGTCGCAGCGCCTTAGGAATACTTTGGAACCGAGTTACTCGTTGGGTTGGTGCCTGGTTCGTAGCTGGATATAAAAGGAGATCTTTAGTTTGTGACTCTTGTTGAGATGAATCTTTTATTTTGGCCCCTTCACTACTGAAAACACTTATTGATGGTTAAATAGTATACTATTTTTTGATCAGTCGTCGAATCCCATGGGTTTCTCCATGAATTTCTTCTCTTGCTGGTCTGACTCTCTTCAGTAGGGAAGGAGCAGTGGTTGCCAACCGCTTTGCGGTTTCGTGTAACTCAGAGAAATTCTAGAACCGTAAATTTTTTAAAAAAATCACGATAGACATTAATCATACCATTAATGCAGAGTTCCACCAATTGATGTTCTGTCATGTTTGGATTATGACAATCCAGTGCTTGAATCATGAATCTATTTTCGTAGTCATTGGGATACTCATTATTCTTCTGGAACATCCTTTCCAGGTATGAAAGGGTGATTTTCTCCTAGACGAAGAAGTACTTCTTGTAGAAGGCGCTGACCATATCTTCGAAGCCAGAGATGTTGTTGGGAGTAATGTTGTTGTACCATGTGTAGGATCTTCCAGTGAGGGACTTTGAGAATTCCTTGAGACGTAACACATGATTATATTCATGTTTCCCTAGCAATTCTAAGAATTGCGATACATGTTTACGAGCATTCTCAGTTCAATCGTACAACGAGAAAGTTGGAGAGGAGTACCCTCTTGGTAGTGGGATTCTCTGAACTTCAGACGGGTAAGGAGGTTGGTACTGATGAAGCGAGGATGAGTTTTCCTTCTATGATTTCACAGGAGTCTCTCCAGATCTTCCCGAGTGACAAAATTGGATTATTGCTTCTCTAGTAGTGGAGATCAGTGATGACACGAACTTCTTCATCTCTTTGGGTCCTTGACGTTCCAACATTAGTTTTCATTGTAAAGTTAGTCCTAGCTTGCTCTGTCAGGAGATGGCACTGTTCTGGAGGGAGTTGCTCCGTTAGGGTCTTGAGACAGGCGAGCACCTACTTCTGAGTGCTAGCCATGTCTACTTGCGCTCTAGCAAGAACCTCATGTCCCTGTATCATATTAGCAATGTTAAGTGGCATTTGAGTGCTCCTAGCATTCTCAGCTATTGTTTCTCCAGGAGAAGGTGTCACGGTGGTGTCGGTAGAACCATTGATGCAAGGAGGGTCGGTAGCAGTAGGAGTGGTTTCAGAATTGCTACCACCAGTGTTAGTAGAATTGACATTAGGAGTTGTAACCATTCCATACCTAAATCCACCATTTTAAATGATTGAAAATTAGCTTTTGTAATCGAGAGGTTGATCTCCCGTGTGGTCGCCAATTGTTTTAGTGTGAAAACAAATACACTGCAAAATAGTACTTTCAGGTAGGTTTGAGAGATCAAACTCGAACAGGACGAGCCTAAACCAATAAATGCTCGTTCATGTCCTGCTTCGATACAAAGGTGGAGAATATTTTGTTGGTCTTAGGGGAAGGAAGCAAAGAATGTTCAGAAATATCAGTTTGATGAGTAATTGTAGTGTGTAGTTTATGGATGGATTATCTCTAGGGTGGACCGTTGATTCTGTCTTTTTTTTTTTAGATGAAGCCATCTACGTATAGTTTGATAGGAAACACATTAATTTCTCGTAAATTGTGGAAGTTACAAAACAAGTGGAGGAGTAACGGTTGTGGAGATTGTAGTAGATTCATGTACGAAAAATAGGGAGGACTTGTATGACCGCTACTCCTCGTTCTCTCAACTCTCTGAACCTATCCCACTACTAATTAACTTCTTGTTCATGGATGTGTTACCACACCGCACGATTGTCGTACACCTCCAGACCTATACCCCAATGGGAATCTCCCACCATGTGTTGTATTTGATATCTCGTAGAAATAGTGGAGTCGTGGAACACCACTATTTTGATTAGGTCAAGTCAATAACTTGCTACATTAGTGAGGCAAGTTGCACAACTCACTTAAATTGATGATTAGACTGATCAGTGTCGAGTCTGGTAAGTTTAGTGGTCATGTACTAGCTTAGAAGTAACATGGCGTAATTTAATCGCCGAATATCAGTTTAGAAGTGCCATGGCATAAATATGGAAATGTTCAAAGCCAAGATTGCAAGAATGTTCCCAAGGACCAATCGTGGCGTACTTAAGAATCCAAGCAAGGAGGCTTAGTGGAAAACCATATAGAGCTTGCACTGGCATTGAGCTAGCACTGAAAAAGAGTGGAGCATCCCTAATATGCTTCCTAGTGAAGCTAGCGCTGGCATTAGGCCAGCGCTGAGAAAGACCGGCGCATCTCGTAGTATGCTTCCTAGTTTAGCTAGCGCAGGCCTTTGTGCCTAGCACGAAAATATGGCGCGTCCTTGAGGACGCAGCTAGCGCTGGCCTTGTACCAATGAAAAAATATGGCGCGTTCCTTAGGACGCTGCAAGCAAAAGCTAGCGATGACTTTGTGATAGCGAGAAATATGGTGCGTCCCTTGGGACGCATCCTAGTGAGGAGCTAGCACTGGCCTTTGTGCCAGCGCAAGAAGTGTAGTGCGTCCTTTGGGACGCTGCTAATAGGAGTTAGCGATGTCCTTGATGAAGTTATTACTAGCCTGGTGCTAGCATGGAGAAGCTAGGGCTATCCTAGTGCAGAGGCACAACACGTTCTTTCCAAAGGCATTTTTTTTTATTGTGGCGCGTCCAAGAAGAACGACGCATAATTTGTGACACGTCCTTGAGTAAAATGCTAAAATGACATATTTTTTAGGTCAGGACGGTGAATTGTGATGCGCTCTTTGCGAGCAGGATATTAAACTAGAATGCATTCTCGAAGATCAAGCATTGCTATTTTCATAATAGATAAATGTTATTGGAACATCGATGCGCATTCAAAGCAAGTTCAAGAAATTCAGTTTTGGAATTTATGCGGCTTGAGACTAGTTCGATATGGCATAAATATTGTAAATATTTAAGAGACTACGAGATTAGTATAAAACGCTCGTAGCCATTTGCAGAGACTGTATTCTTAATTCGCCTACAAAATATAAATAAAAACACAGTTGTTTATGCTTTGATGCAAAGTCAGAAAATATGTACTACACTTATATGTTCATGTTGCTAGGCAGACGACGATTTTATAATTCTATCCCTTGTTAAAAATTCACCATTTACAGTAGAATGTCTTTTTTAAGCTTTGGGTGCCTTTTTTTATAGCCTCTAATACTTGGCTCTCAAGTATCCTCTCTTTCTAGGGTTTGGAAACCCATTGGGGGCAAGTTTCCTTAATTTAGTAGTCCCCAAGAAACCCCAAAATTCGTCCAAAAATAGTTTTTCACGTCCAAGGTAAGCCCAAAACGCATCTCTTCTTTCTCTACCCACGCATGCTGATAAGTGCATAATTTATACATTTTAAGTATTATTTCCTTATACTTATTTGCTATATTTTGTGTGAATTACCGTGTGTTAGTATTACTTTTCTAGTTTATGTGTTTTATTAGGTTACATCTCTGAAACAAGTGAAATGGAGCTTTACAAGAGAAGAATTGCCAAAGACCCAGTGTAACTCAGTATATTCCAGGATTTCTACTCTCCATCTTGTATGAAATTGCATTACGAATCCAACGGCGAAAGAACGAGGTCATTCCGAATTTGTATGAGAAAGTTATGAGCGAAACAAGAATTAAGGGCAAATTGGTCATTTACTAGGAGATTACTATTTACACCCCTTCATAAGCTAAGGGCCATCTGGATTCGAATTAATGGCACCTGCACTTCTACTCGGGGCTGCCCAATTCAAATGTTTATAAAAAGTAGCCACTTTAGTACTAAGGGCCACTTTCTTCTTCATATGATCCGACCGAGAATGATGATCATGATATGATCATGGTAGAGATGATTGTGACGATTGAGCTTGGTTGAATAGAGAAGTGAGTTCATGTAGAGTAGGAAGGAGTTAATGGGCTGGAAGCAACAGTGATGAGTTCGGTGATTAAGTGAGGCAGTGATGATGATTGATCACTTGGTGGACTGGTGGTATTAGGAGTTTGAGCCTAAGATGTTTACAAACAATAACAGTTGAAGCTATTGAGCTAGAGGATGAGGTCGCAGCTATGATACTCCCATTGGAAGTGATGGATGGTGGGAAGAACTGAAGAGTAGAAATGGAGGAGGTGGAGCTGTAGACGTTCAAGCTCATTTCTTTGATGGTCTGTGAGTTTGTTTACAAGGTTTGGGGTTGTTACGGTGAAGAGCTGGAAGTGATGGTTGAAGTCTGCAATGGTGGCGGTAAAAGAGAATGGAGAAGATATGTTTGAGCTGCTGATGACTCGAGCTTGTAGTTGAAAGGTTGCAGCAAGTTCTTGGAGCTTTTAAGGAGCTTAATTCCATGGTTCCTAATGGCTGTTGATGGTCCGTGAGTAGAAGAGAAGGTTGTAGAATGGGTAAGAATGAACAAGAAAAGTCCCTGCAATGGTTGGAGTTATCGGTGAACTTGGCAGTTGAAGAACATGATTACGGTGGCTGATGGGTTTTGTTGGAGTTGAGTGGGATACGGAGTCAGGTGGAGTCTTCTGTTGGCAGCGACAATGACAATGGTGAACGAAGCTGCTGGCTATGGTGTGGTGATTGTCTTTGGAGTTTGGCTTGACCGTGAAGTCAGGACATGTTTTATCACGAGAAGTCAGGGGAGATTTAGGAAAGTTTGAGTTCGTGTTTCACACGGAATAAAACTGTTGGTGGTGACACTTTCCTAAATTAGTTAGGATTCTACAAGGCGGCTGGTAACTCTATAAATAGCCTTGAGTGGAGAGATAGTGGAGGGGATATACCTTCCCGGACACCGACAGTAAAAAGAGCCAGAGACACTTTTGGGAGGCAGAGAACTTCACGTACAGTCGATATCTTCGACGATTTTCGGTTAGTTTGTTTTCTTTTCTTAATTAATTTTTATGGCTTTTGAGAAAGCCATGTTGGGATAATTCCTTTGTTAGGGCGAAAGGATGAACTTGTAGAGATGGTTTTATTTGTGTTTCAAAACTAGGGTTTTCAATTGTATGAACTACATATCATTAATTTGTCTCTCTCTCAACATTTTACCGTCTCGATGATTTTGCATGTTCTATGCCACGTATAGTTCATTGTTTGATTAGTAGAAGGACTCGTTGAAACTTCGTATGAAATTGTTTTATGAATATTTTTTGACTCTTTATGCCCCGTACATTTAGTACTTCGAAATTCTACTTTAGGTTGAGAACAAACAATTCTTTTTGAAATCGAGACCCTTTGTGACGAACGCAATTAAACCTAATCTACAACGGATTCCCGGAACCTTAACGTTTTCCTCTTATTGTTTTTAAAACTTTATTAAATAATCTTAATTCATTAGTTAATTTAATTCTTTAAAAAAAAAACTAAAAAAATATTTTAATCCAAACTCCTCGTGGGAACGAACCGTATTTGCTCTTGTCTACATCTTTCGACACTGCGTGCTTGCGGTAAAACAAAGTCGGTTTTCCGACGCATCACATGCCCAAAACAGGCCCAACAGAAACCAAACCCCAAGTTGGTTTCACCGTTTTGCTCATAACTTCTTCATACGACCTCAGAATGACCTCATTCTTTTTGCGTTGGTTTCTTCTTTTTGTTCTATACAAGATGATGAGAATAAATCCTGGATTTTAAATATTTCCACTTGGTCTTTGGTCCTTCTTCCTTTGTAGTACTTCACTTCCTTGCCCATTCAAACACTTTGTAGCTCATTTTTGGATGATTCACCTAGTAAAAAACATAAACTATAGAACAAGCATAATACAAGGTAATATGCATGAATTATAGAAAATATAAACATGAATTTGATATTAAGTAATGTAATTTATGCACTTATCAAATTCCCCCACACTTACCTTTTGCTAGTCCTCGAGCAAACTACCTACCTAAACTAACCTAACTCATTTTCAGGGGAACCATGTTCACACTTAGCATGTGTAACAATACTTTAAACCCCTAGGTGTCCCTAGTGGATGAGTTATATTCTCATGAGAGTTTACAAGAGGTATAACCATAAAACCTACTCCAACTTCTTAATATTCCAAAGTCACAAGCATCCAAAGAGCTATGAGGATATAAAGGTTTTGCACATTAATAATAAGAAGTTGGAAATACCTAAGAACATTATTCTCATGCTTAATTGTTGAGAAAGAGGGTGTAATATGTTAAACCAATGCCATATGATGGAATTCAGCCTTGAGATCATCAAAAAGAATTTCTCCTCGAATTTTCCCTCACCAAAAGGATAATAAATGATTGACACTCGTAAGACGATAGAATTGGGTCTCACATGTGTCTAATCATTAATAAATAAAGAACACTTACACACGGGAATGTGACGTTTAATAATTTTAATTTTTGATGATCTCTAAGAAAGGAAATCAAATCATATGTGAGGATGGGAATGGTCGCCCACTTTCTCATACGATCTACATTTAATACCACTCTCCAGTGTTCAATAGAAATAACTTCGTCTTCGGCTATTGATGATAAATTCTCGAACTTCTTAGAATTTTGATAACTTGTACTCCATTTTTCTTCAATTACTTGTTTTTAGAAACTTCTTTATGTATTTTATATATATATATATATATATTTATATTCTTTTTTGATTTTTTTCATTGCCGTAAGAAAAAGATTTTAGCACTTGATACTTCAAAACTTTGGTATTGTCTTGGTCGCATAAACTTTAAAAACTCACATATTTCTGATTTTTTTTGTCTTTTCACATGAATATATGATTTATGTACCTCCTTTGTTTCTTGTAAACCTTAAAAGTCTTAGAATTCTTTATAAATTGGTATTGCTCCGCCTGTTGTTGATGATGATATGTTTCTATGGTCATTGCTTCGAGAGAGTGGTGTGTCCTGCAATTCAGACTACAAGATGAGGTTAGTTCACAATTCTAATGTCACCCACATGATTGATAAAATTAGCACTCAAGAGATCAAAAAGTGTTGAAGGGGTGCGAGGTTGAGTAGCTCATTATTCTACCCGGAGTTTGACATAGATAAAACACTCTAAACCCAAAATACATGTTGAAAGTTTGTTGCCTCTCTCTTATTTTTTTATCGGTAGTCTCCACTAATGATTGATTCACTCTCTAATACTGTATTCTTTCTACACCTAATTTGCCACCGGTGGACGGTTGTCATCCAAGCAAAATTAATTCAAGTTCTTACTTCAAAAATATAGACTAGAGTACAATAATAAGAACAAGTTCGTTCCTCACGGAGATATGGGTTGTCAAGTATTTTGATTACTTATGTAAACAAGGGGTTTTGATTATGATTATAATTAAATTATACTTAATAAGAAAATTAGCATGAATACTGGTAAAGAATATGGGTTAGAGGTATCATCTTCCATCTCCAACATGTTATCAACTGAATCATACTTAACATTCATTCACTCTCATTATCAATAACCCTAAAACATCTTATCGCAGGGTTACTCTAACAAAACTCTTATTATCATCAAAGGCGAAAGAGTCACTCTTTGAATCCTTTTAAATGAATAACTTAGCGCAAGAGCCACTCAAGTTTAACCTAACGAAAGCAATGGTCTTTGTGAGTTGAGGTTATTCCAAGCAATCCGGCGCATGAGCCGCTCGGATTTAATTTAGGTTACGCTTCTACACATAATTGCATGGTAACATCCAGTCATTAACGACTATGTTATGCTACTTGTAACAAGGATCTTTCGACAATTCCGGATCTCAAACCCTAGTTTAGCTATAAATATCAATGCATGTTCATCTAATTCGCGACTTAAATAAACTAGCAATCAATCATACATGGCATTGTTAACGGTAGAACATAAGCGATATTTTTGAGATTATGAACATATGAGAATGAATACTTCAATTAATAAACATGTTTTCAGACTTAGGACTACATCTCTAACCAATAAAAAAAGTTTAGTTACTAATGGATTTTTCAAAATCCATAAAAAATATTCAAGAAAGCAAGTAAAGCAAACCCTAGAAATTGTGATGATCAATCGCAACTCCAGGTCCTAGCTCCTTGTTCTCCTTGTTGTAAAGTGTATCGTGTGTCTTTTAAAAATTTAAAAAGTCTTCTTATATAGTTCTCTTCAAGTTGGGTCTTTGGAATCCTTTGGCCTTAAATTCCTTAAAATAATGTAAAAACACATCAAAATATGTTCCAAGAAGTTGTCAGGTTCGACTGATCCTTGTGTGGACCTTTCTAGCCGAACATGACAAGTTATTTTTACTCCAGAGTAGTATCAGGTTCAGCTACTATTGGATGGTTCATTATCAGCTGAACCTTCTCCTGGACACCCTTTTTTTTTCGACGAAAACTTGCTCCAAAGTTCGGCTCATGGCATCAGAAAATCATCTCCTGACTGTCAGTTTGGAAAATAATCTGTTCGTGGAAATTCTCCAAAGAGAGGAGAACCACCAGACATTCACATCTATCAACAACAGCACATACGTGTTCGTGCTTCTTCAACCATTCTTGAGATTTCCACACACACAAAAAACACTTCCTTTTTACAGTGGCTTAATTCTTCTCCCGCACATTAGATTCCTTGGATGAATAAGCTACTAAGTTTCACACTTTTTGTTGATTGTTATAAGATTTTAGGCTTAATTCATGTAGTCTCATATTATTCTTACCCCATTCATGTTCTTCGTCTACAAGTTCTCTCAATCTCTCCCAAAGTTGGTCCTTTCGAGTAAAATTTGTGTTTTTTGTTTCTGTTGCAGGAACAATAAATGGGGTTATGGCCGTTCCACGACCTTCTCTTAAACACATTTCAGGGTTGAAGTTCCATTCAAGCAGTAAATTCATAAACCCTAGCTTTTTCATGATAAAGTTTTATATATAAGAGCATACAATCCATGTAAGCTAAACTAACTTTCATTTGATTTTAGTGTTTGAAAATGTTCATAGATGCAATATCTTCTTTCTTAAATATTCCAAGTAGATGTAAAGTTATTGAGCATCATTCCTTATCTGCAGATAAAGTTTACAAAAAAATTCGGCAAATCCCCTCTACAAAGATATAATCATTCTACTCTAGAATCACTTGAAACAAAAAAAATAATCAGGATATGGGTTTAATTAAAAAACCCGATATTGTCAACATACATGAAGAATGGAAACTTATTCAATCAATTACAAATGAAAATTTAGGTTAGTTTGTTCAAACTCAAACCCTATGAAAGCTTATTATTGTTTTGATCCAACAGTTGATAGTTTACACGTGGGTAATTTGATGGTATAATTGATGTAAGAATCTCAAAGAAAAGGAAAAAAACGTTTGAAATCCAATATTATTCATTAATAGTAAGATAGTTGGGAATTGAATGAAATGTGGACAGAGATGGAAAGAAGATTAACACATAAGAAACTGGGTTTGACTTGAAATCAAAGAACTGTCAGGAATTCAAGTCTAACCGAGACTATTATGCAAGTCTAAGTTATAATGGGATATTAAGTTTTAATTGGTAGTTTGCTTTAAGTTTAGAAGTTTGTCTATTTTAGGAAATCTATATTCAGTAGTTCTTAGAAATGTCTTTGCAAACTGATGAAGAAGGTAGTAGAGGTATATAGTTGAGATAATTCTTTTATCAATAAAATTCTTTTGTTTGTCAATTCTTCCTTCCTAGCAAGTTTAATTTGATTAATTCCAATAATATTAGGTTCTACAAGAACCCACAGTCTTCATAAGATTGTTACTTGATATTAGTTTGGTAGTTTCAATTTTTCAATCGTGAAATTTACAAATGTGGTTGTCTAATTGTTGTGTTTTCTTTTATTGGGTAGATTTAGCTGGTGCAATTGTGTCCAAGGAGGTTGCTTTGTTTGAGAAGCTCCATCAAATTTGAACCTTTAAGATAATTTTCTTTTGAAACAGACCTGATGATGAATCTGCAGTTGAAAAAGTGGTACTCTAATGCACTATCACATTGTACGACATTACGGATTCACATTTTTTGTTTTTTTACAGGTGGATTTGTGTTCGTTTGGTGCCTACTGCCCACTTATATATTTGCATCATTTTCTGTTTAGATTGCTCTGGATGAAATTCGTATGCTTGATCCCAATAACAATACGACACTAAGAATCTACACGCTTGAGACAATCACAAGATCGGAAGTTAGTCTGTTGCTCTTCCTTAAGTTCATTACCAAAGCTGTTATACAATTTTACACCTAAATTCATTGATATTTTTTTATTTTGTGGTAGCTGATTCATCTATGCTTTTTGGTCGAAAAGCTTTGTTGACGTTAAAGACAGACGCATCCAACTGCAGTCAAACAGCTACACCACCAACACCCTCCTTGACACAGTGACAGCTGCAACTATTCAGGTTGGAGCACTACACTATTGTCTTTTTAACACATACTCTGCAGTTCAACCTACCTATAACATCAGCTAACCCTCAAAATGATTTATCATATTTCAGACCACAGACATATATACTTTAAAATTTGATCTCATTTCTATTATTTGCATCTTAAAATGAAAATTCACATGAATGGCTTGGTGTGACTGTTTTAGAAAGATATGAACTCGAGTTGGAGAAGAAACAGATGGGATGAAGTTTACGAGGGAATGGGACTGAAATTTGGTCGTTAGTGCTGGTATTTCATTAATTAATGGAGGAGTCTAAGAAGATATTTGAGTCTGTCATTGGGTTAGGATGAATAGGTTTTGCTAAATTCGAACTCTCAATTGAGAATTTAGTTAAAGAAAGTATCAAAAGAAGAAGTTGAACGAGTTGGTGTTGTACAGGATTGGGGACTAACTGTTTGTTGCCGAGAAACTGTATGCTGCCATGGGTGTCGTTATTGCAGGAAAAGTTGTTGTCCAATGTGTGATTGAATGTTTTATGTTGATTGATGATATCTTGCAGGGAAAAAGATTATTGGTGTTAGAACTCACCAGCAATTCCATGTTTGAATCAAAAACATCATGCACATAACGTGTTTGCGAAATTGCCTGAACCAGGAAGATGCAAGAGTTTGTGTACAAAGGGGTTAGAGTGGTTTTTTTGTTGGATGTGCAGTTGGTTAGTGGTTATTGATCCACTACTTGTGCTCTGTGCCTTTATTCTGTTCTGATTGATGTTTGTTCCCAGTCTTTTTTAACCATTGTAAACAAAAGGCCTGCATTTTATGGCTGTATCTTGCTGGTTTTGCTTGGTTTGGAACCATCAAGTTCTGTGGTCAAAAGGGTGCGAGTTAGTGGTAAGCATCATTTTTGATAAAGGCATTCCTCTCTTGCAAGTTTCAAATGTACACAGCCAGATGCTGCTCCAATATGTTCTTTGCCTATTAATTACACAGTATAATGTTAAAACAGTTCATAGTGCAATGTTATAAAGGATGTAAAGCATGTCTTTTCTCTTCTTAAAGACTGTGTTACTATGTTATGGTAGCAGAAAAAACAGGTAATTAAATATGCTTCTTCTATCTACGGAACTTTTCAAATAGCTTTCCGGAACTTTTCAAATAGCTTTCTACGTGCTTTTTCTTCTAATTCAGGGTGTTTTGTTTTTGTTTTTATTTTTGTTCTCATTTATCGTTTTTCTAATCAACTAAATGGGTCTAATACCAGGAATAAAAAGGAAATGCTAATGCTTTTTTTTCCGGAGTTCTCGTTATGTTATCCAACAAATGTAGGTTCTTCAAACCTTACAATTAACAAAGTTTATCCGTTGTTTTTCCTTTTTATTGCAAGGCTATAAAAACAATATGGTGTTGCACGATTTTTTTTATCAATAAGGAATTTGGTGCTGATGAGTTTTGAACTCAGGTCACTGGTATTATCATTCAATGACTTTACCATTGTACCATAGTGACATCGGTATGTTGCACTATTTGTTATCCACGTTGCAATCAACAAATTAATCTTACAATTAACAATGACAATACCATATTATAAAAAATAACTTACAATAAACTTTATTATTAACAAATTATTAAAAATAGTTTATTAATAACGCCTAAAACATACGGAAAAACTATTACTCGGTGCGTAGTATGAGTTACTGCCTAGTATTAACTTAATTATAAAATTGTGCCTTATGTTTTAAACATACAAATAAGTAAATAAATAAATGTGATATTTTCTTGAAAATTATGGTATAACTTGTGTCCCTTCATTTTAAACCCATTGATTGAAAAATGTTATTGATTCTTGTGAAAGACATGCCTATAATCTGACAAAATTTTACATTTCAAAATGTAAAATATTACATATATCTTGTAATTGTATTTGAACAATCCTTTGTTTTTCTAGGTTTTCGTTTGTTGAGTTTCTTACTTGAACAACGATTTAGTTTTTATTGTTAATAAATATATATTGGAAGTTCTGAAATTTTTTATAAGTTAAAAAAAACAGGTCTTAATTTTTTTTCGCCCTAGGTCTTGTATATGTTAAGGACGACGCTGACACCTTCCGTCAAGTCTATCTTATTTATGTCAATCAGAAAAGCTTTCACCGTGTGTTTCGAGTTGTGAAACCCTCGTCTATAACCATTACATAAACCTTTCGTTTAATACATGAAGAAAGCTCATACACCTTTTCTCATCCCAAAGAAATGGATGGGTAAGTATGGTTTTTGGAGAACTTTCAAATTGTTTAGCTTGTATTCTGACAATGGGATCCAAAGCAGCACCATGAGAAGGATCTAACATTTGAAATAAATCGGTAATTACGGGATTTACTCTTTAATTTTCATCATTTGAACCAATATTTGAAAATAAACACCTGATGAATTTAATGTAGCCTTTTATGACTCTCGTAGAAGAATTACTATCATTGGCATTAACATAAGGAATGATCAATTTGAATCTCATAGAATTATCAGGACATAACTTCACAACAACATTATCTTTTCCCAATTCTGAAATTTCATAGCATGCCTCTACATAAGGTACTATACCACAAGTAGTACCCCTATATATAATACGTATAAATCAAAAAAACATCTGCCAAAAATAGGTAAAAAAATCATAAAAGTAAAAAATAGGCCATTCAGACGGGCCGAAAAGAAAAGACGGTAAAGAAACATACCTAACAATTTACTGTCCCAAAGTTGAAAATTTCTCATTGTTTTTCTAAAATCTAGTAGTTAACTGACATCGTAACACATTTTTCTCGGACCCAAATAACTTTGGAGACTCAACACCGCCAGAAGCAAAATAAATCATCAATTCTCTCAAGTTGAAGGAATAATGTTCCTTGATCAAATAGACATCATTTATATCTTTCTCACAGACATATCCTATGTTATTGAGGATATTATCCCTAGAGATGTCTAATAGATCACCAACATCATATTTTAAGCCATTAATGAGTGAAATTGCAACAATCCTTCCTCTTCTTCTATTTTTACCTTTATACGTCTGAAATTTTTTATGAGGAAAATAACCAGTGTGTTTATCAGTTTTTGTGGTTATGCTAATGTATCCCCACCATAAACAATGTCGAACTTCCTTTTTTTTTCCATTAGAGATTAGAAAAGAGGATACCTACAAAAAAAAAAATGTGTTAGAAGAAACAATGAAAGAAAGCCTGTTAAACAAGTGATTTGTGAACCCTAGTTTAAAAGAAATAAAAAAAATTACTTAAAAAACAACAATTAACAAACTATATCAAATCGACAAAGAAATTACCTTACTTAGTTGAATAAATTATTAAACCTTTTTGAGTTGATGAATTACGAAAGATTAGACAGATGTGTTGCGTATTTATATGCCATAGATGAAACAGATTAGGAAATCCTATTAAAATTGTACCTTCTAGGAATTCAGGACGATTAAGAATCACCCAGTTAATTCTAATTCTTAATTTTTTTTATTTATTTTCAGTCGGTTGCTGATTCTAAAACTTCTAAGTTGGATACAAAGACAATTACAAACACTGGGGTGGTTATATCTCTCTCCTTAAAGGCCTAGAAAACTAAATCTCTCACGTTGAACTGTGATGGAACCGACACTTCCTATTGGTCGAAATAGGATTTCTCTAAAGAAATGTTATTAGATCATCCACTTCTTCCTACTCTTTATTCACATATTGAGACGAAGAATTTTGTTTTCTTATGGAGTTTTTTAGTAATGGTCCTAATGGAGATTTACATACGCTTCGAGTGAAACATTCCGAGAAACATTTTACAGAATATGCCGCACGGTTAGCAGTTCTTTGTATCATTTTATTTTCATTTTTGGGTACTTTGTTTTTCGTTGTGGAGTTGATTTTATTTTCTTGATAAATTTTTACGATAATTGGAAACTTTTGGTGGTAGCTCAGAGCCGTCCTTAACATATACGGAACCTAGGACGAACAAAAATAGGGGCCTGTTTTTTTTTCTTTCTACTTTTTTTTTTTATCTTGGAATTTATTTGTCTTTAATTTCCCATAATTAAAGCATATCTCTTGTAACTATATTAGTAAAGTTTACTTGTATGCTAGCTAATATTTGGTTCTCATCCAAAAGAGATTTTGGTATAACAGTTGGAATTTACAAAACCGAAAATAGACATTTATCGCACATCTTTTGTATTTTCGGATTTATAAATTCCTTGGTGTCCGAACTACCTTGGTCAATTTTATAGCATATCTAATGATATCGAAGAATTCGAGGAATCATGTATCGACTTAGGTTAATCTCATAGCCTATCTCATGATATCAAAAGAATACGAGGAATCGTATATCGACTTAAGTCAATCTCAAAGCATATCCAACGATATCGAAAGAATTAAAGAAATCATATATCTACTTCGGCCGAACTCATAGCATATCCCACGATATTGAAAAAAATTAAGGAATCTTATACCAATTTAGATCAATCCCATAGCATATTCCAATGAAATATAAAGAATTGGAGAAATTAATATCGACTTAGGCCAATCTCATAGCATATTCCAAAAAAATATTCTCATAGCAATATCCAATGATATCCAAGAATTTGATGAATCATAAATCGATTAGGTACGTACTTCTCCAAACTCATTATTAGTCGAACATTCTATTTGATACTTTGTCCAAAACTCATTTTGGGGTTCGGCTACTATCATAGGATCATTCGTTAGCCGAAAATTCTCCTGGATATTCCAAAAACTTGATGTTTAAGCTTCAGGTTCGGCTGATTCGTGTTGAGCAATTATCATCCGAATTTCTCTCTGTAGACTCCATTCTTCAAAGCTTGTTTCGTCCATAACTTCTTCATCTGATGTCGGAATGACCTCATTCTTTTTGTGTTGGCTCATCTTTCAATTTCCTTCAAGATAGAGTGAAAAATATTGGATTTGAATGAGTTCTATTTGGTCCTTTATCTAGATCCAATTGTAGCACTTGACTTCCTTGTTCATGTTATCTCGTAATGAACTCCATTCTTCTTCTTTGGCTAAATATACTTCAAAACTCCTAAGAACTCAAAAACAAACAAGAACAAAGTATAACGATATGAAAACTAACAAGAAATCAATAAGGTAGAGTATCAAATTAATGCAAATAATGCACCTATCAAATTACCCTACACCTGTCTTTTGCTAGTCCTCGAGCAAACTACAAATTTAAACTAACCTATACTAAAATACAACAACTCTCTTTCGTTGAGGATACAGTTACACTTAGCATGTGTAACAAACTTTTAAACCCTAGGTGTCCCTAGTAAACGAGTTATACTCTCGTGAGGGTTTACAAGAGGTATACCCACAAAACTTTCAAATATTACAGAGCACATGCATCCAAAGAGCTATGAGGACATAAAGTTTCTACACACTAATAATAAGAAGTTAAAAATGCTAAAAAAAAAATCTCATGCTTAACTCTTGAGTTAGGAGAAAACCAACCATATGAAAAAATCCAGCCTCGAGAACGACCAAATTACCCTTTCTCCTCGACTTCTGCCTCACCAATATGGTTTTATGAAATTTACTCAAAAGACGCACTTTATGGTTCTCATGTGTGCATGCAGGAATGAAGATAGAAATGTTGCATACGTTGATTGGTGGGAAGGAAAAGTAAACTTTTGAATCATATTTTGTTATCCCATAGAAACGTGGGTTGAAAATAATCTTTTTATTTTTCCTGATGATCTCTAAGAAAGGAAATCAACCATTATGTGAGGATGTGAACGCTTACTTAACTTCTTACCCGATTCACAATTAGCACCACTCCCACAGTGAATAGAAACATCTTCGGTTTTCTTCGTCTTCGGCTTCAACTATTGATGATAAACTTCTGAACTTTGTAGAAATTTTGTTAATTTATAACTCTTTTCCTCAAATTCTTGTTGCTTGAAACTTCTCTACAGATTTCCTCTTTCCCATGGCCTTAAATAATGAAATAACTCTCTAACTATGAAATTAAAATGCATATCTTTTTTTTTTCCTTTATTGTAATTTTATTTTTTTATGAGAATGATACAAAAGATAACAACTACAAATATAATGAAACACTGAATATTAAATAGCCATGGAGAGAAGAATTAAACACTTGATTCTTTGCAACTTGTATTGCCTTGGTATAGATAAACTTCAAAAACTTACATCTTTTGCTTTTCTTCTTTTTCACTTTGTTTTTTTTTTTTGTCTTCACTTTTGATATAGAATTTTACTCCTCTTTTGTTACTTGCAAACCTTGAATGTACTCGACTTTCTTCGTGATTTTGGTGTCGCTCCACTTGTTGATAATGATGTGTTTCTATTGCTACTTGATAAGTGCATAATTTACATATTTTAAGTATCATTTTATTATACTTACTTGTTATATTTTATGTGAATTACTATGTGTTATTACTACTTTTGTAGTTTATGTCTTTTGTTAGGTTGCATCTCTGAAAGAAGTAAAATTGAGTTTTACAAGGGAATAATTGTCAAATACCCAGTATAACTTAGTCTATTCCATTATAGTCTTTTCATCTTGTATAAAATTGGATTACGAAGCCAATGACGAAAGAACGAAGTCATTCCGAGGTCGTACGGAGAAGTTACAAGCAAAACAAGAACTAAGGACAAAATAGTCATTTTAAGGGAACTACTAAAGGCACCCTTGTTTATGATAGGGGATGTCATCTTCATATTCATTATAAAATATTATTAAAGGCACCTCGACTTCTACTCTGGGCTGCCAAGATTCAAATGTTGTTAAGGGTGCCAGCAAGAACTGATAAGGAACACCTTCTTCATCCTCACTTCACGAATAAAGAAATTAGGTTGGTTTTGGTTTAATCACTCAAACCTGTGATGATTTACCGAGAGAGTTTATAACAAAACAGGGAACTCAAAAGGATCAGTCGAGTTTGTGATTGACAGTGGAGGAGTTCGAGAGATGAAGAAACAATTAATCATTAGAGATGTTGATGATCATTGCAGGTGGAAGTCAGTAATTATAGAAGGATGTATGAGAGATGAGCTTGATCTATATTGTGTCTAAGATGATTCACTGATGGGTTTGATGGTAGAGCAGTAAATCCGTGAGGATGATGTTTAACTTCCATTAATGGCCGAAGTTGAGTTCAATGGTGTTGTTGGTGCTCGAGAACTTGTTGTGGTTTTGGGTGTTGTTACTTGAGTTGGTGATGAATCAACGGTTCATATGGTTGACGGGTCTGTGATGATGGTAATACTGGCTGCTTCCATTTTAGCTCGAGCCTGTGATGGTGCCGTTGATAATCATGGTAGTGATTAATTCGATTAATGGAGATAGATGTTGATTGCGATGATGGCTGGTGATATTTGAAGGTGGATAAGTTTATGTTTTCAGCTGTGATCAATGGTGATGACGAGATGATGAAGTTGCTGCCGTTGTCTTACGGTTTGCAGCGATGGTTGGAAGCTTGCTGGAATTAAACGAAATGATGGTTTGAGTTTGCTGAGTTGATGGTGGTCTGTGGAAGCAAAACAAGAACTCGAGCTCACAAATAAAAAGAGAAGAGAGTCTGTTAGAAAGGTTCGAGTGAGAAAAAACAGGGACGGAAGAAGAATTTGAGTTCGATATGCAACATGGTTGGGAGAGAAGATAGGTACCGAGTACGTGTGTGATACTCCCTCCGTTTCAGGAAAAGAGTTACTTTTCCTATTTGCACAATTGTTAAGGCAAGATGAGAGAGAATAACTTTTGTAATTTATTTCCAGATTTATCCTAACAAAAAGTTTAATATTACATATATCTTTGTAATGAGAATAATAACATTTCTTAAAATAACAATGGTAGTTTTGAAAGTTTGTTATATTGAAAATGAAAGTAACTCTTTTGTTGGAAATTTTTTTTAAAGAGAAAGTAACTCTTTTCCTGAAACGGAGGGAGTATAATTTAGCAGTTGTATTCCGTTTACAAATCATGTACGAGAGTTTCAGCTGGTCGATGGTTGGATCCGTGTACAATCCGAGTTCAATAGTTTGTGGTTCAACAAGAGTTCTATTTTGGTTAAAACTTCAAAAGGGAGGCGGTGACTTGGTATCTATAAATAGAACTTGAGATATATAACTACATACAAAGAACTGGGTACAGACCGGGATGGACAGAAAAAAAAGACGCATAGTACTTTGACGCTGAAGTTGGAGAAGCCCTGAACAGCAGATAAGGGTTTAGCTATTTATTTTTTTCGTTTTCGTTTTTGATTTCAATTATATTTATTATTTTTTAATTTAATTTTTATGGATTTCGAGAAAATCATGTCTAGCTAAATCTCTTTGTTAAGGTAAAAGGATGAACTTGTAGAGATAGATTTATTTGTGTTTCAAAACTAGAGTTTTCAACTATTAAAACTTAATGTCAATGTTTGTCTCTCTTTTAATGTTTTACTTTCTCAATGATTTCTCATGTTCTATGGCATGCATAGTCCATTGTTTGATTAGTAGAAGAACTCGTTGACCCTTTCGCGGTAATCATTTTATGAATATTCTTTGACTATTTATGCCACGTATACCTAGTACTTTGAAATTCTACCTTAGGTTGAGAACAAACAATTCTTTTTGAAAATTCTTTTCTACGATTCTTAAATGAAATATTTTTCGTGTATTAGTAACTAGATTTGCTATTTTTCATGAGTAAAATCGATACCCTTTGTGATAACGCAAGTAAACCCTAATTTACAACAGATTTCCGAAACCTTAACGCTTTTTTATTATTGATTTCAATCTTAGTTAAATAGTTTTAATTCATTCGTTAGTTTAATTCTTTATTTTAAAAATCTTAAAATATCTTTATTAATTTTACTTGACTCGTAAGTTTCTTGAATTAATTAGTATAAGTAATATACACTCCTCGTGGGAACGAACCGTATTTGCTATTGTCTACATCTTTCGACATTGTGCGCTTGTGGTAAAACAAAGTCGGTTTTCCGACGCATCACTGCTTTATAGAGAGAATGGTACCAATTGTAAACAAGACTACAAGATAGAGTTAGCAATTCTGATGATACTCTCATGATTGACAGAATTAGCACTCAAGAGATCAAAAAGTAGTGTTAAAGGGGTGCAAAGTTGGGTAGCTCATCATTCTACCCGGAGTTAGCGTAGGATGATACACACTCTAACGGACAATTTTTTAGACAGCTACGAAGAATTGAAGGTCGGGTGCCTCGCTTGATGTAACAACAGGTAGTCTCCACTAATGATTGATCGACTTCTTTAATATTGTATTCTTTTTGCACCTAACATGCCACTGGCGCTTTAAACCCCTTTTTGTCGGCTATTGCCTCAAAACAACTAAGAAACCCGAATATAGTTCTCTAATACTTCTAAGTTCAGTTTTTCGGTAAGAACTCTGTATGTAAACTTAGCTAGAAGTATACTAAGTCACTTTAAAGTCTCTAAAAGTTGGAGGTTTTCATGAAAATATGTACAAAAAAATTCAAAAATTCTACCTACGGAAGTAAATACCAAAAATCTACATGTTTAATCACTCCCCCACATTTAAACTTTACATTGTCCTCAAAATGTAAATTAACTCATCCAATGTAAAATCAAGGTGGGAAATCCTATAGTGATATGAATAATTCAGAAAAAATAACAAGAAAAATTACTAAATTACTAAACCAACGAATTTCCTCCCATGCAGCTCTTGGTTTAAAGTCGTCATCCCGTCTCTCTACTTATCCATAATGCCTTAGCCAGCGTCTAACATAGTAGCATGAAAATTTGATTGAAGATTACTTGGATGTCTCATCGCCTTAAAGATATTGAAGTGTATGACCTCTCCATAAAACTCCATAGTTAAGGTGCCATTGTGGAGATCAATTATTGTTCTAGTGGTGCTCATGAATGGTCTACCCAACAGTAAAGGTGTATTAGATGATTACTTCTCATCACTCATGTCTAAAACATAGAAATCCAATGGAAGTATTAGCCCTTTTACCTGCACCAAAACATCCTCAACAATCCTTTTCAGATAAACATTAGATCTATCAGCAATTTGAATAACAATGTCAGTCTTCTTAAGAGCATCCACAGTCATACGACTAGACCAAAAGACCAAAGAGTAAAATTTTGATCTTTACTCCGCCTGAAACGCAACGGTCAGGGAGTCAAATTTGATCGGGCGGTTGTCTAAGTGAGCGCCTGGATTGGGCGCATGTACAAGTATACGTCTGATGCAATTTTGTTTTACGAGCGTACGCCTGTGAAAACGCTTGATTGGGGCGGACGCGGGATGAGCGCTCGGTGGGACGCGTAACCCAAAATAACGTTTGATGATAGACGCACACTTACCGGCACACCCCAGCGATAGGCGTGTGTTTAGACGAAGCCATACGCGTGTCTCACCAGGCGTTTGTCTGGGTGAACGCCTGATGTAGAATTCAAATCAGTTAACGCCCCATTCAAATCAGTTAACGCCTGATGTTTAGAATACCCAACAAAAGATGAAAGAATTAGTAACAAATCAGTTAACGCCCCATTTAAATTAGTGAACGCCTGATGTTTAGAATGCCCAACAAAAGATGAAAGAATTAGTAAGTATTGTATGTATCAAAGAAGATTATAAAAACAACTTTTAAAAATGAATTCTATCCATTACGGGTCTACGTTATTTTGTTTTCACCAAGCGTTAATCTAGCGGAATTCCCCACACACAAGAGAACGCCTACAACAGGCGTTGTCTTAGCCAGACGCCCAACATAGGCTTTAATCTAGGAGAACGCCTGATTACCAGGCGTGCTTCTGGCATTACGCTTAATTAGGCGTCCTCTTGGGTGAACGCATGATGGGGCGGAGTTCTGGTTCACGCCCGTTTGATAAAACACACGTCTAGTTAAACGCCTGGCACCATACGCACAGCTAGGCTAACACTCAACTATATTTTGATTTGGTCTAGTTTTGGGATCAAATTTGATCCCAAACAGTAAAAAATCCGGACCAAAACCCAAATTTGGTCGCCCATTGTGGTTGGATTTAGACGGACCAAAGATCAAATTTGGGTTTGGTCCATCTTTTACTCCAATGACCGTGGTTGCTATAAGGGACCAAGATTTAAATAATCATAAATTGAAGCAGATGAAACATTAATATATGCTTATAGATCTATCATAGATTTTGTAAACCTGGTTTTACTAATTGTGCATGGAATAGTAAAACTACCGAGATCTTTCAATTTAGGTGGGAGTTTTATTTTTGAAAAACACCGAAGCATTCTCCCCAACATTCATCACTTCATACAAGGTTTACCGGTTGCTTTTGCTTGTTAGTGCACAATTACTTTAAAAACTTTTCACATCGAGGAACTTGCTTGATTGCTTCAATGACTGGGACGTTCACTTGTATTTTCTTGAAAACGTCCAAAATCTCCTTGTCTTGTTCCAACTTCTTGGAAATAGCAAATCTGCAAGGGAAAGGTAAAGGAGGAATATAAGTAGAAATAAAGTTTTGGGTTTCGATTTAGGTACCTCAAAAATTTGGAGAGAATCATAATTTTCTCCCTCCAAAATTGGCTCTTTTTGGGTCACCGTATCGCCCATAACAGTAATTTCAGGTTGCACAAGTTGTGTACCACTTCTCCATGTAACAACACTAACATTATCTCTTCGGTTAGAAAGAGTTTGAGAAGAGAGTTTCCTATTATTCTGTGCACTCAATTGATTCAACTCACTATCCACCGAACCCATTTGTGTTTGCAAGTCTTTGACAACGCTCTTGGTTTCTTACTGACTTTGTTGGAACATAGATGTAATACCTTGCATCATGGTGTTGAGTTTCTCATCGAGACTAGAATCCTGATTTGAGTTTGTTGTTGTGGCTGAAAATATTATTGTTGGACCCCACTTGGACGGTTGAAGACAAGGTTTGTATCTGCAGCTTGCTCGTTATTATAACCAAAGTTGGAGTGGTCTCTCCATCCTTGATCATAGGTGTTACAGTAAGTATCATACCGATTATTTGAGAAGATAGCATTGGCGTGCTATTTCTCATAAGCTTGGTGCGATGGTTTTACAACCACAACTGCAATTTTATGTGTTTCTAGATGATTCAGTCTACCAGCTATAGTGCTCGTCTGTGTCTGCAACTCTTTGATTGCACTATCAATTTTTTGTTGATTGATATCGGATTTTTGTTGATTCTGTTACACATTATGGTTAGGTTCTTCATCATAGCAAGCATTTCCGAAGACTCTAATTTCTAAATTGGTTGTGGTTGTTGTAATTGTTGTTGGAAACCACTAGAACGATTGAAAACCGTCCCTGGAGCTGTTGCTTGCTTAATTGCATAACTGAAATTGGGATGATCTCTCCACCCTGGATTGTAAGTGTTAGAATAAGGATCATACCATTATCTTCGCTGATTTGGGGATACTGCATTCACTTGTACGATATCTTCTTCATAAGAGGGAATGATCACTGCAGCTATTTGTTGCATTATCTTCTCCAAATTATCAATTTTATACTCTAAGTGCAGTGAAGAAGTAACCTCATGAGCCCTTCTAATCATTGACACACCTCTTGTGTTGAACTGCTAGGTGCTTGCAGCCATATTATCAATCAATTTTGTAGCCTCGTCAATGGTTTTGTTTGTCAACACACCACCACTAGCTGCATCAATAAGATTTCTCTCGAACGGAAGCAAACCATCATAAAAATCATGCACTATAAGTTGCTCAGAGATCCGATGACGTGGGAAGCTTGTTAACAACTTCTTGTACCATTCCTAGTAACCGTAAAGAGTTTTATTAGTAACTTGTTCAATACCACTAATTGCTTTATGAATAATTGCTGTTTTAGAGGGGGGAAAGTACTTTTGTAAAAACACTCTCTGCATGTCGTTCCATGTTGTAATACTTCCAGGTGGTAGATAATAAAACCATTCTTCTGCGGAATCACTCGAAGAGAATGGAAAAGCTACCAGTAAAGTTTTTTATTGTTCATTCCCAGTTGGCTTCAAACTTGTCAATCTATATTGAAAATGTTGCAAATAACGATTCGGGTCATCTCCTAGAAGCCCTTTCAACTTCAGTAATAAATAAATCAACTGAGATTTAAGCTTAATTAAATCCTCTAAGTTAACACAAAGCTTTTGTTGGTTAGACGATGGAGACGTCAGATCATTGAGTGTCATCCTACGAGGTGGAGGAGCTGCTTCATCATTCATCTTTTCTGCCTCTTTATCCGAGTCTAAGAATTCACTTGGTGAAAAACTAGGGGAAAACGGAGTGTTCACTGCTCGAACGAAGTCTTTTAGTAAAGTTCCTTATAAAAGACGTATACCAATGGGACTTGGTCTGCTCTCTTTAAGCATTCACAAAAAAATAGTACCTAAAATAATATTTTCACAAACTACATTACAAACTAAAATAAAACAAGAAATCAAAAATAACATAATAACTTGCTATGCCTCCCCGGTGGCGGCGCCAAAATTTAGTTGGTTGTCAGCCAAACAAAATTAATTCAAGTTCCTACTTCACAAATATAGATTAGAGTATAGTAATAAGAACAAGTTCGTTCCTCAGGAAGATATGATTGTCAAGTTATTTTGATTACTTCTGTACACATGGGGGTTTTGATTGTGATTATAATTAAATTATACTAAATAAGCAAATTCTATGAATAAAAAAGGTAAAGAATACTGGTTAGAGGTTTCATCTTCCATCTTCCCACATATTATCAACTGAATTATACTCAACATTTATTCACTCTCATTATCAATAACCATAAAGCATCCTTTCGTAGGCTTACTCTAAAAAAACTCTTATTATCATCAAATGCCCAAGAGCCACTCTTTGAATCCTTTTCAATAAATAACTTGGCGCAAGAGCCACTCAAGTTTAACAAGGGTTGTCAATAGGTTCGGGTTTTCTCGGGTACACTGGATCCGGACCCAGACCCTACTTTTAAAAATCGGGTTCGGTTCCTAAATTTATGGACCCGGAACCAGACCGGTTAAAAAACCCGGGTACCGTTAAAGATCTGGGTACCCGTCGTTTTCAAGTACCCGTTGGGTATTAAGAAAACTATAAAAACAATCTTAAAAACTTAATATCTTTCTCTTTTTGGCTTGAATCCAAATTATTTTTATAAAAAATTATTTTTATTTCTTTATTAATGTTTTAAATAAATATTAAATATAAGAAAAAAATGAAAAATGAAAATAAAAAGACAACGACAAAGCCGAAAAGACTTAAAATTTTGCTAAAATGATGAATTAAAGAATGAATAACAGAGTACCCAATACCCGTCGAGTCTTAAGTTGCTAATGGGTCCAATTTTAGGACCCAGAACCGAAACTGAAACCACCGGGTTCGGTTTCGGTTCCGGGTAATGGGTACCTATTGACAGCCTCAAGTTTAACCCAATGAAAGCAATGTTCTTTCTGAGTTGAGCTTATTCTAAGCAATCGGGTGCATGAGCCACTAGGATTTAACCTAGGTTACGCTTCTACACATAATTGTATGGTAACATCCCGTCATTAACAACTAAGTTATGCTACTTGTAACAAGGATATTTCGACAGTTTCGGATCACAAACCCTAGTTTAGCTATAGATATCAATGCATTTTCATCTAATTCGCGACTTAAATAAACTAGCAATCAATCATATATGGCGTTATAGATGGTGAGTTTTTGACAAAGGCTAGAATTGTAAAATTACCATATGCTAAGCAATAAGAATATATATATGTTCATATTTATGTGCATATGCTTAATATAGAATATTGTGTCTCTACTCATATTTCGCAAGCGAATTAAGAACACGGATTCTCTCAAAATATTCTAAGCTGGCCTTGGAGCTTCCTCAATACTCTTAATATCATGCCATATCAAACTAGTCTCAAGTTGCATAAATTCCACAGCTGAATTCCTTGAACTTGCCTCGAATGCGCATTGATGTTCCAACAACATCCATCAAACTCGGGAATAACTAATACTTAAACCCTAAAATACACTAGCTTAACACTTCATTTGCAACGAATGCTCCTCAAATTGCTTTTTTGAGCACATATATGCTACTTTAGCACTTTGGTTAAATATAAGCCATAAATTATGTGACACTCCTCTCGGATGCGCCACAATCAAGAAGCAATTCCATAAAAGACGCATTAAACCTCTGAGCTAAGCTAAACCTAGCCTTTTCTCATATTAACGCCAAGTTAGCATCAGCTATTTGGCTTAGCACCACATTAGCACCAGTTAGCCACATTAGCACTAAAAACGCTAACTTCCCAGGCGCTAACCCTAGCACCTGAGAAGCGCCAACTAACTGATAACTGCATAATGTATACATTTTAAGTATCATTTCCTTATACTTATTTGCTAGATTTTGTGTGAAGTACCGTGTGTTGGTATTACTTTTGTAGTCTATGTGTTTTATTAGGTTACGTCTCTGAAACAAGTGAAATGGAGCTTTACAAAAGAAGAGAGCCTGCTATTGACAAGGTCATTTCAGGAGAGACTGCTATTGAGAAAGTTATGAGCGAAACGAATAATAAGGGCACAAAGGTCATTTCAAGAGAGCATGTTATTGACAACCTGGCATACACTAAGGGGCACTCAGTTCAAACACTGTTAATGGCACCGGCCATACTACTCAGGGCTTCCCATTTTTGAATGTAAAGGCACCAGCCTTTCTTCTCGGGGCCACCCCTTCTTCAATACTTCGAATGAGAAACAGAGCTAGCTGCTACTGGTAATGTGAAAGCATTATCATGGCACTCGATGAAGCTGCTGACAGTGAATGGAATTGGAAGTGATGGAAGTTTTCTGCTGGTCCGGAAGGAATGAACTCGATGGTGCTGGCTGAGGTTAATGGCTGTGATGGAGTGGTCTATGTGGGTAAATGCTAGCTGTTGAGAAAGAATGGTTGTGGCAGTGAGCTTGGTGATGGAATCACTGTCATTGATGAAGTAGTGCTGCTGTGATTGATAGCTCGAGAGAATGGAGATTGGTGGATGAATGCTTAGTGATTGAATCTAGAAGAGAGAACAGAGAATAATGGATGGTGTTCGTTGCAGCTGTGGTCTTGAGTGTTGTTGCCATTGTGATCAGCGACTGATCATGATCGTGATCAAATGGTGATGGATTTTCGAAGGGTAAGTTTCGAGCTGTAATAGACAGTAGTGTATTATTGGAGATATTAGAAGATGTGGGTACTAGTCGGAATTGTTTCTAAACAACGAAACAGTTGGAGATGATTCAAGTGAGCAGTCGACGGAGAAGAGCTGTGGTTTCTCGGTGTTTGCTGGAAAAGAAGAACTCGGGCCTGGAGGAGAATGGCAGCTGTGATGAATCGATCATGGGAATGGTTGAGCTTGGATGATGCCATTGATGGAAGTGAGAGCTCGACAGTGATGGAGAGGCTCGAGATATGGCAGTTAAGAAGATGCAGTGATGGTCGATGCTTTTGTGGCTGTTGAATGCTCAAGGGAACAGGGAGAAGCGTGCGGCTTAAGTTTAGAAGGTGGACAAAGTTGGAGAGGTTCTTGTTGTGGAATACAAGTCAGGGTAGAAGTTAGGAAAGTTTAACTGTGTTATACACGGAAATATAGTCGGTGCATATTTCCTAATTCAATTAGGATTATAAAAGATCGGTGACCCAACCTCTATAAATAAAGCCGTATACCTCATACACATATATACTTGGACAGACAGGGAGAAAGGGGAGATAGACCCGGACGTAGACAGACAGAAAGAAAGGGCCTGGACGGACAGAAATTGGAGGATAGCTTCACGTACAGACGCGGACAGAAACACTTTGGAGTGGCCATCGATCGTCACGACTTCTCGGGTTTGATTTATTTGTTTTCTTAATTATTTTTCATGAATTTTGAGAAATCCATGATGAACTAAACCTCTCTTATTGGTTAGGAATAGGGATGTAGTCCTAAGTTGGAAAACATGTTTATTAATTAAATGGCTCATTCTCATATGTTCATAATCTCTTCAATATCGCTTATGTTCTACCATTAATAACGTCTTGTATGATGGATTGCTTGTTTGTTTAAGTTGCAAATTAGATAAGCATGTATTGACATCTATAACTAAACTAGGGTTTGAGATCCGGAATTGTCGAAAAACCCTTGTTACGAGTAGTATAACATAGTTGTTAACGACGGGATGTTGCCATGCAATTATGTGTAGAAGCGTGACCTAGGTTAAATCCGAGTGGCACTTGCGCCGGATTGCTTAGAATAACCTCAACTCACAAAGACCATTTATTTCATTGGTTTAAACTTGAGTGGCGCTTGCGCCAATTTATTCGGTGAAAAGGATTCAAAGAGTGGCGCTTTGCGCCTTTGATGATAATAGGAGTTTTGCCGGAGTAAGCCTGCGATAGGATGCTTTAGGGTTATTGATATTGAGGATGCATGAATGTTGAGTATGATTTGATTGATAACATGTTGGAAGATGGAAGATGAACTCTCTAACCAATGTTCTTTATCTCTGATATTCGTTTTAACCAATTTGCTTTAGTATAATTTAGTTATAATCACAACCAAAACCCCCCTTGTTTACATAAGTAATCGAAAGTAATTAACAATCACCTGCCTCTCTGTGGGAACTAACTTGTTCTTATTGCTATACTCTAATCTATATTAGTGAAGTAAGAACCTGAATTATTTTGGTTGATTAAGAACCGACCACTAACCTAAAATGGTCTTAGCTAGCATATCTTGGCCTAATGAAGCCTTAGATAGTACATCACCACCTTGGCACCTCAACCCTAGCATTAAAAGTGTTAACCCTAACCCGAGCGCCAAAAGCGCTAACTCTTCTCGGCCAAGTGCCTAACTAATACGCCTCTTTGGCTCTAACGCGTCCCATGGTGGCCTATGCGCCCCTAGCTTCCCATATGCGTCTTCAAGGCCTATGTGCCCCTAGCTTCTCCTATGCGTCACTAGATATCCTCAGCGTCCTTCGCTCCTCAGTGTCCTTGGCTTCCTCCACGTCCTAGCCCTGACATGTCCCATCCCCCCTGTGGTTCTAACGCGTCCCTAGCTTGCCCTACTATTCTCCACATCCTAGATCCTCAGCGTCTCTATCCTAGCACACCCATGACCAATGCGCCCTTTGTCTAGCACGACTATACTTAGCGACTTAGCCACAAAAATATTGACACTAAGGCTCTAATGCAAACTAATTGAAGTGCTAACTTCAAACCTCTTTGACACTAGCTTCCTAGCCTTAGTATAATTGGTATTTACTAGAAGCTAGGCATATTGGTCTTATTCCTGATACGCTAGCACACTATCCTTTTATAACTAAAAGAGCTAGCATATCATTATTTGCGCTAAATGGCTAGTACTAGCTTAGCTAGCTACTTCCCTCAGAAATACGCCTTTCTTCTCAATATTGGTCAAATATCAAATCTTATACAAATTCTAGTGATTTCCTTGCTTAAGAAGCCCTCTACAACATTTGGCCTCAAATGCCTTTCAAACTATGTTAAGTCACTTCTAAATTAATACTTAGCCATTGAATGTGCCATGTTACTCCCAAGCAAGTACAAGCCCACTGATCTTCCCAGACTCGACACTGATCAGTCTGATTATTAATCCAGTGAGTCATAAAACTTCCCTCACTGACTTAGCAAGTCATTTGACCTGACTTGACTCAATCAAAACAATAGTGGCTTATGATTCCAATCTTTCCATGAGATATCAAATACCACACGTGGGGGTATTATCATTGGGGTATTGGTATGGAAGTCTACGGCAATCGTGGGTGTTGACACCACCTCCACGAAAAAGAAGGTAACCATTAGTGGGCGGTTACAGATGAGTTGAGAAGATGAAGAGTAGTGGCCATACATGTCTTCCCTACTTTCCGGGCACCACCCCACTACAATCTCCATAATCATCACTTCTCCACCTCTCTTTAACTTCCACAACTTACGAGAAGTCAGTATGACTCCTTTGAACTATAAATAGATGATTTACATCTATTCGAAACAAGAACAGACAAGACAATCAGTCAGGAGTAAACTAAACATACAAAAATAGTGATTCATCTCAGAGATAATCTTTTCTCCTTCGCATACTACCTATCACACTGATATTTCTTAACCTTCTTTTCTTCCCTCCCCTAAGACCTACACAATCTTATCCACCTTTATGATTGAAGCAGGACATGAACGGTCATTTCTTGGTTTAGGCTCGTCCTGTTCGATTTTGATCCCTCGAACCTACTTGAAAGTACGATTCTACCAGGTATATTTGTTTTCACCCTAAAACATGCGTTATTAACGGTGGAAAATAAGCGATATTGAAGAGATATTGAACATATAAGAATAAAAACTGCAATTAATAAATATTTTTCAAGACTTAGGACAACATCTCTAACCAATAAGAGAGGATTAGTTACTCATGGTTTTCTCAAAATCCATGGAAAATATTCAAAAAAGCAAGTAAAGCAAACCCTAGAAATCGTGATGATCAATCGCAACTCCAAGCCCTAGCTCCTTGTTCTCCTTGTTTTTCATTGTATTATGTGTCTTCTAAAAGTTTAAGAAGTCTTCTTATATAGTTATCTTTAAGTTGGGTCTTTTGAATCCTTTTGGGCCTTAAATTCCTCAAAATAACGTCAAAACGCGTCAAAATATGTCCCAGGAAGTTGTCAGGTTCGGATGATTCTTATGTGGACCTTTTCAGCCGAAGATGGCAAGTTTTTTTTTCTCCAGAGTAGTGTCAGTCTTTTCTACTATTGGATGGTTGATTACCAGATGAACCTTCTCTAGGACACTCTTCTTTTTTCGACGAAAACTTGCTCTAAAGTTCGTCTCACTTCTCCAAACTCATTATTAGCCGCACAATCTACTGGATAGTTTGTCCAAAACTCATCTTGGGGTTTGGCTACTATCATTGGATCATTCTATATCCGAAAATTCTCCTGGATACTCCAAAAACTTGATTTTTAAGCTTCGGGTTCGGCTGATTCGTGTTAAGCAATTATCAACCGAACTTCTCTCTGTAGACTCAATTTTTCAAAGCTTGTTCCGTCCATAACTTCCTTATCCGATCCCGGAGTGACCTTATTTTTTTTGTGTTGGCTTCACCTTTGAACTTCCTTCAAGATAGAGTAAAGAAATACGGGATTTGAACAAGTTATGTGTGGTCCTTTCTCTAGCTCCAATTGTTGCACTTGACATCCTTGTTCACTATATGTCGTAATGAACACCTTTCTTCTTCTTTGGTTAATTTTATAAGTGCATAATTCACATGTTTTTAATGTCAAATCTATACTAATATTTGTTATAAATCTTGCATATTACTTGTTATTACGTTTGTTTTCTATCATGTGTCTTATATTAGGTGAATCATCCCAATAAGAGTGAAATTTCCCACCAAAGAGCTAAGAAGTAAAGATACTCCAAGTATTCAAGCATTCCACGTCCAAAGAAGAAGAAAGGATTTCATTGCGACATGAAATGACTAAAGAAATTAAGTTCTACAAGTCGAAAAGAGACAAAGATAAATTCTACTCATTCAACTCCAGGAGTTCTTCAAACCATTTTGAAGAAAACGAGAATACAAAGTGAACGCAAAAATAATGAGGTCATTCCGAGTTCGAACGAAGAAGTTATGGACAAAAGAGTCGAGACGAAGAAAAGCGATCTACAGCTCAAGAACCGGCATTGCTTATAGGAGCTCAAGCAATGCCGGCTGTAACACGAATTGGGGCAGAAAATGTGTATTTTTAACACCTAGGTCCGGCATTGCTCAAATGAATTCGGCTATGCCGGCGTTAGCAAGTTTTGGGGAAGAGAATTTGAGTTATTTTGGTCCAAGGGCCGGTATTGCTCATGGAAATCACCTATGCCGGCCGTGGAAAATTTAAGGGGTCTGTTATGACGCATTTTTGACTTCCAAGAGGAGGAAACCCGATCCGGGAAGGATTCTAAGCCCTAGATATCATGAAGTACTATAAAAGGAGACTCCCAAGACATTAAGAGACATCTTTTGATAACTTTTACATAACTTTGCAAGCTTTGGAGGAGATCAACAACACCAAAAGAGGAGAAAGATAAGGTTTCGAAGTGGTTCCATTATCGTAACGATTTCTTAACTATTTTCTTGTATGTATATCATTGATGTTTCTACATACATAGTAGCTAAAAACCTAACTGATTGAGGATGAATTCTAAGTTCTAAACATGATTTGATTTAATATATGATTCTATTTTGAGTTTTTTATATGATTATCGTTTGTTTATACTACGAAGAATGTTTATGATTATTTGATAGATTTTTTAGGTGGCCAACTGAATTGATTTGTTGATTTAATCTATTGTTAGTATTGAGTTGTGAGATAAGTAATAGTCCATTGACTCGTACACAAGTAGAGAACACAAGACCTTGCAGAGGGATTCTGTGGAGCAATTGTGTGTATGAACAACACTAGTAGTGGACCTTGATCTAAGAGTCTAACTTCTAGGATTCACCTATAAATTCACAAAATATAAAGCATTCGACCAAATTACACCCTGAGTGATCTACTACTAGGTGGTTAGGAAGAATAGAATCTGGTAGGCGAGAACTTATGTACCCAGTGATATAAGGAATTTCGGGGATAACACTGATCTAGTTGTTACTCTACGGATGGTGATAATCTATGATTAACAATGAGTAGATGAATATATTAACTTGATGAATGTTTAGTAATGTAGAAGGATTCCTCGATCATATCTCTCTCCATTGCTTACAACTTAATCACTATTGCTTTCTTATTTACTTTGCTAAAATCCTAAAACAAAACCCTCCATTGTGACACTTTAAACAACTTAAACACCTCGCTCCTCGTGGGAACGAACTTGAGTTCTATTATATTATTCTTTAATTAAGTGGAAATAATATCACTAATTTGATTGCACTCACGACACACATCAAATTTTGGCGCTGCTGCCGGGGAGCAGTTGGTTTTAGTTGTTATTATTTTTCGTTTATTTTTGTTTTTAGGTTTATTTTTAGTTTTTAACTCTATTTTCTTGATATTTTTGTTTTCAGGAACAATCTCTTTGGTGAATGCTTAAAGAGGGAAAACCAAATCCCATTGGTATACGTCTTCGATTAGGCATTTTACTAAAAATTGACTTTGTTCGAGCAGTGAACATTCCACTTCCTTCTAGTTCTTCACCAAGTGAATTTTCAGATTCGGACAAAGAGGCAGATCACATAGAAAATATGGGTGGTCCTCAACCTCCGGAGAAGAAGCTACAAGAGTTGACGTCTCCATGTTAGATTCGCAACCATTGTGTATTACTATAACTGACACAGTGGAGCTGAAGTCGAATCTTATTCACCAATCGCCGAAGTTCAGGGGACTTCCAGGTGAAGATCCAAACCGCCATCTTCAAATATTTCAGCACAAGATGACAAGTCTTAGGCAAGGTGACGACAGTAGTAAGGCTATGTTGCAAGCCTTACCATTTTATTTAATAGATCTAGACGAAGAGTGGTTGTATTACCTTACCAGGGAGTGTTACAACATGGACTGAGATGAAAAAGCTATTTCTAGAGAAGTATTTTCCTGCTTCTAAGGCGGCCGTTATTCGTAAAGATATTAGTAGCATTTTACAGATTACTGGGGAGTCTCTTTATGAATACTGAAAGGTACAAGAGATTATTGGTAACTTTCCCACACCACAGCATATCCTCAACTCTCATCATTCAATACTTCTATGAAGGGTTACTTCCATAATAGAGGAATTTGATTGATGCATCCGCGGGTGGTTCACTTACTGAAAAGACGATCTCGTAGGCAAAAGGTTTGATTGAGATTATGACATCAAATGCTCAACAATTTTACACAAGAAATAACTCAAGTATCAGAAGAGTCAGCGAGATGGGAGATTTCTCACATATGGAGCAACGAATGGGGAGTGTGGAAAAGATGGTACAATGTATAGCTTCTGCAGTTGTTACTTCGTATGAAGAGGAAGCTGAGATAAATGTTGTTTTCCCTAATCACAGGCCAAGGTATGACCCTTATTCTAATACTTACAATCCTAGATGGAAAGATCACCCAAATTTCAGTTATGCGAACAAGCAAGCTGCAGCTCCTATGCCAACTTATGGGCGATATAGTGGTTTTCAACAACCACAATTTCAACCTCAACAACAAACTCAGAGTTCCAGTTTAGAAGAGATGATGAAGGCTATGATGCAGAAGCAAGATGCAATTTTACAGAGGCAAGAAATGTCTATAAGGGACTTGCAGACACAAATGGGTCAGTTAGTTACAGTAGTGAGCAGATTAGAGGCACAAGCATCGACAAAGTTTCCATCAAAACCCATTATGAACCCAAGAGAGCACTTCAATATTGTAACTTTAATAAGTGGAAGGAAAGTTGAAGAACCACAACAACAAGAGAATGTTAGTGGTGACTTGGACAAAGAAGTAGAGGAAGAAACCGTGCCAAAGGAAAAGCCAACCTCAATCGGCCAAACTAAGGATATGGTGCCTACTTTTACTACTCCACCACCTTTTCCTAGTCGTTTTTCCAAGCCTAAGAAGGAATCTCAATACAAAGAGATTTGGACATCATTAAGCAAGTCCAAGTGAATATTCCACTCATTGAAGCAATTAGGCAAGTTCCCCTCTATGCAAAGTTTTTGAAGGAGTTGTGCATGAATAATAAAAATTTAAACGGTAATGAAGTTATGAGTGTGGGGGAGAATGCTTTGGCATTTATTCAAAAAAAAAACACCTAAATTGAAAGATCCGGGTAGTTTCACGATACCGTGCACAATTGGTAAAACCAGGTTTACACGAGCTTTGCTAGATTTAGGAGCATTTTTTAATATTATGCTTACTTCTATTTATGATTCTCTAAATCTTGGTCCTCTTAAAGAGACCGATGTAGTTCTTGAACTTGCTAATCGATCTAATGTTTACCCGAAAATGGTTGTTGAGAATGTTTTGGTGCAGGTTAATCAACTAATATTTCCGGTAGATTTCTACGTTCTAGACATGAGTGATAAGAATTCATCTAAGTATATACCTTTATTGTTGGGTAGACCATTCATGAGTACTGCTGGAATGAAGTTGATGTCAAAAATGGCACCTTGACTATGGAGTTTGATGGAGAAGTCATATGCTATAATATCTTTGAGGCGATAAGGTACCCGAGTGATATACACTCATGTTCAGCTGTTGAGGAGAGTGATGCAGGCTAGTAATACGGGAGAGTAGAGAGTCGGGATGGCGACTTTAAACCAAGTGATGCATGGGAGGAAACCCATTGATTTTGTATTTCTATCTTTATCTTTTGATTTTTCTTAGTTTTTCATTTCATGTTAGGATTTCCCATCTTGATTTTACATTGTAAGAGTCAATTTACATTGAGGACAATGTAAAGTTTAAGTATGGGGGAATGGTTAAGTATTTAGATTTTAGTATTCACTTTTGTAGGTAGAATTTAGAAATTTTGAACTTTTTGTACATATTTACATGAAAACCTCCAAATTTTAGAGAATTAGAGTCACTTTGTATACTTCTAGCTAAGTTTACATACAGAGTTCTTACCTAAATAATTGAACTTAGAAGTATTAGAGAACTATATTCAGAGTGCTTAGTTGTTGAGAGGCTAGAGCTGACAAAAATGGACTTAAACCGCTGGTAGAGAATACAGTATTCTAAGAGTTGATCATTCAATACCCATGAGTGAGGCACCAAACTTGCAATTCTTTGTACCTGTCTAAATTGTCCGTTTAAAGTGTTTTTTCTGCGCAAACTCCGAGTAGAATGATGAGATATCCAACTTCGCACAAATTTTAACACTACTTTTTGATCTCTTGAGTGCTATTTATATCAATCATGAGGTTGTCATCAGAATTGCTAACTCTACCTTGTAGTCTTGTTTGCAGTTGGCACCATTCTCTCTTTCGACAACAACATGTCCATAAAAACACCACATCATCATCAACAAGCGGAGTATTAAAAATTTGAAGGAAAGTTGAAGAGTTCAAGGTTTACAAGTAACAGTATAATAAAAAGCAAATTTCATATTCAAGTAAAGCAACAATACAATGAGCATAATTATATATACATGTTGAAGACTTATGTACAAAAGTGAAAGAAATCAAAAGATGTGAGTTACTCAAGTTCATGATATCAAGGAATAAAAGTTGTGAAGAATCAAGTGGTAAAATCATTATCCCAGGGCCATACTAATTTCATTTTATTTTTCAAGTTTGTATCTTAATATCTTTAAAAAAAATCGGAAAAAAAAAGAAAAAAAAAAGAATAATGTTCATTGTTTTAGTGTATATTTGTTTTTTAAAATTTTATTCAATAAGGTCATGAGGAAGAAGAAATCTATAAAGAAGTTTCAAACGACAATGAATTGAGGAAAAAAGTTCCAATTGTCAAGGTTCTACGCAGTTCAAGAGTTCATTATCAACAGTTGAAGACCGAAGTCTGAAGACGTTTCTATTGGATGTTGGGAGAGTGGTGTTGATTTCCGAACGGGTGAGAAGGTAAGTAAGCATTTTCATCCTTGCATAGTGGTTGATTTCCTTTCTTAGAGGTCATCAGAAAAAAAAGGGTTTTTTTTTCGTCCCACATTCTATGGGATAACATCTTCATATAATTCGTAAGGTTACCTTTCCTTCCCACCATTCAAAGTGTAGAATATTTCTATCTTCACTCCTGCTTATACACATGAGAACCATAAAGAGTGTCATTTGAGTGTCAATTTCATAAAATCTTATTGGTGAGGCAAAATGCTTATTCGGTCATTCTTGAGGATGGATTCTTTCATATATGGTTTTCCCCTAGCTCAAGGACTAAGCATGAGAATAATGTTTTTTATGTCTTCGTAGCTCTTTGGATGCATGTGCTATGGAATGTTTGAAAGTTGGAATTAAGGTTTTTTGGGTTTACCTCTTATAAACCTTCACGAGACTATATCTCGTCCACTAGGGACACCTGGGGGTTTAAAGGCTTGTTGCACATGCTAAGTGCAACCGTGTCCACGACGAAATGGAGTTGTTGTGTTTCGGTTTAGGTTAGTTTAGATGGTGGTTTACTCGAGGAATAGCAAAAGCCAAGTGTGGGGAAATTTGATAAGTGCATAATTCACATATTTTTAGTGTCAAATCCATACTAATATTTGCTATAAAATTTGCATATTACTTGTTATTACGTTTGTTTTCTATCTTATGTCTTATATTAAGTGAATCATCTCAATAAGAGTGAAAGTGGATATAAAAGAGCTAAGAAGTGAAGTACTCCAAGTACTCAAACATTTCACGGCCAAAGAAGAAGAAATGAGTTCATTGCGACAGGAAATGACTAAGGAAATTGAGTTCTACAAGTGAAAAAGGGCCAAAGATAAATTCTACTCATTCAAAACCAGGAGTTCTTGATACCATTTTGAAGATAACAAGAATACGAAGTGGACGCAAAAAGAATGAGGGTCATTCCGAGTTCGAATGAGATCATTCCGAGTTCTACAACTCAATAACCAGTATTGCTTAAAGGAGCTCAAGCAATGTCGGTTGTAACACGAATTGGGGCAGAAAATGTGTGTTTTTAACACCTAGGTCCGGCATTGCTCAAAGGAATTCGTCTACGCCGGCGTTAGCAAGTTTTGGGGCAGAGAATTTGAGCTATTTTGGTCCAAGGGCCGGCATTGCTCATGGAAATCACCTATGTCGGTCGTGGCAAGTCTAAGGGGTCTGTTATGACGCGTTTTTGACTTCCAAGAGGAGGAAACCCGGTCCGGGAAGGATTCTAAGCCCTAGGTATCATTAAGTACTATAAAAGGAGACTCCCAATACATTAAGAGACATTTTTTGACAACTTTTACATAACTTTACAAGCTTTGAAGGAGATCAACAACAAAAAAAGAGGAGAAAGCTAGGGTTTCAAAGTGGTTCCATTATCGTAACGATTTCTTATCTATTTTTTTATATGTATATCATTGATTCTTCTACATACATGAGTAGATAAAAACCTAATTAATTGAGGATGAACTCTAAGTTCTAAACATGATTTGATTTAATATCTGATTCTATTTTGAGTTTTTTATATGATTATCGACTGTTTATTACTACGAAGAATGTTTATGATTAATTGATAGATTTTTTAGGTGGACAACTGAATTGATTTGTTGATTTAATCTATTGTTATTGAGTTGTGAGATAAGTAATAGTCCAGTGACTCGTACACAAGTATAGAACACAAGACCTTGCAAAGGGATTCTGTTGAGCAATTGTGTGTATGAACAACACTAGTAAGTGGACCTTGATCTAAGATTCTAAATGCTAGGATTAACCTATAAATTCACAACATATAAAGCATTCGACCAAATTACACCCTGAGTGATCTACTACTAGGTGGTTAGGACGAATATAATCTGGTAGGCAAGAACTTCTATAACCAATGATATAACAAATTTCGGGGATAACACTGATCTAGTTGTTATTTTACGGATGGTGATAATCTATGATTAACAATGATTATATGAACATATTAACTTGATGAATTTTTAGTAATGTAGAAGGATTCCTCGATTATATCTCTCTCCATTGCTTACAACTTAATCACTTTTAATTTCTTTCTTCTTTACTTTGCTAAAATCCTAAAACAACCCCCCTCCCCCTCCCCCTCCCCTCCCCATTGTGAAACTTTAATCAACTTAAACACCTCGCTCCTCGTGAGAACGAACTTGACTTCTATTATATTATTCTTTAATTAAGTGGAAGTAAGATCACTAATTTGATTGCACTCACACACGCATCATGAATACACTTCAAAACTCTTAAGAACTCAAAAACAAACAAAATCAAAGCATAATGATATGAAAACTAACAAGAAAGCAATGAGTTGGAGTATCAAACTAATGCAAATAATGCACTTATCAACCGTCATGGTTAAGTTCATCACGGTATCCCTCTCAACGACCAAGAAGACCAAGTGTCGTTCTCTAAGACTTCTAAGTTCAGTTATTTGGTAGTAAATCTGTATGTAAACTTAGTAAAAAGTATATTATGTGGCTCTAAAATCTCTAAAAGTTGGAGTTTCATATATACAAAAATTCGAGAAAAAAAATTACCTATAATTCACGAACAAAAACCACCATCAACATCAACATTTGAATTCGCGAACCTAATCATGTATATTTTCTAATAATGACTTTTTTTCACTTGCGTTCGTGAACCTGAACAAGAAGAAATTCTACTGTGACTTTTTTGTCACTTGAGTCGGCGAGCCTAAGCTAGAATAATTTCTATTGATTTTTTTTTTATCATGAGTTTTGAACCTAGTTTCTTGAGTTCGTGAACCTAAACTTGAAAAGTTTTTACTGAGAATTTTTATTCAATTGAGCTCTTGAACCTAGTTGTTGTCGAAATCGACCAAAATTATGTTAAGCAATTTTGCACTTTCCTTCTTTGTTTTCTAGGCTAACTTTTTGTAAAAAAAAATTATTACTATTCTAGGTGTAATTATTTGCGTTAAAAATTTATCAGTTGTTTCCAAGAATTGATCAAACTTGGAATGCAAGTTTAGATCCTTATTCACGCACTTTGGAATTTTATATGCACATGCCTAACTATAACATTTTAAAGTAATTTGTAAGTAACTTACTTATGGTAATTACTTGACTCTTAATTGTTTCCATACTTCAAACTAAGAAAAGAACCTCAATGCAAGTTAAGTTCTAACTAAGGGAACAAACTTCTTTTGTATCTCAAGAAAGAACTTAAACTAAGGAGCATTGAGATTACTTAGGTTGTGGGAAATTTATTGCTTACATCTTAAGAAACTTATCTTTGACCATTTACTGTAAATTGGAGATATCATGCAATACAAGAACTCAATCCATTATACGTTGGGTATTTTTTGTACAAAGGTTATCTTTCACACCAAAGATTCTTCGATATAAAAGGGCGAGACTTTGAAGACTTCACTTGGGGATTGTGGAGCACAGGTAAAACTATCATCTTAATAGTTTTGTAACATGTATTGGTTTTTCTCTATTTTTATAAGACCATTCAACAATTATTGATCAAATACAAGATTTGATAGAACTTCAATCTCTATCCTTTTAATACAATTCTAGATTTGAAGATTTCATAAAATTCATCTAAGACTTGTTCTAAGATTGATATTCTAGTGAGATATATTTGATTAGATATCTACATAAGTTTTAAAGAGTAAAAATCCTAATCTGGAAATTTGACTTAAATCATTCTAAGTTTGAGGGAGAATTTGGCCACCTTAATTTTACATCTAAACAAAATTCATTAGTCGTTATGTTGGAGGCAGGGTATGATAGTCTTCAAGAAGAATGTGAAGCAGGGTAGCTTTGAGAATTTATTATGTCTCAGTTACATCTAGTCTGAAGTCTAATAGTAGATTGGCGTTATAACAGACTAATTCAATGTGTGTTCAAACTGGGAGAGGTCCCTGGTGTTTTAGGGAGAAAAAAAAATATACTGAAAGTAGTACTTTCTTTAAGTGTGAGATATCAAAATCGTATGAGACGATCCTAAACCACAAAATGGTTGTTCATGTCTTGCTTTGGTTACAAAGGTGGGGATGATGGGTTGATCTTCGGGGAGGGAAGCAGAAAAGGTTGAGAAATCATTGTGTAATGAAAATGGTAATGTATGGTTGAAGACTTGATTATCTCTGGGATAGATCTATATTATCCTCTTTCGAACAGATGAAGCCATATATTTTATAGTCTTATAGTGAACACATTGATTTTTGTAAGTTACGGAAGTTGTGAAGAAATGGAGAAGTGATAATCGTGGAAATTATAGTGGGGTCATGTCCGCTAAGTGAGTGATGATCGTGGAGATTGTATGGAGTTATCTCTGCAAAGTGGGGACGATTATATGACTATTAATCCCTTATCCTCTCAACTGCTCCTAACTATCCCACTACTTGTTACCTTCTCGTAGTGGATGTGTTGCCACATCGCACATTGTTGTAAACCGCCAGACCGCTACCCCAATGAGAATCCTCCTACGTCTGACATAACTGATGTCTCGTAAAACATTATTAAAGTCATTGTCTACTTTTATTTGGTTAAGTCAAATCAATAACCTGCTAGTTCACTAAGTGGTTAATTAGACTGATTAGTGTCAAGTCTAGTAAAATAGTAAATTTAGTAGTCATGTACTAGCTAGCTTAAAAGTAGAATGACATAAATTTGGAAGTGTTTGAAGCCAAGTATATAAAGAGTTTCCAAGGACCGAGCATGGTATTCTCGAGGACCGTGCAAAAGAGGCTTGATAGACTATTCTTGGGTACAAGCTAAGAAAGAGTGTGGCACTAGCATTAAGCTAGCGCTACGAGAGACACGGTGCTGGACTAGTGCCAGCGCCAAGGATGGAATTTCCAGCACCATGAGTGATACGTCTTCGAGATACGGATACTAGGTTTAGGACGCGTCCTCGAGGATATAACATACACCTAGACCGCGTCCTCGAGGAGCGGCTATTGAGGTGAGATGCGTTATCGAGGACTAGACATTGACTTAGGATGTATTCTCGAGAAAAAAGCATTGGCGATGGCACTAGGGAAGCACAAGAGCTTTGTGGCGCTCCCTCAAGAACCGGTTAGGGTTTCAAGAATGCTTCCTCAAGGAACAGTTATTGAGCCATGATGCTTCCTCGAGGATCGATTATGGAGTTAGGTCGCGTCCTTGAAGACCATACATTGAACTAAAATGTGTCCTCAAGAATAGGGCACTAAGTTAGGATGCTTCCTCGAGGATAGGCATTAGCTAGTTCCAGGGTATGACCTATTTGGATGCATGTTGTATCATATTGCTTATAGTAGTAGATTGACATTGATGCACATTCGAAACAAGTTCAAAGAATTCAGCCGTGGAAATTATGCGACTTGAGACTAGTTCAAAATGCTATGAATATACATATATTATATATATATACTTACGGGGGGGGGCTACAGGATCAATGTAGAACGCATGTAGCTATTTTTATAGACTATATTCTTAATTCTCTTGCATAACATGTGTAGAAATACAATGCTCATATTTTGATACAAAGTCAAAAATATGTGCGTATATTTCTATGTTTTTGCTGCTGGGCAGAGAGAAATTTTACGACTCTAGCCTTTATCAGAAATCCACCATCAACACCTGGGTTTTTCTACAATTGCAATTACCTTCAATAACATAAGTATGGTTTCTTGTTTTACTTTTAATTCCGCATTATATTTGATTGATTGGTTTGATTAAAGTAATTTAAATTTGTACGTTATTCATCCTTATAAATTTGTATCTTGAATACATATCATACAAGGAATCGTCTGTTAAGTTGAAGCGAAAAAATTGGTGGTATACTTGGTATCCTTTCTTTTTCACATACATAACCAAAATGCAATAAGTGGAATCTTGAGTACTGGTCGATTTACATCAACTATTCTTCGTATTTTACAATTATCAATTGCTGCAAATCTCAATTATTACTCTATTACATCATTGCATTGGTCTAAGAATTCTTTTGAAATGCCTATAATCGATGTGGTTTGAACTTTGTTCCGATTATTCCACACTTCCCTACAGATTATTACTTTGATACTCCCAAAAGAGCTATCAAAAGTCTAACCCCTTGTGTTGTTGTTAAAATATAAATGCTAAGAACTAGAAAATATACACCTAAGTGATAAATAAAACTAAATCGAATATAGATATCATGGAGTAAAAGTGAGTGTTCCATTATAGAGTACTAGATTACAACTTGTTACCTCTATCTTGGAGGTACAGGTTTAGAATTATATATAAGGATTAAGCAGAAAAACCTTTCATGAGCGGATGATACATATGGATCGTTGGACTAAGTTGCAATGATTTTTTCTAGATTTTTCCGATAAGGATAACGGTCTAGGCCCATGTCCATATCTTAGATAGTTTGAACACATACATATGGTATTTCATATCTAGGGGTGAGCCGTGGGGTAAAATCTGTGGACTTAGTACCACCCATATCTGGTTCGTCTAAATAGCGGGTACTAGATTTATATTTGCGTTCAGTCCATCACCCATGGATTTGACATCTGCGAGTGGGCGGGTGGATGGACTGGATACGGGTGGATCCACGGATTTATATATAAAATTTTATTTAAGAAAGAAGATGAAAACAAAATTAGGATGGACTGGATACGGGTGGATCCACGGATTTATATATAAATTTCTATTTAAGAAAGATGATGAAAACAAAATTAAATAGAAACATAGTTTAAGTACTGATTTATATAATCTCAAATCATCCTTAGATAAATATCCTTGCATGTTTAACTAAATTCAAAAATCCTAATAAATTGTGACACGAAAAAAATCCATTAAGGTTCAAAACCCTTTCTGCCTCTCTGCCGCCCGTGTAAACCTAAAACTCTCCATAGATGAGTAAAACGAAGAATATATATTGGGTATTGATTACAATACTTACCCTCATATTTTACATAATTCTAAAAATACCTTTACTCTCGTGGGTGCAGGTGTCCAATGGATTTCTAGACTTTTATCCACAACGAATCCAATAATTAATAGATTTTTAGGAATACACTCATATCCATTCTACGCATAAGCGGTTTGGGTGTCCACCCACCAAATTACGGGTGGATAGGGTTAAGTTGGAAGGGTTGGACCATCATGCTCACCCCTATTCATTTTCATAAGAAGAGTATTTTTCACTATATAGGTTTCAATAGGGGTGCACAAAGGTCGGTTCGGCTCGGTTCTTGGTAGAACCCTGTACATGTACCTTCCTAGGGTCGGTTCTCTACCCGTGTATCTGTACCCTGTACCCTCTATTCTAGGTTCGGTTCTTGTACCTGTACCATTGGTTCCGGTCGGTTCTTGTACCTGTACCTTTTTTTTTATTATTATTATTTTTGAAAAGCTCTGTCTTGGACTAAATGTACAAACATAGTGAATGATATATGTAAAATTTCTTGAAAAGCTGTCATGGACTAAATGTACAATCACATATAAGCAGGTGAAATGTATACAGTAACTTCACATATAAGCAGGTGAAGTTAGTAACTTCACAAAAGCATACAGTTGAATAGTTAGTATCTTCACAAAAGCATACAGTTGAACAGAATGCTATGATTCAAAAGGAATAGATGGGTTAACAGTCAACAAGCACATGGCTTTCTGTTGCACTTGCAAAAGGCAGTTACAGAATATAATACTGGGGGTTTACAATATATCCCCTAGCGCCTACAAACACAAAAGTCACGGGTAAGAGTAAATCCGATTAAAACTACTTACAAAAGATGCTATTAAGATGAGATGAAAAGTGGGATATATCATAATGGAAAGTGTGTTTACGATCACTAAGTTTACTCCTCATGATTCGAAACTCCCACTAAGTCTACTCCTAATGATTCCAAACTCAACTACAATAATCTTAAAATTTGATCCGCATGTCACTCAATTGTTAGCTTAAATTTT
>JAJJMC010014426.1:195146-234499 GCA_023531435.1 Papaver californicum | reverse complement strand
GGAGGACCCAACATGTATAACACTGTAGAGGTCAGTAAATTTCCCTCTGTTGGAAACTGCAGGCTGATGCTAGGAAATTTATGGCACAAAGCCTATATCAGGGGCAATTTCCTTATTGGTTAACCTAAGCACCTCAATGTTTCATTTACAGGATGACGTGGTCAAGTTGGTATACATAATACATCTAGTCACGCCACACTTATTACCCAAAGGCATTCAGGAACGTGGTAAGATGCAACATAGAATCTTCTGATTAAAAGGCATCAAAACTTATATACTTACGTATTCTTACCTTTTGAAAATTGAGAAATACCCAAAACTATGTCATTCAAACAGAAGAAGCATGAAAATGGAGTTTATCTAATGTTCCAAGGGGTCACAATAGCCCAAGATAAGCAGGTACATCACTTCTCATAGCCTTTTTTTTAGGGATACTACATGTGATCTCTGTATAACGTTTTATTAGCGGAAAGATGAGTTTAATTTCAGGGTATGACTTACGTAAAGCATAGTTATCTACTTAAAAACTAACTCTACAATCAAGGATTATTGAAACTAGATACAAATCTAAGCCATAGAAGTAGATTCATTGCTGTAAACGCAAGCCAAAAAAGTACTAAGTAAAAAACGAAACACTAGTAACATACTTATGTATGGCTATGCTACAAGTAACCCCATCCTTCCTTTGACCCTTGCAAACTCAAAAATCAACAGAAACACCCAACTTTAAAATTTGACCAGCTGAAAATATACTCAGAGAAAACCCACTCCCCTAAACAAGCAACAATAAAAATGGCAATCTTTTAAACAAGAGTGATAAATTTAACCTAATAACACATTCCATGAATCACACAAAACCCTAACCTAAGATTAGGGTTTTAAACATAATATTTCAACCTAATTCCTAAAATTAACTAAAAGGGTTGTCAAAATCAACCTTCAAAGCTTAATCTTATCAAAGGGTTTTCACTAAAAAAATACAGAAACACCAAAAACTGTAACAATACAATGAAACAACAGCAAAAGTAAAGATCAGAGAGAAGAACTTACGGTGAGAAATGGGTTTCTGATACCTCCGCCTCTTTAGAACTGTCTTCTTCTTCAGTTTTCTTCTCCTAATGGTAACAGTTCTTCTCCTAATGGTACAGAAGAACTGTCTTCTTCTTCAGTTTTCTTCACACACACAGAGTAAAGTCTTCAGAGGTCACAGAGCTTCAGTTTTCTTTCGATCGAAACTAAGAGTAAGAGTAACCAACAACAGACGGATGAGATTGAAACTATAAAATCTGATCAACGGTTAATAATACTCGGTATAATCGGTCCGGTACAGATCGGTTCCTAGGTAGAACCTGTACCTGGTACCCGAATGTACTCGATTCTCATTTTTTATACCTGTATCCTGTACCCTCGGTTTGGTCCGTTTCAGATACGGTTCCGTCGATTCCGGTTCGATCGGTTCCGGTCGGTTCCTGTGCAGCCCTAGGTTTTAACTCTTTGCTTTTTATTTGTTTTGAAACCAATTAATTTAACCATTCAAAGGATATAACCCTAACTCATTCGATCACGTTTGGGTTGGATGGTGAATAGTTTCTATAGGTTGGATTTGTGTAAAATTCAAGTTTGAAAAAAGTTGGATTAAAAGGGGTGAAAAAAAACTAATTTCCTCGTATAAACAGGTATATGCAAATAAAGCAGTCCAAATAACTCATACTCAATATCTAAATCTAATTTATTACATTTAACTTAAAAATTATAAAACATTTGGATTATAAAAGAAAATAATCCAATCATATATATATGTGTTCGACGTGTGAAGTATAACATTTTACCCTGACTCAAATACATCTAAGTCAGATATATGAGCCACTTCACGCATTAAAAGAAATAAAAAAGAAAAGAAAAGAAAAAAGAGAAAAGATCAAGAAGGGAAGATCTGGTCCTTTGTAAATTCTTCTGATTAATGTTTAGGTCTCGTTTGCTCATTAAAAAAAAACACACACACAATAACATTGCAAATCTCGGCCGCACAGGGTATTTTATTGCTATATATGGTATTTTAATTGTAACATTTAAATGGATTACAGCCTTCATTTATAAGGAGTAACCCATGAATTTTCAAACTGCAACGAAGGCATGAAAAAAAGACTGCTTCAGCACAGATACTACTCAATTTGCACTATCAAATATCAAAGCCAACGATGCAACTGTTTTGCCCTTATGTACAAGGGAAATTCATGTTTAAGTATACATGCAAAAAAATTGATATTTTCATTTCAACAAAACAAAATAAGGTAGAAAAGCAGGCTCAGTAGCTTAATAGAAAAGCAAATCAACTTCCTACCTGTTAGAAAGATTAAACTCGAGACTAGCACATGTACTTTCAGAATATTTAAGGAGAATGTATATGTTTTCTGGTACAGAGATATAGCAAGAGGGAGTACAATCAAGAAGCATACATAGCCAAATGCTATCAAAAATCACACTTAGAAATTTCTTAACACAAACTTAAGTGCACACAAAAGCAAATCAAGTTTAGCAGCATCTCTTTGTGTACATCACAGATGAAACTTGGCTCAAAGTATCAAGTATCAAGTATCAGGAACTGCTACTGATCCTTGTACCTCTTTTCAACCTCTTCCAGGTTCTGCACTTCCTTGTGGTACTTACAAATACGATACACTGACCTGCGCCCAAATTTAAGAGCTGGGCTTTATACATGAATAAAACAAAAGAAAGAACCCACATTTATTTAAGAAGAAATGACTACAAGTGCTTAGTTTTTTTACCAATATAGAAGGCATGCGGAAGCGCAGAGAATGACATTCCGTTGAGATTTGTAGATCTGCTAGGTAACCCCACCATAATATCGGAATGTGTTACTACGATAAACAAATAATAAAAAGAGAACTGCAAAATTTTCCTACAACTCATACAGCAATGCAGAATAAAATATACAACCCCAAGAAAAATATGAAGAGGGTAACTGATGCAACTTCGAATAGAAGGTAAAGAAGCCTAATCATGAATACATAACACTTGAAGAAAAAACAAAGCCACGCAATTTGAGATATGAACATGATGCAGACCTTGTCCAATCAAAATTGCCATGGTTGATCTTTGTTAAGTCTACCCACACCCATTAACAGAATTAACAAGTACAGGATAACCTTTTGGTTATAAACATAAACAAAGTAATCACACACAGGATTATGTATGTAAACAGTCGAAGAAAATTTGACTTCTTCACGCCTTCGTACAATGCTAAAAACGTACAAACCGTCAACAAGTATAATTTCTTGGACCACAGTCCAACACTACTAGATCAGTTTCTATTGGTCAGATAGCTTTAAAAAAAAAACAATAACATTAAAAAAAAAGGAAACAAAAGACGAGAAAAGAAAAAGTACACAAATAACATATCTCCTTAAACTTACATATACCCTTTATACAACTTCCGCATTTCAAATATTTTATCCCTTAAGGGATATACATAATTGTTATTTAAATATAAGTGAAAAGCATCCTTCAACATATGTATTCAGCATAAACTTGGCTTCTTTATTGGGATAAATCTACTTTCTGATTACTTAGGTTTAAACTGAAATTAGATGATACCTTGAACGAGCATTGAAAGTTGAACTCCCTGTTTTCTTTACAACAGTATTTGAGTCATCAAACAGAAAATGTTTTGAAGCTACATTATGCATTCCCATTTTGGTAGCATCTATGTAGCAGAAGTCGTTAGGCGGGTGCTGGGCGGCTGGGTGGGGCCTTAAGGGACTACTCGGGAATTAGCCCGGAGTAGGCGGGTACATATAAATGCACATAAAAAAATATATATGTTATTTGTAATTAATTTTAAAATCTAATTTATAAGGTCTTAATCAACTTTTTAAGACATTTCTTTTTACTTTAACTAAGCCCTAGAGTCATACCATTCCCTTATCTTTTGAAGCCTTCTTTTTAAAAAGAAGAAAAAGAAAAGAATCAAGATTTGAAGGATTTCTTCACAGAATTCTCTCTTCTTACTGTTTTTACTCTTTGATTTAGCAAAAAATAAAAAAATGTATTGTTTTTACTCATTTGGCCTAAGGCGCCTTCCCAGGCCGCCTAATGAGAAAGGCGTCAAAAATCCCAGCCTAGGCGCTTTTCCGCCTAATGGCAAAACCCTTGAAAATTTTAGGCGGCTGCACCGCCTTTTACTACACAGGGTAGCATACTTCCTTGAGAAATGGGTAAATTTTAACGCCTTCTTACAAAGCTCTAGATGAATACCACAATGCCTAAATTCTAGTTAGGTACTATGGTATATGCTGTATTGACCGACAAACATGCATATAGAATCTATCAATGCTTCTTGCCAATGCACAAACAAACTAGTGTGTAGTATGCTTATCGCCTATATGGCAAAATCTGGCGTTGGATTTTGACCGGGTTTTTAACGTTCGGCTGGGATCCAGACGATGCCTAGGCCCCTAACACTTAGCCCAAGATAAGACATTTCTTATGTTTTGGGTTAGTTAGAGAAAAGGGGGAAATATGACTTGGAAAGAGGACTACAACCTTATAAAATAAGGTTTGTTATACAAGGACAGCTAAATATAAATAAGTAAGACTAATTTTATCAGCGGTAGGATCTACTAACATTGTTAGACTCACACTATCTCGATATTTTAATGCTACTTTTTTCATAGAGCCCAAGTAAAAACTGATTACAAGTTAATTTTTCCGTACAAAGCCTTTCTCATTGTACACTACATTTCCACCAAAAAATTTAAAGCATTTTTGATATGTAACTTACTTATGTTGGAATTTCAGCTCCTTAACCTCTATGCTTTAGAACTAAACATCATATAAAGCTACCAACATGCTGAAATCAGAACTTGACCCTAGTATTAACATACTCAACAACATACAAAAACAACACCATATACAGCAAGAATATATATATATGATTCATGCCAAAAACAGATTGTGTACAAGGAAATAGAAAACACAAGACACTTAACCTTTCATGACTTATTGTCAACTTCTATTTCCTCATATTACTTGATGATGGATGAAAACAGATTTTCTTTATAAAACAAATGAGGCTAGAAGTGAGTTCTAGTCATGCTTGCCACATGTCATTCCAACCTTTCCATGATGACTTTCCATCATGAGTTGGAGGACACCTCATAGGACATGTCAAGCTAGTGGACATGTCATGCTTAACCTTATCTAGCATTTACCTTAAGCTAGTCTTTAGTGCATGACTAAACCTTAAACAAACGTTATTAACCTTAAACAAAACAGAAATTAGCTTTCACTAAACATGCATTAGCTTAGTTTAAACATGATTTGTTGCGCAAACCATAAAAAGTCTAACAACTTAATCATCTATCGGTTTGAATTTCAGTCGTTCATTATCAACAGTCGAAATTCAAATCGGTGGATGGTATGACAAATGCGCTAATTTTTTGTTAGACTGTAGGACACAATGGGAAGATTGTTCTCCGGAAAAATTAGTTTATTATTAATATTTATTTAGACTCTACGAAAAGAATTAGCATTAAATTGTCAAGATAGTGTGAGTTTAACAACGTTGATGCATCCTACCCTTTTATAAGACGTCAGAAACAATTCATACATACATATATAAAAATGTTTTTATATATCCAGCTAGGTCCTCCACTAATGCAGTCCTTCTAGGCGCTAGGCCCCCCTCAGCCGCATAACGAGTTTTACTACACAGCTAATAGCACAATGTTATGCACTCGTTGGCCAAAGATTGATCAGTAGTCAAACCCATTCTCCCGTCTATCATATAGACTTTGCTTTGGTTATTCAAAACCCATTTTCCTATTTATTTGAGTTTACAGTGGTACTATTTTCGGTTTTCAAGTGATAAGATTCAACCCCATGGGAGTTAATATGGTACCACCACTGTGATGGTCTTACCAAGTCCACTCTAATCCCATTCATGAAATTACTACTACAGTAATTTAAATTGTAAACATAAAACAAGAAATCAATATAAAACTTTGAAAAGGAAAACAATCAGTATTCTTTGGCAAACAAGAAAACTGACATTATGGTTCACTAGGGACTCTGCAGAGAGGTGTACCAACACTTTCAGAGGTGTTGTTTGGAATTCGAATATATCCACTTGAAGTGAGAGTGTACCAACATTATGGCTCACTAGGGACTCTGTACAGAGGTGTACCAAGACTAATTTGGGAAACCTTTTGAAATTCTACCAAATTATTTCAATTGAACAAATTATAAGCGGGTACATTCGTTTTCAAAATAGAGACTGATATGCAGATACACAGATTAAAAGAAAAGTATATATGACTTCCAAGGATCAAATTACGAGCATAATGTCACCTTGTAATAATTTAAAATGGCGAAAAAGAATAAATGAGCAGCAAAGGAATCATGTTCGACGACTTACGGATTTATCATATCTGTCTCTCTCAGCAGCAGTGCATACATCAGAAGTGCACATCAATCTGTGTTCATTCTTCCAGTAGATGTCTGAAGACGGATAAATTAATAAAAAGAAAATCTAGATGAAAGCAAAACAAAGCAAAGCAATAAAGAAAACTAGATGCCCTATCTAGGTTAAGCAAAACCCTAATTTGAGCAAACCTAGGAGTTGGAAAGCAGCAAAAGGGACGATCCCTATCGCAGGTTGCAAGATGAGAGAGATGAGAGAAACGATGCGTGATTTCAGAAGCTTTGGTGATGGAAGAGTCAGCAGAAGTGCTACTACTGCTTCAGCTGCAACTACGTACGCCAGTATCAGCCATTGTAACGCCATTCTGATCAGATTGCGTTTTCTTTCTCTTCTGTTGTTTTTAGTAAAGATTCTGCGTTGCTTTAGAAAGAAGAAAAATTGCTTTAGGAACCACCGTTTAGTCCCAGACCCATTGGTTGACTTGACTCTCTCTATTCCAACTTATTGAGGGCCCGTTCGGCATAGAAATCGTGGAGGAGGGGGTGCAGGGGTGCGGTCAAGGGATAGTAGCATCTCCGATTGTAAGATATCTTTTTGAAAATCTTCTCCAATAATATAAGGATATAATTTCGGAATTTCATATATTGAGATAACTAATTTTATCTTGTTTTGGACAATAGAAGGTTATATTGATTAAAAAAATATATTTATAAAGTTGTTTAAACAACAAGACTTTAAAGGTCAGAAAAAAGTAATTACAGTAAAAAATATTCTCCCAATTGAACAAAACCTGAGACATTACAATTTGTTAAAAAATATTCCCTCCATTTCAGGAAAAGAGTTACTTTTTCTATTTGCACAATTGTTAAGGCAAGATGAAAGAGAAAAACTTTTGTAATTTATTTCCAGATTTATCCTAACAAAAAGTTTAATACTACATATATCTTTATGATGAGAATAATAACATTTCTTAAAATAACAAGGGTAGTTTTGAAATTTGTTATATTGAAAATGAAAGTAACTCTTTTGTTGGAACAAAAATTTAAAGAGAAAGTAACTATTTTCCTGAAAGGAGGGAGTATTATTTAAACAAACTAAAAAATCAAAAAAAAATTGATGAGTTTATAAATGTTAGATTTTTTAAATTAAAATTTATATGTCTAACTTTTTAAAGTGGGAGATTCCCACGTATTGAAAAAACTAACTTTTTTCCTATAATTTTGATTTTGCAAAAAAACCATATATATTTTTTTACTTATTACTAATTTTGCCATTTTAATATTTAAAAACAAAATAAAATTCAGGAATATCTACGGTTACGTTAATGAAAACTCGACTTAACCAATTTTTTAGATAAAGCATTCCAAGTGTTTGTCGCTTTTATCTTGCAGAAAACGGAAAGACAAACCAACACAAAAAGAATGAGGTCATTCGGACATCGAAGATTCTATGAGAAAAACGGTGAAGGAATATAAAGTTTCCAAAACATACATGGCTAGGTTGGACCTAAGGCGATTTTTGTGAACAATTTTCTACGGCTAGGTTGGACCTAGATGATTTTCTGAGCTAAAATTTTCAAAGTTACCGGGATTCTACGACTAGTTCCAAGAGGGGACCTAGGCGTTTTTGAGGTATTATGACACGCAAAATAGACTTATAAAACAAGGGAACCCGGTTCCGAACGGATTCCAAGCCCTAATTTCGTGAGCACTATAAAAGAAGACTCACAAGACATTCAGAAGGTATCTTTGACACCACTTTGAAAGTCTTAGAGGAGATCAACAACACAATGAGCGAAAGCTAGGGTTTCGAAGCAGTTTCATTATCATAATGAATTCTCTTTACTATTCTCTTATGTATATCATGAATGCTTTAACATCCATGAGTATCTAAACTCTCCATATTGGTTAAGGTAGTCGGATATCAGAAACATGTTAGTGAATAGTACATTATTTTTTTTATCTTAATCATATCATTATCGTTTTTGTTCTACTGATTATTATCATCAAGTATGATTGTGTGAATGTTTGTTTAGAAGCACTTCTAAATAACCATGAATGCATATCTATAACTAGACTAGGGTTTTGAGATACGGAATTGTTCATGAACCTTGTCATAAGTAGCATAATGTGAATTTTGATTGTATTCAAAAACTTTATATGATTGCATGTAGAAGCTTCACCAATGTTAAATAGATTACTATGGTACTTCTATTGTATTTATTAGTCTAATTCACAGAACTTAACATTTTTGGAGGATTAAACTTAATAGCACGTTGCATTACATTGTTCTTTGAGTAGTATTTGCATATTCATCGTTATGGTATGTGATGACATGAGAAATTTACTAGAGTATGCTCTCAATGAGGTGCTCTAGAGATCTTGATAATGAATGATTAAGTAACAACTATAATTATTAGTTAAAGTGCATCTATTATGATTGATGATGAACCCTTAAACCAATATTCTCAACCTATTGATTCTCTTTACTCATTATTCGTTATTGTTTTAGTTTAATAACTTTACTTTAAATCATAAATTCCCCTTCGTGGTATAAGTTTTCAAATACGAATAACGATCCATACCTCTCTGTATAACGAACTTGTTCTTATTATTGTGTTATAATCCATATATTGTGAAGAGAAAGAACTTGAAATAATTTTGTGTGGTTGATAACACGTAAAGTTATTTTTAATTGTATAAGATTGAATAGATTCGTATCTTCTTATATAATTGTTAATTAGTCTTCAAATATTTTTTATTCAACATATGTGAGATCTAGTTGAATATTATTGAATAAATTTATACAACAAATACCACGAACACAAATATGAAAAATCGTTGTGGTAATAATTAAGATTCTAATATATTTAATGGAAAATTGTTTTACTAACAGTAGTTGATGTGGGTAAGAGTAGTTCCTTAACTTTCTTTACGAGCCAAACACCTAATCTTGTAGTACAACTGGATCTGATCCAGAAATATTTAACAACAGGTAATTGGGAATATTCTGCATCCATAATACTTTACGTCAAACAGTCCCTAACCTTGTTTACCCAATTTCCATAAGGTCTAAATTTCACTTTTTTTTCTTTTATTTTTACGATTTGTTGATTTTCCTTAAACCTTCTTTATAACTAATTATCCTAATATCTCTCCTTATCGCATTTTCCCCCCCTTTTTTGTCACTTTTTCAAAGTTTCCCATTTCGACTTTTTTCTATATTTCAATGTTAACTTTTAACACACATTGTCGCCCACATATCATATTTTATTTGAAAAAGGATATGTAACCTTCTAAGTGATGTTATCATAATTAACAATAATAATTGATTTTATTTTATGCATGTGGAATATTCTTACATGTTTTTGGTGTGCGATGATGATCAATCGCACAAGAAGCATTTTCTCTTTTTCATTTTTTCCATCTTTCGTTATATATTATATAAAAATCATTGATGAACAAAAATGTCCTAAAGTTTGGTTTTGAGAAAAATTTTGTTGATGATCTTCCACAATTGTTTACCCCATAAGTGGAAAGGTAACCTGTAAATTCTGAACAAATATATAAACCCGCAATTGGTCCTTTTGAAAGAAACAAAATTTAGAACACATAGTCCAATATAACTTACTGACATGAAATTTGAGAGTGTTTAGCTTTTACATACTTTCTGTAACGAATGAGGAATATGGTTGAGAAATGAGACGACCAAAGCAAAGACAAATAAAAAGACTAAAAGAAAAAAAAAAGAAAATTAAAGGAACAAAAAATCTTAATACAAAATAATAAAAAACCAAAATAAATAAATATAAAACCTAAACTTCGGTAGATAAATTAATGATACTTTATAACCATTCCTCGACAATAACGCCAAAAATATTGGTAGGATTCGAAACCTGTTATATGTAACCGCAAGCGCACCATATGCAGTAAGCAGATAATGCAAGTACAAGTCTATACCACGGGGAATGTGAAAATACGGATAATTAATATTCCTAACTAACTAACCAAAGATAATATTTTAGAAAGTCATAAATTGGGTACAAAAAACAAATAATAAAATAACTTACAAATTATTGAGGATGGCATATAGCTAGTATTCGGGTTTCACCAATTTAGTCGTACAAATTCAATTAACCCAAAAAAAATACATGTATTACTTGAGAAAAATAATTACAATATGCCTCAGAAGATACTGGCTATATTAAAATCATAAATTTTATATTGTCGTTCAAGTTTTACCCATTGGTTTTATATAACTGCCACATATGATTTCAAATAGAATAGGTATGTGTGGATATTATTATCTATGATGCTACCTAAATGCCAGAATGATAAGGATAAAGACAAACATGCCAAATCCATGTAATAGAAAAGTTTAGAATGTATGTGATATCTTAATTAGGGGTGCACAAAGGTCGATTCGGTTCGGTTCTTGGTAGAACCGTGTACCTATACCTCCCTATGGTCGGTTCTCTATCCGTATACCTGTACCATGTACCATATACTCTTGATTCGGTTCTGAAACCGTACCCGTCGGTTCCGGTCGGTTCCGGTCCTGAACCTCTTTTATTTTGTGTGATGGTGTTACACGGCAGCAGATGCCGTTCTAGAAAATATTGCTAATTCAGTAAACACTTTTCTGTAGTGCTTAAGAACGATTTCAAGAGCCCATCCGTCAACAACAAATGTTACATCCTGCTTGGAACAAGACAATAAAAGTTATATCTTAAGAGAAGCATGACGGCAGACCTCCAGCAAAGATAACCACAAAACAATTTCGTTAATTAAGCTCAATGCGATTTTTTTTTAACAAGCTATCCAATATGACCAACTATATCACCAACAGAAAACGTGTTAGACAACACTCATGACACTAATTTGAGCAATATCTGCAAGCCTGAAAAGTGCAAACTAAGTCTGGAAATAGAATGCAGAACGGGCAACAATATCTAAGTTCAGTATCCTATATTCAACATAAGGACAACTTCACTTTTGTGTCACAGTGACAACCAAAGTGGAAACACTTAAGTATAACAAAGAACAATGAACACCTCATATTCTTTCTTCAAAGACAAGAAAGCGATTTGTCAACAATGTCAAAATAATGATAAGTGCTGATCCTGCTAGCCTTAGGCTCTGAAGTAGTTATCCTCATTGTCAGTAACAGACGCTCTAAGCTTCTAGAAACTTCATCTACTGTTTTCCCATTAATCATCATAAGTTGGCCTCTCGGTTTTGTCAATAAAACCAGCAAAGAAACTTTTCTAATGTTGCAGAAAACATTTTACACAGCAGTGCAATTTGTATCGCTGTATTTTGCTTGTCACCAGTCAACATCCAAAAGTTGATACATGTTCCTAAGGGTCTCAATTGTCTCAGGAACCCATCCTGAAAATATTGAAAAAGTTCTAGTTACAAATCACAACATAAGAAACATACGGATGAGATTAAAATCCTAATATCTGATCAACGTTTAATAACAATCGGTAGCTTCGGTCGGATACAGGTCGGTTCCTAAGTAAAACTTGTACCTGGTACCTGGGTGTACTCGGTTCCCTTTTTTTGTACTTATACCCTGTATCCTATACTCTCGTTTCGGTCCGGTCCTTCGGTTCCGGTCCGGTTCATGTGCAACCCTAATCTTAATGTATCCTTGAGTGGCATCGAAACATGGAGAGTTTGTCTCCTATAAATAAAGACCCTTAGACTCCAAATAAAAGGTCGAACGACACTAATTTGTTTCTACTTTTGCACTTTAATTTCTACTTAGTTAATGTTAGTTATACTTGGGCGTATGTTGTCCAGATCTTAGCAACTGCAACAGGATTAGTCCCAAAATTTCACCTTATATATCGAAGATGTCCTATCCTGATGAGTTTTCGTGATGCTATTCACTTTATGAGCATGTTGTAAGAGTTTTTTTTTATCTTCATTTTGCCTGATTCATCTGCACAGCTTCCTGATTTCAACTCGTTTTTTCTTCAATCTTCCATGGTTGTTAGAACTATTTCTTCTGTTTTGAGTTTTTTTTTAATTTGTTGTGATTTGGTGCAAGTGTGTCTATTATGTAATCTTTGTAGTCTTCTTTTTTGTTCTCCAATCTGTCCTTATTCCTCCATTTTTTTGGTGCTATTTTCTTTGAAAAGTTATTGATGGAGCTATTTTCAACCCACGTGAACGTAAGAACATGATGGATGTCTAAAAAAGAATTGCATTCTTCACCACGTGGTTTCGCGAGTCATTGCGGGAGTGATACTCCGTATACAAAGGCACGTATTCCCGCTCTGACTAAAGAGATAAGTTGGGTGACGCGGTACGTCAGAGGCTTTGTATTATAATATTTCGGTGCTCCATGGTTAACGCATGAAATTATCCGGACCATAGACATAGTTAGGGTATTATCTTAGTCATTTTAGGACAAGTTAAGGCCAGTTTCCAAATCCCTTGTATGACCCTGAGGACCACCCTTTTATCTAGTTTTCCTTTGTAATGGGAATGGTTCAACGGGTCTCGGTTCATTATAATACCCAGGTCTAGTGTTTTCTAAATTTCTGTGTAGAACAGATAAAAGTTGCGACGCATGTGAGTTGCACGACGTATAATTGTTATTTTTTATTTTTTTTGGAAAGATAATGAAAACGGATGAAGCGACAATAGTTAATAATGATAGAGATAACGACAATCATGGAATGGATAAGAAAAAATTGCTTTGATACAATCGATAAGAAACAGAAAACTTCTTATGGACGGCTATCAAAAACAAGCTCAAAAGTTTATGATTTGAGGAATCGACACACTAAACATTTTTATTAGTATTTTCCAATTGATTTTATAATGAATTCATAACAAATATTTATTGTATACTAACTTGGAAAGCAAGTAAAAAAATCCTAAAACTAATCAAAATAAATTTTTAAAACTTATTCCTTATAAAGTTATAAGAAAAAACTGTTATGATCGTAGAAGTTATTGGAGTTCGTGAACCTAACTAAATTTGAAAACATGCTTGTAAAGTTATGGTTTTCCATGGCTTATTAAGTGCAGAGTCTTGTGATACTCAAATTATATTCTCAACACGCCCCTCACGTGTGGTCTTTTTGGATCTAACACGTAGACAATTAATGGGGTAACGTGAAGTCAAGGTAAGTTATTAAAGTCATCACAAATTGTCGGGTGTTATATTAAAGTCAATGTGCCTAACTAACCTTGAAATCGATTTGAAAGGTTAGTGTTTTCCAAGAGTTATTAACTGCGGGATCTTAAATTGCCCATCCAATAAGAGACTATTCTCAATACGTGCATTGACGTGTAGCCTCGTAGACCAAACACGTAGTCACCTTGAAAACCTTCTTGCAAGGTTAATCCATTTGAATCAGGTTGGCAGTGATCATAGTCCCGTATTTTTGTTTAGTAATTATTTTCAACCTAAGTTATGGAAGCCTTTTAGATTTGTCTTTACTTGGCTTCATGATAAAACTTGTGCTATGTACATTGCTTATACTTGAAGCAAAGATGTTAATGGTTTACCAGGATACAAACTCCTTAAGAAGCTTCATTCTACTAGAGTGGTTTTATCTAGATGGAACAAAGAGCAGTTTGGGGACATAATAATATAATTGATTGCATTTAGAAATACATTGGCCTTCTTGAAGCTCATGTGCATTTTGAAGAGGTTGATCATAGGATTATGTCTCTTACATGTGATCTAAGGAATTGACACCAAATTCAACATGATTTCCACAAACAGAAATCCCGAGGTACTTTCATGAATGATGCTGGCAACAACACCAAGTATTTTTACACCATAACCAACAGAAAAAAGGCAAGAAACAACATAAACAACTTAAAGAATCTGAATGGCACTTGGGATACTAATCGTGAAGACCTTGAAAATTTACTTACTAGTAACTTTCATAATATAAATACTACTTCAAATCCCAATATTGAGGATAGTCAATACTGCTTAGTTCCTTCTTTAGTTACTGAAGAAGATAATATCTTACTTCTTGCTCCTCCTACTAACGAGGAAGTGTTAAGTACTCTTAAGGGGATGAAAAATTGGTCAGCTCCAGGCCCTAAAGTCTTCCAGGAAGGGTTTTACAAGTCTCAGTGGAATATTGTTGGTGATGGTAAGATAGTTATTTGATACCAATTACATTTTAAAAGATCTCAACAAGACTTACATATCCTTAATTCCAAAAAAGAAAAGCCTATAGGGCCAATGGATTTTCGTCCAATAGGTTTATGCAATACATATTATAAGATCTTTTATAAAATCTTAGTTAAGAGGATAAAGCCCATAATGGATAAAATTGTTTCACCATATCAAGCTACATATGTCTCTGGGAGGCTTATCAATGACAATACCATTATTGCACATGAACTTATTCACTCCATGAAGAAAAAAGATGGCGATAGTGGCTGGTTGGCTTTCAAATTAGATATGTCAAAGGCCTTTGACAGAGATAGAGTGGAGTTTTCTTCTAAAAGTACTTAGAAGTTTTGATTTTTATGAAGACTGGTGCTAACTTATTCATCAGTGCATTAGTACCACTTTTTTAGCTGTAATGCTAAATGGTACTCCCTGCAAGGAGTTTCAACCTACAATAGGTATACGCCAAGGTGATCCCCTTTCTTCATATTTTTTCATCTTAGCAATGGAATTTTTATCTATAAATCTTACTGAAGCTCATCTCAACAACACAATTAAAGGGATCTTTTTTTCCAGAGATACACCTCCTATTAATCATCTACTCTTTGCAGATGATTGGTTAATTTTCACTCAAGATCTTTCTAGTATATAATTTTCTTGATACTCTTGAGAAGTTTAGTTCTCAATCAGGACAAATTATTAATTTTAAAAAGTCAGCAATCTACTTCAGTAATAATCTAGATAAAAACACTTGCATTGCTCTTAGGAATATTCTTGGGGTTAAAAGCATGGATAAAAAAGAGAAGTATTTGGGTTCTCCTCTTCTTATAGGCAGATCCAAGAATGAAGCTTTTATTGAAGTTAAACAAGCTTTTGATAGAAGACTATCTATTTGGCAAGCTAAATCCCTTAATCAAGCAGGCAGGTCCACTTTGGTCAAGCATATCCTCAACATTCTATGTATCAGATGTCCATTTTCAAGCTACCAAAAACTCTTATCAAGCAACTTGAAAATATGCAAAGAAGTTCTTTCTGGGGCCATAACTCAAATAAAGGAGTTAATATGATTGCTTTGAAAAATTTATGGCAGACCAAAACTCAAGGAGGACTAGGTTTTAGAAACCTAGAAAAATTGAATCATGCTCTTCTTGCTAAATTTGTTTGGAGAATAGTTGTTCAGCCGCGTAGTTTGTGGATTCAAATTTTTGATGCCAAATATCTTAAAGGAAAAAATCTTCTTCATGATAGTTCTCACATGAAAACTTCTTCCTGGATATAGCAAGGTATAGAAGTTGGCAGTGGTATCATTCAACAAAACTACTTCAAACTTACTAATAATGGTAAAAATACTCTTATCTGGCATGATAGATGGGTTAGAGGTCAAACCGGTAATCTTATACCTGAAGAGGAATCTGATACTCAGTACCAGTTTGTGAATGAGTTATTAATGCATGTCGTAGGTGCACAAATTAATTATCTTATCTTCTACTTTACTAATAAATAATATAGCAGTAAATAGAATTTGTTCCCATGAGGAGCGAGGTTTTTCTAGTTATCAAATGTCACAAAAGGGGGTTTGTTTAAGGTTGAAAGTTAACAAAACAATTAAAAGTGATTAAGAGGCAAGCAATGAAGATAAATATGATCGAGGAATCCTTCACTAAACAATCATTGAGTTAGTATACTCATCTATTATTCATTCATCACAGATTATCACCAATCGTAGAATAGTAGGTACGCTTAAGTATCCCAAAAAGTCATACTATCACCGGGTAACAGGTACGCTTAGTCACCGGATTCTATCCAACTGAGCCACCTTGAGGTTCGCTTACAAGATGTAACTCAATTGAATGTTTTAAGTTTCATGAATTTAGGTCTGATCCTAGTAGTTAAACTCAGTATGCTCAGTCCAATTTCTAGTTTTGTTTTTACACGCGATTGCTCCACAGAATCTCTCTGTAAAGTCTCACGTTCTCTACTTAGGTAAGATGTTATGATATTACGAATATCCAACTCTTACTAGATTTATATTAATTAACAAATCAATTTAGTTGGACACCTAAACAATCTATCAATCAAGCATAAACATTCCTATTAGTAAAAAAAAAACGATAATCATGTGAAGAACATCAAAATAGATTCATATATGATAACTCAAATCATGTTTATAAATTAGAATTCATTCTCAATCAATTAGGTTTTTATCTACTCATGGATGTAAAAGCACCCGTGTTATACATAAGAGTAAAGAATTCGTTATGATGGTGAAACCGCTCCAAACCCTAGCTTTTGCTCCTTGTATTATTGATCTCCTCCAAGACTTGCAAAGTAATGTCAAAAAGTATCTTCTTAGGGTTATGGAAGTCTTTTTATATAGTTTTTGTTATATCTAGGTGTTAAAGTCCTAATGGGACAATGATACCTTGATTTGAAAGTCAAAAATGTGTTTTAGGAGTGGCCCCCGTCGTGCTAGACTCGTTTGATGTGAAACCATCCATAAGTAACGATTTTAAGACCTCAAAAACAAGAGTTTTCTGTATAATTTTGCACTTAGAATCGTTGGATAAAACTCTCCACAAGTGCTGATTCTGAAAGGCTCAAAAAAGGAGTTTTCTGGACACTTTTCCGCTCAGAATCGTTTGATGTGAACCACTCGTATCCACCGATTCTGAATATATCTTTTTCCTCCGATTGTTTTGCTCATAACTTCCTCATACAAACTCGGAATGACCTCATTATTTCTTGCATTGCCTTCGTCTTTCAATTCTCTTCAAGATGAAGATAAGAAACTCTAGATTTGAACGAGTTGAACTTGGTCTTAGTCTTTCTTCACTTATAGAACTTAATTCCTTATTCATTTTATGTCGCAATGAATTCTTTTCTTCTTCTTTGGCTTTGGGCACTCGAAAAACATGAGGTACTTCACTTCTTAGCTCTTTTGTAGCCAATTTCACTCTTATTGGGATGATTCACCTAATATAAGATATAAGATAGAAAACAAAAGTAATAACAAGTAATATGCAAGAATTATAACAAATATTAGTATGGATTTGACACTAAAATCATATGAATCATGAACTTATCAGTTATTTACTTCTAATGGAAGCAGTTGGAATGAGCCTCTTCTTGAGTCTATTTTTGATATGAGCATAGTTCAAGAAATCAAGATGATAACTCCCAATATTGAACTTGAAGATGAATTCATATGGCTTTCTGAAAGATATGGCAAGTTCTGTAAAGAGTACCTACAACAAACTTATAGAAATATGATTGGAAGCATGCAAAGCAATAATCAAATCTCAAGTGTTGTGTGGAAGAAGTTGTGGTCTACTAAAGTTCCTCATAGAATCAAGTTTTTCATTTGGAAAATTCTTAAAGAAGCAGATCCTACTAAAAGAAGGCTTTTTGGTTACATCAATGATCAAGAAATAAGCTGTACTATATAGAATCAACAAGAAGAAGATATTCAACACTTAATTTTGGAGTGCAGATTCTCAAAAACTTTCTGGAGACTTCTAAACATTAGAATAGATAAAGTGAGCAGAAAACATGTCTCTGTTAAGGATTGGGTTCTTTCTTAGTTTTCTGGTAACATTTAAAGCAGCCTTTCTAAGAAGCAAATTTGGTTGGTAACTCTTATGCCTACGTACTGGGTCATTTGGAAAAAAGATGTGAAATTTTTATTCAAGGGAAGTCACTAAACCTATATAATACTGTCTTTAGAATTAGATATCATCTTAATAACTTTGAGCTAACTAATAGTAATAGTGTTGCAGAAACTGTACACATCTCTCAAAATTTTCCATACACAAACTCCAACTGGTTACTTCCTCCTATAGATTTTATCAAAATTAACATAGATACTTCTTTTGATCATGATACTAATTCAGTGGTTCTGTGATGCAGATGAGCAAGCTATAGCCTATTTGGAGGCTAGAAACCCGAGTGTCGTAAATTAGCTTAAGAGGGGTCCATTTTGATTGGAAACGGGTCAAGGATCAAGACATGACACGGTTCCGTCTCATGGTCTTCAAATTTTAGCCAAATTCCATCGTTTAGGGCTTCAAACAAGCGTTTTTGCTATTTTAGGAAATTTTTTGTTTTATTAATAACTTCTTCGTTAGGAGTCTGTTTGGGTCGTTGTTTGCGGTAAATAGCTTTATTTTATGAGTAATTTTATTATTTTAGTCGTCCAAATTTTTTCAAAACTAGCAAATTAGGGTTTGAGTCGGTTTATTGGGTTTTTCCATCCTTTCTTGTTGTGTAAGTTAGGATTTTTCTTAAAGTCTATTTAAGAGTCTTCGAGTTATTGTTCTACTCAGTTGAATTTGATTAATACAAATTATTTTCTTAAACTTGTTCATGTTTAATTGATTATTATTTATAGTCGGGAAACCGAAGTCTAAATAATTATCATTGTTCATAGTCGGTATTCCTAGGAATATTTAGAAGTCTGAACAAGACATCTTTTTTCTTTCTTTTCTATAATATTCGATGCATCAGTTGGTTACCAGAGCATAGTCGATTCTATGGTTGTTAAGATGCCACCAAAAGTAGCAATAGGTCGTGGTCGAGGTCGAGGTCGTGGCGTAGGAGGAGGTCCAGAAGATTTTATTTCATGGAGATCTAGAGAAGAATTTTGAAGACGTCCAAGATTTGTTGGGTCGATATAACCTTCGGCATGAAGAAGAAGAGGATGATAACGCCAACCCTTTTGCTAGAGGACATCCAAAGGTAGAATAATTCAACAAGGAGATTCTGTTCGCTGGAATTATTGGAATTTAAAGAAGTACCACATAATAAACGAGTTTCGTTGGTAGCGACTATGTTTCGTAGGAGAGCTAATTTGTGGTTGAAACAACACAAACTGCTACGCAGTCGTAAGGGAAAACAGAAGTTAGTATCGTGGGAGAAGTTGAAGAAACACACGAGAACATAATTACCGCATAACTACATTGGATTAATGTACCAGCATCTACAAAACCTATACAAGGGAGTACGTTATATAGACGATTACACCAAGGAGTTTTACCGACTACTTTCTCTTAACGGCTTGACAGAGTCAGATGAGCAAAAAGTCGTTCGCTATATAGGTGGTCTCCCTTAATATTATTAGGATACACCCAACATGTTTGATTGTTGCTCTATTTCGGATCCATATCATAGAGCAAGGCGTATAGAGAAACAAGTAGGACGTAAAATCTCAAATTTGGGTATTAATATGGCAGCATCTCCAGCAAGTAACCGTAGTACTTCAACACCTAGTACTTCTAGTAAACTTAATTCTTCGTCTACACCAAATAAAACCCCAGATAACATTTTTGGAGGGAGGTGTAATAAGTGTGGAGAATTTGGGCACAATGTCAATGACTGTCACAAAGTAGAACGAGCAACCAAGGTCTTTTCCACTGAGAACGACCATGAAGAAGATGTATGGGTAACTGATTATGAGGAGGATCCTGAGGATGATTCTGGACCTATCGATGAAGTAGTTGCTGGAGATAAAGGAGTGAACTTTATAGTGAGAAGAAGTTGTCTCACTCTATGAAAAGATGAGGTCGACGGCTGGTTGCGTAATAATATATTCCAGTCAACATGTACGATCGAAGAAAAGTTTTTCATCTAGTTATTGATCCTGGAAGTTGCGAGAATATTGTTGATGAAGAGGTCATGAAAAGATTCAAGATAGAAACCAAGGCACATCCGCATCCATACAAGCTTTCTTGGCTTAAGAAAGGGAATGGGGTAAAAGTAAACAAACGTTGCTTGATTTTTTTTTCAATTGATAACAAATATAAAGATAAAATATGGTGGGATGTTACTAGTATGGATGCTTGTCACTTTTTGTTGGGTCGTCCATGGGAGTTTGACAGGAAAAGTAGTCATGACGGGTATAAGAATATCTACAGTTTTGTACGGAACGACGTACGTATAGTACTTGTACCCAGCAAAAAGATTGTACCTACACCATCTACTGTAGAAGCTACCAATCTCTTGTCGTTTAAGCAGTTTGAAGATGAGGTAGAAGATGCAGGTGAATTGTATGTGTTGATCGGAAAAGAATAACAACAAGATGAAAGTAGTATCCCCATTGCAGCTCAACCTTTAATTAAGGAATTTATGGATGTTTTTCCTAACGAGTTGCCAGACGAGCTACCACCTCTCTGGGATATTCAGCATCGTATTAATCTCGTTCCTGGATCAAGATTTCCAAATAAAAAGCATTACAAAATGAGTCCTAAGGAGCATGAAGAACTTCATCTTCAAGTGGAAGAGTTGCTACAGAAAGGATTGATCCGACAAAGTCTAAGTTCTTGTGCAGTACCAGCCTTGCTGATTCCAACGAAATATGGAACGTGAAGGATGTGTGTTGAAAATCGAGCCATAAACAAAATCACAGTCAAATACCGTTTTCCATTTCCCAGATTGGACGAATTGTTAGATCAGTTGTGTGGAACGAAGGTGTTTAGAAAACTCGAATTGAAGAGTGGGTACCATCAGATCAGAATTCATGAAAGTGATGAGTAGAAAACTGCTTTCAAAACTCGAGAAGGATTATATGAGTGGCTGGTTATGCCATTCGGGTTGACCAATGCGCCACATACATTCATGTGTATCATGAATCAAGTACCCAGACCCTTTATTGGTACTTTTGTGGTTGTTTATTTTGATGATATTCCTCTTTATAGTGCTAACATGGACTTGCATGTTCAACATCTTCGAGAAGTGCTCTCAGTTCTACACAGGGAGAAATTATTTACGACCATCAAGAAGTGTTCATTCATGATCGAGTTCTATTTCTCAATTATGTTGTGACCAAGGATGGAGCCAAGGTAGATGAGTCCAAGGTTGAAGCCGTGAGAAATTAGACTACACCTACTACGTTACACGAGGTGAGGAGTTTCTATGGTTTCGTTTCTTTTTACCGTCGCTTTATTCCCCACTTCAGCACCATTATGGTACCCATTACTGAATGCATGAAAGGCGGAAAGTTTTCATGGTCTGAGGAAACTGACGAAGCCTTTGAAGCTTTCAAGACAAAGTTGATAATTGAACCACTGTTGGTGTTACCTGATTTCAGCAAGCCGTTTGAACTACATTGTGATGCATCGATGGTGGGAGTTGGAGCCGTTTTGAGTCAGAAAGGACGACCTGTAGTTTATTTCAGTGAGAAGTTGAATGGTGCTAAGCTCAACTATAGTACTTATGATGTGGAGTTTTATGTTATAGTTCAAGCCTTGAATTATTGGCGTTACTATCTATTCATAACGAGTTCATTATGTTTTTTAATCATGATTCTTTGAAGCACATCAACAGTCAATAGAAGATTTCTTCTAGATATGGTAAGTGGGTTGGTTATTTGCAAGAGTTCACTTTTGTACTGAATCACAAAGCTAGGTCACAGAATCAAGTTGTTGATGCCTTAAGTCGAAGGAGTATGATACTCAACACCATGTGAACTGAGGTAATAGATTTTGATTCATATTCTGACCATATTCTAACTGATCCAAACTTTACGGAGATTGTGGATGATATCAGTTCGATAAACGAAGTGGTTACCTTATGCATGAAGGATTTCTCTTCAAAGGTAACCAATCGTGTATTCCTGATTCTAGCCTCCAATTGAAGATTATTAAGAAGTTACATGACGAGGGGCACATGGGAAGGGATAAGACTCTACAACTTGTTTCGAAGACATATTACTGGCCAACAATGAGGTGTGAAGTTGCTAGATTCGTGGATAAATGTCGAATCTGTCAAGTTTCAAAAGGAAAAACAACTAATGCGGGGTTGTATATGCCATTGAAAGTTCCAAGTCAACCCTGGAAAAATTTGAGCATGGATTTCGTGTTGGGTTTACCTTGAACTCAGAGGGGACATGATTCAGTATTTGTAGTTGTTGACCGTCTTTCAAAAATATCTTATTTTATTGCTTGCAAGAAGACTAGTTGATTGTTCTTCCGTGAAGTATATCGTCTACATGGATTTCCATGTTCAATTGTTAATGATCGAGACACAAGATTCCTTAGTTATTTATGGAAAAATTTATGGAAATTAGCTAATACAAGGCTAAACTTCAGTAGTGCGTATCATCCTGAGAGTGATGTCCAAACAGAAGTTGTGAATCGTTCATTGGGTGATATATTACGGTGTATGGTTGGAGAAAATATAAAGAGTTGGGATCAGAAACTCTGTCAAGCTGAATTTGTATTTAATCGTTCAGTGAACTGTAGTATGGGTATGGGTCCGTTTGAGGTTGTTTATGACTATAATCCACGAGCGCCGGTAGATTTAGCACCTGTTCTTGATCTGAAGAGAATTAAAGTTCGAGCTGAGGAACGTATCCAACAGTTGCAACAGGTTTACAAGTTGGTTGAAGAACAATTGTTTCGAGCTAATGAGAGGTATAAGGAGGCGGCAGATAAAAAACGCAGAGTTGTGGATTTTGAAGCAGGGATTTTGTGTGTGCAATATTGACAAAGGATCGTTTCCCAGTTAGCGAGTATAACAAATTGAAGGCACATAAGATTGGTCCATTAGAAATTGTCACGAAGATTAATTTTAAAGCCTACAAGTTAAAGCTTCCAAGTCACATATGTACTTCTGATGTTTTTAATGTCAAACACTTGGTGTCGTATAGTGGTGATAACTCTGATGATGACCAAGAAAATTCGAAGGCGAATTTCTCTCAACCCCGGGAGAATGATGCAGACGAGCAAATTATAGCCTATTTGGAGGCTAGAAACCCGAGTGTCGTAAATTAGCCCAAAAGGGGTCCATTTTGATTGGAAACGGGCCAACGATCAAGACATGACACAATTTCGTCTCATGGTCTTCATATTTTAGCCAAATTCTATCGTTTAAGGCTTCAAACAGGCGTTTTTGCTACTTTAGGAAAGTTTTTGTTTTATTAATAACTTCTTCTTTATGAGTCCGTTTGGGTCGCCGTTTACGGAAAATAGCTGTATTTTATGAGTACTTTCATTATTTTAGGTCGACCAAAATTTTCCAAAAATAGCAAATTAGGGTTTGAGTCGGTTTATTGGGTTTTTTCATCCTTTCTTGCTGCGCAAGTTAGGGTTCTTCGAGTTATTGTTCTACTCAGTTGAATTTGATTACTAAAAAATTATTTTCCTAAATTTTTTCAAGTTTAATTGATTACTATTTATAGTCGGGAAACCGAAGTCTTAATAATTATCAATGTTCATAGTCGGTATTCTTAGGAATATTTAGAAGTCTGAACAAAACATCTCTTTTCTTTCTTTACTATAATATCAGTTGCATCATTCTGGCGTGGTTCTACGTGATTGTTCAGGTGCTTGCAAGGGGATCAAAGGAAGCCTTCTAGATTGAACTTTGGACCCAGAAGCAGTTGAGTGTCTAGCTGTTAGAGAAACTGTTCAACGGGCAATATATCTAAAGCTTGATAACATCATCTTTGAGGCAGATGCAGAGGTTGTGGGCAACTCGATTGTTTCTGGAGTGGATTTAGTAAGATGGAAGAATAAAACCATAATAAGAGATATTAAAACTCTTCTAAGTAATTTTGTTTCATGGAATTTCATTTCAGTAAATAGGTAATGTAATAATGTAGCTGATAAAATATCAAAACATGTTAGGCGCAAGGTAGTTAATATCGGATTTCGGTGAATACCTGTCGGGACCGAGACACTGATACGACTCTATATTCCGGTGAATATCGATGAAATATCGGCGAATATCAGCATCTCAGATAAAATCGAAACTGATATTATCGGCGGTATCTCGGCCATCTCGATCGAAATTAACTACATTGGTCGGGGCGTCAAAAACTTAAGCTAGAACAATATTGTAATTTTGAGTCCCGGGTTGCATCACTAATATCCAAAGATTGTAACCTTGAGGCTTCTTGATTCAATAATATTCTTTTCTTTATATCAATTTTTTTTTTTAAGTTTTCCAAAATTTATTAACCGTAGGATCTGAAGTTATCGACACAATATGGAATTATTCTCAACGTGTAGCCTCGATGTATCTACCACGTGGACATTTAATCCGTTGACACAAAGGAAAGATTCATCACAATTGTCAGCTTACAAAATTTGGATTGTCGAAAGCTTATCAAATTCATATACAAATATATTACCAATACTAGGTGGGACTCTTCTCAACAAAAATCTTCAAGACCAGCAGCGGCAACGTCAATAAGAATTAAGGTCGTGGAAACATTGGATTGATGAAGAACAACAGACATGCCACGTTATTCTGAATCCAACACAGCTAAAGCATCATCATCTTTTGTAATTAAATCACGCAGACAAAAAAAAAACAGCTAAGAGAGCCTCCAGGGCAGGTAAACTGGAGATTAGCTGACAGAGTAGAAATGTTTCTTAAAAAAAAAAGAAGTCCAATGCATCTTGCCCGTTTTGTCAAGTACATAATACTGGATATACATTATACAAGTAGAACGGGAGGTTAGAAAATATTATACACATGATAAAGTGATGTCAAGTGAAATCAGAGTCGTTTGAGATACGAATGCCAAAAAGACATATATTACACCTGATGCAGAAGTGATCCGATTTCTCCCCAGAAATCAAACTCTTGATTGCGTAAATAACTCCACCAGAAATAGGGAATTTTTGCTAACATGTTACAGGAAACTTTGTGCATTCCCACCAACCTGACAAACTGCTAAATTTTGGATTCATCACTACGTATCCTTCTATTCCAGGTGATGTTGACCTTGATCATAATTAGAGCGCTCTATAAAAGGCCTAGGTTCCAAAAAAAACGAAGTGGAAAATGATATCACACTGTGTCTGAGATGGCTTTAGATTCAAAAACTTGGCAACAGATTTGTAAAGATTCTCTTCCTCGAAGGGTTTTGAGACATAACCATCCATTCCGCACTTGATACACTCCTCGTATGTCGCCTGAATCACATCAGCTGTCATAGCTAATATTGGCATGTGAAACTCTGGCTTCCCAGTAGGTCCACCATTTTTCACCATCTCATTTGCAATGCTCTCCATCCTTCTGATCAATCTGGTTACCTCAAACCTACAAAGCAAAGTAAATGTGAATATTATTTGGTTATACATCCCTTCGAATTTTACAGAAATTAATCTGTATGCCTTTCAAACAAAGCTTCCCAATCCTAGTTAAGAAAAGAAGCCTTTGAATTTTTATGAAAAAAACTATTTAATCAGGTGACAGAACTTCATGCTGAAAAATATAAACAAAGGCGTAGGATGCGATTTAGCTAAAAAGAAAAATTGGAGTATTAGCAGAGTTTGAAGGAATTAGATATCAAGGTAACATGACAATTTCATTCTTATACGCACCCATCCATCTCTGGCATCTGAATGTCCATGAAGCAAGCATCAAATGCATGTGGCAACTCAAGAAGAGCAAGAGCAGCTTTGCCGCTCTCAGCACACTCCACATTCGCCCCAAACTTCTTAAGTGCACCCGCAGCAACTCTGCGATTGACCCTATTATCATCAACCACCAATATCTTTGTTCCGTTTAAAATGCTACGAAGAGAGGAAGACTCATTATGTAATGGCTTCCCTTGCCACCTCTTGTTCCCAATGCCTAGGACCTGTTGAAGGCATGCTCCAACCATACTTGCTCTCAAAGGTTTCATAAGGACAGTATCTGCAAAACCTGCAGCTTTTGCTTTAGCTATTTCTTCGGGGCTGATACAAGTTGCAAGTAGGATCAATTTAGGGATCTCAAGCTTATGTCCATTATGTTTCCAATCTAGTAACCATTCAGCTTGGTGTCCTTTCTCATTGGAAATCCAAGAATCCTTCTCAACCAAAATCATATCTGGTTGTTTTCCGTCTCTGAAAAATTAAAAAATGCAACTCAACTAAGCAAAGAGAATTAAAGGTAAGAACTGGATGACTGCTGTTTTGTTGAGATATTTTCGAAGTACTAACATGGTTTATTATAGCTGAAAAATAGGAAAGATTTTAACATAAAAGCTAGTGTGTTCTGACTATGCAGATATGTTTTAGAGTGGGTAATGCATGCAGATCAATTGGTAAATACGGTTATGAAGGCTTTGTTGATTATCTAGGACGATATGCTCTAATTTCTTGTGATATTTACAAACTAAAGGGGAATAATAGAAGTTAAAAACAAATAGTATTTCGAATTAGAAAAAAAAAATTGATCATTCAGTAGTTAACTCCTAGGAAGTTTATTCCAATAGATAATCTTACCCAGATCTTGAACCACTACTTAACCCAGAAACAGTACCAACTGCCAACTTGATACTAGCTGCCAGTTCTACAAGGATACCAAGTCTCTGTAGATGATACTTTGTCACAACTCCTCGAACGGGTTTTCCATCAACCACAATGGTTCTCAACCCTTTGAAAGTAAATGGTAGAGTCTCAGAAGGTGATTTCTTAAAATTGTTAAATGAAATTTTGTCACATCTTCTAAGGTTTGCAGTAAATGTAAATGTGCTTCCTACTTGAGGTCGACTTACGAAGCTTATCTGACCACCCATCAGCTCAACCAGACACTTACTAATGCTTAGGCCGATACCAGTCCCACCATAGTTTCTAGATGTCGAACTGTCTGCCTGCATAAATGGTGTGAAGAGCCTGTCTTGTGCGTGTAAAGATATTCCAATCCCTGTATCCTCGACACTAATCCTTAGAGTCACACTTTCAGGATCTTCATCACCCGCCATCCACTTACGAGGAACATTAGAGTGGAATAAATTGTTTGACATTAGAACCTTAAAATTTTCCCAGCTATTAAGGTCATCAGCTGCCTCATAACCACTTAAGGTATTAAAACGACTATGACCTGACATAACTTCCAACCCATCCAATCCTCCATTCAAGCATATTTCAGTTTTCGCGTCCATCATGAGCTGTATAGGTTCTACCAAATGGACTTGAACAAATATATGCCCACGTTCAGTGAACTGCAAAAAACAAAAGGCAAATAAAGTGAATCAATCAGATCAACATATTAATGTTTACATTAACTTAAAGGGTGCCAAAGAGGAATATTTATTTTATATTATAGACGACTATTGCAAATCTCAGAAGATATTTCAGGTGAAATTAAAAAAGTAGTCCTAAAGGCTAAAGGAAATTTTTGAGCAGAAAAACGGGCTTCATCTGAGTATAGCAAATCCACATTATTGCTAAAAATAAAAAATAGTCTACGAATAAGAAATAATGAACGAGAACTTACTTTAACAGAATTTCCCACAAGATTCGTAATAATCTGTCTGAATCTTCCTGGATCACCAACCAAAATTTCAGGAACTTTATCAGAAACAAACACAGCAAGCTACACTTCCTCAATTGATTATGTGGCAGTAAGATGAAAAGGAACCCCGCATTCATGAATATCAAATGGAAAAAGCAATTAGGTCCAACATGTCAATGAAACATTAAAGCGGAAGTCAATAAACAGATAAGAACTGATAGAGTAGCTTGAGGAATTTTTTTTGAAGTGCAAACGTAAAAACAAAAGTTCTTGTCAATGGCAACAAAGAGAATTTGCTGGTATATCACTGAAAGGTTGGCCTCACCTCAATGCGCTTGTCCCTAGACTTCCCACAAAATAAAGACAGAACATCATCTAAGATTGACCGTAGATTAAAAGGAACGGCTTCTAGTTCTAATTTGCCAGCTTCAATTTTTGCTCTATCAAGCACTTCATTTATTAATGTTATCAATGCCTTCCCACAGGCTTGAGCAGTTTGTGCAAAATCCAGCTGAGTTTTATTAAGGTCTGTATCTAGAAGCATACTGAGCATTCCTGCAATTAAAAGCATCATTACTAATCAATTTCGGTACTTGATGGTCTTAATTTCCCCAGAAAATTCGAAACTAATGCAAAAAAAAAGGATCTGAACATACCCAGGACGCCATTCATGGGCGTTCTGATCTCATGAGAAACTGTAGCAAGAAACTGTCATCAAGCAAAGGAAAAAGGAGTACCCATTGTTATGTTCGATCAATTAAACATAACTTTAAGTAGGCAGATTTTTGCATGGGTTTCAACAGGAACCTGAGATTTGGCAATATCAGCAGCTTCTGCTCGAACTTTCAGCTCCTGCATTTGTCGAAAATCTTCTTCGATTTTGACAATGTGAATTCCTGCCCCATATACGATATACCCTATCAACAAAGAAATCACAAAAAATCCTATGGCGGAACTGATTGCCATCCATGGTGTTGGGGGATTTTGAAGATATCTGTTCAGAATCCCAAAATATTTAGGCTACAATGTGCAACAAGACCTTTAGTATCAAGCATGTTTTGGTGTAAGCGATCTGAAATAGAAAATGCTTACCTACATCTCATCCGGTGCTTCCGGAATGGATCTCCAAAATCAAGCAAACTAATATGTGAGAGGGACATATCACCATCTGGATAAGGGGGGCCGTACATGATTAAAGGTTGAGAAGTATTGGTTACATCATAAACATTTACCACAATTGCCTGCTTCCCAGCAAGCTGCCCTAACAAATTTTCCACAAGTGATTCGACATCAAACGCTCCACCAAGGTATCTATTTTCAGTCAGTAATTCATTCAACAACCCAAATCAGTCCACATTGACGAAAAAAAAGCTACCAAAATCTTTTATAAGAAGATATCAATAGGGAGTCTCCAATGAAACAGTGGAGGACGCACACATAGGAAAGGAGGAAAGATTTTAAGATGCTAATTTTATTGGCAGTATCGCTATGTGTAGAAGCAAGAAAACTTGAAAGCTTAATATCAGTCTTGACAAGCAAATGGACCTAAACTATGTAGACAGTTCAAACGGTTTAATGAAAACACCAAAATATGTCATACGGTTTCAAAAGATATGAGTTTTTAAGTAGCTCTACACCTAGCAGGTTATTTTGTTCTTTACAACAAGAACATGCAATGTTTCCTATGCTCATCCTAGTACCGTTATATGGAATCCTCAGTTTGCTCCTCATCACAAAAAATGCTATATACAGCAAATAGATAAATCTGAAGCACGGAAACTGCTTATGATACCGTCTCCATTAAATTGAACTATCTTAAATGAAGATATGTCATATGGATCCCGAATCTCCAATTTACAAACAAACAAACAAAACATATGTTTCCACTGGTGTAGCACCTGATTCATAATATATATCCTGAATTACATGCAGGTTAAAAAATCTATCTTAAATCTATCCTGAATTGCATACAGGTTAAGAAATTCCAAGCAGTCATTAGAAACAGCAGCTGAAGTAACAAAATATGTGCAGCAGCAATAAGTAGTTTACAGTTAGGACAAAAATGTCTCACCCTGAAGTAGAGTGAATGCGTTCTTCGACTGTTGCATCAGCCGAAAGACTGGACTGTAAACAGGGAAGGTTAAAACAACTCCCAGATGGTGGGATCCGAGTAACCTAAACGGGTTAGTAAGAACAGCCTTGCCAGTAGCCCTAGCCCTCAAAATATTTTCTTGATCCTCCTGCACTCAAAATGTTCACATATGAGATGAGACAGACTTTTGTACCAAGAAACTCTGAAAGCCAAATATTTAAGTCAACATACAAAACAAAAACAGAATGATCACCTCGCCCGACATCATATCAAGAGACTTAATGTATGAAACAGTCTGTTGTGAGAATATAACTGGAGCGTATTCATCTCGTGGTGGCGAAGGAACATTCTCCATGGTCTGTATCATCCAACCTTGAACCTTCTCAAATTGTTCTCTCTCAGAATGGAGGACTCTCTGTGCGTATGCCACGCCACTTAACAATGGCCGCTCAAACGCGGTCCTACCCGTATACTGGGCAAAAGTTTCCTGTGTTTCACACCATTACCCCCAAATCAGCAACAACTATTAGAGAAATGAAAGAAAAATAAAATCCTATAATAACTAAAAAATTAACCCAATAAGCAAACTATAGAACAATGAAACTCAGAATGTAAAAAATAGACAAACCTAGATCTATCACCAGGAAAGTAAAAAGTTGAACCCAGCAAATATAAAAAAGCAGTTGAAATTTGTAAGAAGAGAAGAAACCTGATCAATGGCTGAAGGATTCTTGTAGTAGTGATAAGTAGAGACAAGGATAGCTAGGGCGTGAACATGATTGACACTAACTCTGAATTGATCTTGAAGCATCCTCGCCCTTCGATCACACATACTAACTAGAACTTCCTTTCTTCTAAGCAAGTTTTCATCCTCCATATTCTTGTAGATAAAAACAGAAACAGCACCCATAATAAAGATCCAAAGAAGTAACAAGCTAAGGAGTCTTCCTTTGGTAAACTGAATAAATTTGGTAGCCCTTTTGACAGCCAACCTTTCATTTAACCTCACAGCCACTGTATGGTGGCTCTGCATCTTTAAACTCGTCACCATTGAAAAAAAATTTCACTTCTCTCTTTCTACTTATTCCTCTCCTCTCCTCTGCATTTCTTAAGCTAAAACAGAAAGATACCCATCCCTTCACTTCAACGACTAGAAAAATAAAAGAGAGACACTTTTTCAGAGATTGTGCAGTTTCAAAAGCCCTTTTCTCAAGAAGTTAAAAGAAGGTCTTTCACTCTTTAGCAAATATTGATAAATTTATTAGCATCTATCAAAGCATGAAATAAAAAAATTAGGCAACCCCAAAACTAATAACAGCGCTCTTTAACTTCTGTCATTATATTGTCTTTCCTTGCTGCTCCCTCTGTAAGTGTATCCCCTGTTTCTCACACAGTACTGTATTAGAGAGAGAGGAGAGGAGAATTTTAGTCTTCAAAAACGAAACCTAAGGCAGGAGTTCGTTTGGACTTAAGAGGAGGTGGACTAGGATTTCGTTTAAAAACACGGGCATGATTCGCCTGTTGAAGCGAGAAGCTAATGTTTCACCCGCTCACACGAGAAGCTAGATTACCGCTAACCTCCAAGCGTAACACCAGAGCTTCGTCTAGTGTGAGCGAGTACCTAGTATACCGTTTGCGTCCAAACGAAACTGTACAGCTTCGCCTGAGCCTGAGCGACAGTATTTTGCCCCGTCCCAGGCGTTACTCCAGGTGCTCGCTTGCCTTATTTTTACCGTTAATATGTTACCGTTGATTTAGCCATTGGCCTTGTATAACGGCTATATTTTTACACTATATATGGAATACTAAACTCATGTCATTTTACTCAACTCATCATTGTATTTGAAATTTCTAAAGTTCCTCATAATTTAATAAGTTTGCGAATCGATTAGGATTATGGCGCCAAATAAACCTCGAGGTCCAAATTTTTTTCTACATTTGAAGATGTTACGATGTGTACAATTCATTTGTCGATATCTCAAGATTCTAGCATTGGTACCGATCAATCCGAAGAAAAATTATGGTCTCGTATATTACATCGGATGAAAGAAGCAATACCTTCGATGCCACCACGTAGTTGGACCTCCCTTCAAAAACGATTTCAATTTATAAGTAAAGATGTGGCACTTATGTCTGCAAAGGAGTCTGAAGTGGAAAGGGAACATCATACTGGATGGGCCCCCGAAAATAAGGTAACTACTTATTTAATTTTGCTGATTACATTAATCTTTCAGATTGTATATCCTTTACTAAATTGAATTGAAAAACTAGATTGCAGAAGTAAAGAGGCCTTTTAAGGAAGCTACCGGGAGAAGTTTTAAGCATGAAGATTGCTACACAATTATGTTAGATAATATTAAATATTCAAGACGGTCGACAGTTGTTTTCGATTCATCACAAGCTGAGTCTGATTACGACAATGTTGAGTACAACCTTGATTCACAGGACTTAGATGGTTCCAGTGCCTATGAAGACCTAGGAGATATCCCTAACACAATAATCCGTCCAATGGGGAAAAAAGAGGCCAAACGACAGAAGACCAAAGGGAAAGCACAATTTACTGAACAAACTGAAATGATGCAAAATATCTATAGAGAGCAACAAAACTTCAACGCCAAATATACAGAACAAATAGAACTGAAAAGGGCAGAGAGAGAAGCTGAGGTGGCTGCATTACTAGCTGATTCAAATGCAAAGTTTGCACAAAAACAAGCTGATTCAAATGCAAAGTTTGCAGCTATTGCATCTGAAACCCACTGTTGCGGAACCCCTTCGCTTTTACACACCGCATTATCTTTGAGTTCAGGAAATATATGCTCTCGGACATATTCAAATTTAAACTTCGCTGGGTCATACGGAACAGATCTGCCAACACCAATACTAAGGCCGGTCAACATTACCCAATCAAGGGGAGTGAACCCAAGCTCCCCAAACGAGAAGTGGAACGTGTTTGTCGTATCCCAAAACCGCTCAACAATATAATCAATAAGAGCATGGGATGAATCAACTTCAGGTAGTGAAAGTAATCGGCCCCATCCTCCCCTTTCAATTATATATTTGAACCTAGACGAAAGTTTAATAATACTTCGGTATGTTTGAAGGACGTATTTGAGAGAACCACGATGGGCAAACCTAAAATTGGCGTCGGTTGAGTATGTAATATTGGTCGACACATGCTCCTCAGTATCTTCCACAATAGTATAGTGTTCCAACCCGGGGACATCTACCGTTTCTGGTCCCATACAGCCAGGTTCTGAATCCTCCACGATTTTAGCCTTCTTGGCCTTCTTCTTTCTGCCAACCCATCTGGACGTCAAACTGCTCGACATCTAGCCAAAAAATTCATAGAACATTATCAAATCAAAAGTAAATCACCACAATGCATAAAGATAAAAATCAAGTAATCAACAAATCAATTACAATTATTTTAACACCGGATAAACACAAAAGTTATTATCTAATTACATAATCATATGTATAATGCAATAAAAATCAAACATTCTAAAACTAAATTCATCATTAACAAAATACAAGAATCTCAATGCACCAATTATACCCAATATCATAAAAATTACCATATTGCAAATACTTCCTTACACATATGTTTTTAAATTTAATCAAAATAAATTCCCAATTTTTCTAGACAACCTACTCAATTCAACAAAAATTTAACCACAACCCCACTAAAATTAAACAATAAGTACATCAATTATATATTCAATTTATCAAATTATCAACAAATTTTTATACCCAATTTATAACCTTCATAAACCCTAAATATTTTCCCAATTCCATAATTACAACCTAATAATCACAATTCGATAATCAAGTTATAACATGATAATAGAATGGTTAATTACAAACAAAATCATCAAAATATTTTGTACTAATTTAGAACTAATTTAACTACAAAATCATCAAAATAAATTACAAACAAAATTAATTTATACTAAAAGATACCTTGATTGCGCTTGGAAAAACTTGAGCGAAGTATGGAAGAAGTAACGGGACTTTGGGTGCTCGTTTGTTGATTTTAGGATGAGAAAATGGGGACAGTGAAGGACCACTTGCGGCTACAGGAGGAAGAACTGAACGAAATGCTGTGAAGAAGAGGAGATAAGGGTTATAACGGTTATAAAAGGTAAGCGAAACTCCAGTAATTCGCCTTGAAAACCAAACAAAATCCTGCTATCTCGCCCGTAACTTTCAATCTCACGCAATTCTCACACGGTCACAATTTTCTCAGACGAAGCGTTGGGGTTTCGTTTGTCCGGACGAGAAGCTGAAATCTCGTTTACACAATCAGACGAAATGCTGGAAACTCGTTTGGTTCAGGCGATACCCTAACATCTCGTCTGGACCAAGCGAGGTACATGTATCCCGTCCGTCTTCTTAAGCGAGTTGCTGACACTTCGCTCAAGCGTATGCGCGACCCCAACCTTTCGTTTGACGACTCATGGTTATTCTTACAGCGTATCAAAGATCAAAAATTTTGATCTTTAATCTTTGATTTTGATCGCGCGGTTGGAGTTGTCCTAAATTACCAAAGAAGAAACAAACAAGAGGTCTGGCGGAGTGAGTTTATCTCAAAAGAAAGAAAGCTAGTTTTAAATACCAAAGAATATAATAACTACTCCTTTTCTAATCATATATTCACTTCAAGCGTGGGTTTAGGTTAGTACTTCGAGACATAGAAGAACCACGTTCACTGTTTTCACCATGTTCTTTTAAGAAATTTGACACACCCACACCCAATGCAGAGCCATCCAGAGTTTGATTGATTGATAGTTGGGTTTTCTGAGTGATTTGTTGTTACTTCTTCTTCTTCGTCTGAATCACACAAAATATTGATCGGACACCTCTATTGTAATGGAAGTTATTCGCTTTATTCATCCATCCCCCTTTTTCAAAACACAACTGAATCGAATTTCTAGATATCTCAAGATACGCTACTGTCCTAAACTATTTGTCCCTCCCTCCCCCCACCCACACTTTTCCTTATTCTATTCCCTCCTCCTCAATCTCTCTGTCTTCCTTATACCTTCTTTTCTTTGACTTTGTCTCTCTAAAACAAAAAAGCTCTCGCTTTTCTCACTCCACTGTCTTAAAACAAAACAAAACAAAACCCAACCCCACTTTAGAAATACAGATCCCGCATATCAAGGATTTTTCCGAAATCTTTTGAGGTTTCTTTGATCAAACCTCAGTCTCAGCTTCATACAACTTACTTCACTTAACCGATCCACCCACATTCGTAGTCCAACTTCACATCAGACATCAACAAGAAAAGGAGGGGTACCTTAGCTCTGCAAATCTGAGTTGATGGAATGAGATGATGTAGATAGAAACCTAACAAGAGAGATAATAATAGTCAAACAAGACTTAATCTGTTCTTGTGGTATCTGAATAGGAGTTGTTTTTCTCTTCTTCTACTACTTAATAAAACTTCAAAGTCGAATATATAAATCATCACTTTTCATGACTACTTTTTCTGATTCACTGTGTTAGTGGGAGCCATTAAAGAAGGAAAACAATGAGATCTGAAATAAGCTACGGAAATCTTAAATGAGTGAAGTAATTTCACTGCAGGATCAAGGTAATAACAAAGGATATATACCTTTATCGTTAACTTGAGTAACTGTGAGACTGGTAAGGAAACAAAATAAATTACTGATTAAATTTTGTTGCAACTGAACAGAAAAGGCCACGAAAACAAACCCTAAAAATCGCTGTCGAAGATCCCTGGATAAGGACATCCCGACAGCAACCAGATTTCATTTTATTTACAAAAAACACCTGATTATTTTTATTAGCACTTCTTTCACTTCTTTGGTTTCATATGTACCCTGGCTGGTTCGAGATCCGCCAAATTCTGTGTCCACCTTGAACAGGAGACGAGGAGTGTCTAAAAATTTGGAAACTTTTAGATTATTTCCCCTTTTAAAACTTAAAAAGATTTAAGCCGAGTCTATTTTAATTCTATCCTTTCATGTATTTTTTTATAGCGTGTTTGGATACCAGAAGTAGAAGTGTTTTTGGAAATCAGAAATAAAAACATTTTGCTTCATACAAAGTTGACTTTTTTGTTTCTAAAAGTCGTTCTAAAATTCTATACCCAAATTAACTTCTTGTTTTTTAACTTCTAGAAGTCGAAAAGCTATTTCAGGATGTGTATCCAAACGCTCTATTATCAACCCGTTCCTTTTAATTAGGTTTTTGATTGATTCATACATCTAAAATTAAAATATTTTATAAATTTTGGTTTTATGGATTTAACCAGAATCGGCCGATATGAATGTTCACATTAGACGATTCTGAACAGTCGGTTGATATGCGCATACACGTCGGCGAGTTTGGTTTGATGTTCTTCGTTGTTGAAAAACATCAATACACAATCGATCGATGTGAGTCTTTCATATCGACTGGTTCTGGTTAAAGAAAATAAATAAAAGTTTATGTTGGTTTCTTAGGATACAATTGGTCGATGTGGACATTCATATCGACTGATTCCTGGTTAAGAAAATGCAATTTATTCTATTGGTTTTTAGGATGTAAACCAATTGATATGGACATTCATATCGACCGATTTTTGTTGACAATATTTCTGGATGATTTGTAGTGTTCTTCGTTGATGAAGATACGTGGGTCATCATCGTATCCACCGATTCTAATTTGATGTTTTTTAAAAAAAATAATCAAATTTTCTCAAAAAATTTCATGTTTGAAGTTTCATTAATATTAATCAATTTCACAACTAACACAATTATTAACACTAGATAATAAGAGATACGTTAGTCATTACCAAAATAGGTAGATAAGGGGTTCTAAAAATTACTTCAAAATGATCATATTTTAACTTATTGAATAGGAATTAAATAATTGGAGTAGGACTCAAATAAGCACCTATGTATGGACCGTAAAGTCTTGGGCATGAAATTCAGCTTAGTATTTTTGTTTGTTATACTCTTGTTTTATAAATCTCGTATAATTTCTTTTAATATGAAATATAGATTATATACACTCCAAATAAATCTTGATTAAAGTTTAAAATACAAGCCAAATGTACTAAATACGAGCATGTTGCGAAGAAACGTAACATGCCAACAAGTATAACAACTAAACAAAGGAATCGAATGAATGGTTTTCGATAATAATCCAACCATTTTAAGTGGGGTGTTTATTGTAGAAAAATAAGTATTCTTATATAAAAAGAGTAATATGCTTGAAGTTTTGAATTTAGATAATAATGCTTGGAGAAGTTATTTCCAAAATCACCATTTGAACCATGAGAAAACGCCACGAAAGTGCAAAGAAAATCTCCATTTTGGATACCATATTCTTGAAAAGTATTTTAGTGCCACAAAGAAAATACAAGTATGTTAGAGCCTAAAGAGAAAATACAAGTAGCGGCAAACCCCCATGTAATTGAATAGTCTAAAATAGTTGTAATTTATCTATCTATTATCGTCTTGAGAAACATTATACTGTGGAAGGATGTCTCCACGATCCCTATAAATGAATAACTTTTTCCTCAAAACTAGGGATCCCACTTCTCTCTAAGGAAGTCTTATTTTTCTTTACTAAGTTATCTCTTGTCTAGGGGTGCACAAAGGTCGGTTCGGCTCGGTTATTGGCAGAGCCGAGTACATGTACCTCCCTATGGTCGGTTCTCTACCTGTGTACCTGTACCATATACTCTCGGTTGGTTCTGGAACCGTACCCGTCTGTTCGGTTCGGTTCCGATTCGATTCCGGTCCTGTACCTGAATATAAAAACTCTTAAAAATCTCTTGAAAATAACTTCAATGGACACCTTAACATGCATTTAAGCTTCACGCATAAAGTCACTGATCTCTTCAAGAAGCCTGCCTTCTGGTATCAGACTTCCCCTTCATTGCAATATAATAGTTAAGAAATTTGAGGCAAGTACCTAACCACAAAATGATAGGGAAGCAAATAATACAAATTAGGAGAGAAAAAGTACCAATGAGTGTTGAGGAATCTTTTGTAGTTTTAGAGTAACCTCCGTTATCACGCCTAATTTTCCTTCACTTTCAATAAGTAAGCGAGTTAAATCGTACCTAAACACATAAGCTTCAAAGGTTAGCAATTTATATTTCCCAGCTTCCTAAAAAATACATGACATATTAGAAGAACATGTGGTTTACATAATCTAAATGAGATAACACAATAGTACATGAGAAGCATGTGATTGCAGCAAAAAATTCAAGATTGACTTGCAGTAATGTCAACAGAAGAACTTATGGCCAATAAGATTAAGAGGAGAAAATTACTTTTGAAGACAGCAATCGTTATGGAAGATTCACTAATATATGACACTACTAAAAAAACATTATGGTTGTGTCAATATAGGTAGGATATCCAGAGGGATCATCCAAGACTAATCCCAATTTCGAGTGGGTTTTAGACACCGAGACCAACGTTTCCAGCATAAGACTAGGAAATCCTAACCTAGATACTCAAGTGGTAGATTTAACAGTCAGAAACTGATAGAAGTTGTCACTCCCTAACCATACAGTAACTTGTGTTACTATAGCATATAACCTAATTACGCTAACTTTGGAGCAAAATTTTAAAGACAAAAACAAGGCTAAGTACTTTGTATAACAATATAAGTATTATCTACTGAGGACATTAATGACTTATATCTTTGTAATAAACCTAGTGATGTGAAGGTACATTCGGTTCGGTTCCGGTCGGTTCTTAGGTAGAACCTGTACCTGGTACCCGGATATAGTCGGTTCCCTTTTTTTGTATTTATACCCGTCCCGAGCTTCTCGGTTTCGGTTCAGTCCCGATTCGATTCCGTCGTTTCTGGTTTGGCCCTTCGGTTCGGTCGGTTCCTGTGCAGCTCTACTCTTGTTTTTACAGTTATCTAGTTTGTTCTTATTAGCTTAATAGTTCATGATGTTTTGGGTGTATGTTTCATGGTTGCTTGCAACTAAGTTTTGGCGCCAGCAAACGAAGATTCGACTTTACCCTTTAAAATCAGAAGAAGTTTTTCTTTTTTTAATTCCTTACAATTGTTCCTATTGATTTACTTATATTCCAGAATTCACATTTCTTAAGCTTTTATATGCAGTACTTTACTTCTTATGTTAATTCACTTCATTTACTATATCATTATTTTGTTTGATCAAGATCATGCAAAAGTAGTTATCTTGTTAGTTTTTTATTTGAGATATATATACATGAAAACTCACTTAAAGATCGCAGTAAATATCTTCATTAACTTAGTTAAGATTTTAGATAAAAAATTACTGGTTCTTTTCTTATTATTTTTTCATGTAGAAAACACGCGTTTATAAAGATAGGTTGTTTCAACTATTATAAATTGAAAAGTCGACCTTGAGCGCATGCAAATATGGTCATTGTGAGTATCAAAAAGTTGCTTGACACGTGGCAGCAAAGTGCGGAG